>OZ010576.1:62055282-62075282 GCA_963932145.1 Acanthosepion lycidas
GTACAGTTTCTACATACTCTGTGTCGAGAAAAGAAAACACTTGTTCAAACACAAGAAAAATTAAATTAAAAGGTTAATCGTGGTGCCTTGTCTGTCATTTTTAATAAAACATACGTACATATATATATATATATATATATATAACTTTTTTTTTTCTAAAAAGTCAAATGTTTCATTTTTACTAAGAGGTCTTTCGGTATTCGACAATTTACCGTGCTGTGTAAGTTATTGCATTCATCTTGACAAAGTAGGAAGAGGTATACATATCCGAATGCTAGACTAACAAAGATATGAAATATTGGTGAAGCAGGCAAATGAACATCGATTATAAGATAATGACAAATGGGAAAATATGATATTTAGTGACCAAAGCAAATTCTGATGAACTCTAAGCAAATTTTAATGAATAATAATAATAATAATAATAATAATAATAATAATAATAATATCCTTTGATGTTACACCAGGAATAGCTCTCGTGATTTTGTGATTTTAATTGACTGACGGTATCAACAAATCTATGTTTTGTCTTCGTGAATTAATTCAGTAGATATCTTGTTCAGTATCTCATGTTTTTCAGACATTTACCATTTGGGCATATCCCGTTAGTCGGGGAACATGGTGGATGTTTTTATTTTGCTACGTTTGAAGAAATTATCATATTTTATAAGCAAAGAATAGCGAAAAAAGTGAGTTAAGAAAATGCATCCTTCTCTTTGTAACACTGGCAAAAAGTGCTGACACTACTAAACACCAAACCGGGTGACAAATAAATTATTGTTATTATATTTGAGTATATAGATATTACATTTGTTTGAGAATAAATATTGATTGTTTATAGCTGAGTTCGTAAATGTGTACGTGGTTCGATATGAGGTAAATTATAGTCATTTATATTTGTGTCTGGAAGCATTTATCTGGTAGGTGGCTCCTTTGGTGGAGGTTGTCCCTCAATCATAGATGCAATTGGCGTTCTCTAGACTCCGCCTACAGAACCCAAGAATATGAATTCATACATTATTAAGGCCGCTTTAATAAAAAATGTATATAATTTACTCGATTGATTTTGTTTAGCGGCATATCAACCTCTGTGGCGAAATCTAAACATTTTGAACAATTTCAGGGTTTTATCTAAATATAATTTGAACGCATTTTTAGGCCTTCAACTACAGATAAAATGTAGTGATTGTAATTTCACTATATATAGGTAATGTTGGTAATCTTACTATAAATATATATTCTATTATATGTAATTTTTTCATATAAATATATGGTATTTTACTATAAAAAGTATTTTTATACTTTCATGGATTTTTGTTTTAATTTCGGGATTGACTATTTGCTTATAGTTGGGTCCCTAACAGGTGCTACCATCCTGGACCTGGGAACAATAACAAGGCTCCTCAAAACCTCCAATCTCTCGAACAGAGGCCTTCCTGCCGGATGTAGTTTATCGTCATAACCAGGATTAAATTTGCTCAAACAAAGATGAATTGAAAATGCTATTACACGATGGATTAATGGATGGTGGCTCGGACTGAGGAATCGGAGAGCCGTGTTTGAATTCCAATGGAATCCATCCTAGTAACCTTAGGAAAGGTATGAATCTTCTTCTCTTCTATGGGTAAATAGCAGAGCTGACAGAGTTCTATAGCCCTGGACGGTAACTTGTCTACCGCAGAAAGAAATATCAACCTACTACAGGAAACAAAATCTGCCTCGTTAGTCATGTATAGGGAGATATAAGATCGCCTAAGCGTGTATCACGCATGGCACATAACTGACTGATGACATCTTATGATTAATATACGATATATAGTTTAATATATCACCTTTTCTTACTAAATTATTACTGAAACAATGCGATGTGTCTAAACAATTATAAAATTTAGTCAAGATCTTATTTCTATTACAATAAAGTTCAAGTAAACTATCAAGCGTTCAATCAGTTACCATGAATCATATTTCGTCTCTCTAACGTGTCTCTTCCTATATAAAACTATTTTTTGTGATAAAGCCAGATTTGATGATGACGTGTCATTTTATTTCGCAAGAAACTAGAAGTGTGAAACATGTCAAAATAATGTTTTTTCTAAATTGCCTTTTATATGAAAAATTATATCGTATACACATCCACCTTTACTCGCGTATAATAATAATAATAATCGTAACTTTCGTTTCTATTTACTTGTTGGTCAGTGGCGACAGACGCCGGTTATTAGGCTAAATACAAGTGACATGCGGTGCCATACGCGACCAGAATGATGACCAACGCCTCGCACCTGGTTGTCCCAAACACTCCTTCTCTGTCTATGAGGACACTAACTGCAAATTCGCGAAGCGGGCCATGATTGATGTTCAGGCTCAAAGGTGCTGGCGGGACACGTTTGTCGATTTTTAGGGTCGCTCGAGAAACGCCATGTTGTCTTATCTAAGAAGCGTATGCTTCTGTCTAAAGTTATTAAGCATAATAAATGTTTACTTTCATTCCTAGCACTCTAATTATTTTTTCCTTTCTATTTATCTTCTTTTTTTCCATTTAGCTCTTCACGAGTTGTAGGTGCCCCAAGTCCGTTACCTTATGATGGAAAAAACCAACAACTGTGTCGGTTGAAATGTAGAAGCGAGTTTTACCGGAAGTTTTCATTATATAATGTTCATCTATGTGACTAACATTCAATGTTGACTTCATCGTATTGAGGAGATTATATCAAAAAATAATTATGTATTGTGTGAAGTAAGTACATTTTCGTCATGCCTTTGTACAATTATCGTACGTATGTGTGTGTGTGTGTGTGCGTTAGCATAACAAGGTAGAGACATTAATATTTCTACAGTTAAGCGTATGCTGACGAATACAGTCGCACACACACAGATATACTCAATTAGGTACATAACGTGACTAACAAAATGTGACGTTTTTCCATTCCGAGGCCAAACGTGTAGCCAGAGTGGCGGCTTGTGGTCAGTTGCAACTGGAATGGATTGGCAATAAATAGTTGCTTTGGCGAAATTTCCATGACATTTACTAATTTAACTGACGATCTGCGAAATGACAGGCACCTGGAAATGATATCCCAAATGTGTGTACATATAATGTGTACATATATATATATATATATATATATATATATATATATATATATATATATATATATATTGAGGAATAAAAAATATGGGATCATATTAAACATAAGATACAATATCCACGTTTAAAATGTAAGGTACCTTTCGACCGACACATTTTGAAACACAATCGTCGGTAATCTAAAACGGAGTACTAACAATAATTTTTTTTATTAATACCGTAATAATACAGGATGGTAAGCTGGGGGGGAATTGTTTTACCTCAAAACATATATATATATGTGTGTGTGTGTGTGTGTGCATTCATACATACATATATCTGTGTGTGTGTGTGTGTGTGTGTATGTGTGCAGGGCTAACGGATGCTTAGAAAAAGAGAATCAGTGAAACGATTTCGAATTTCGATTAAAGCTGGTGAAGTTGATTTTCGCCGGATGTTTTCAGAAGAAGCCAAGATGCTCTGTTCCCGCCCCACTCCTAGTCTGTATCCCAAGACAAGTTCTCTTGTCCAAAAAGATAACTCATTACTGTCGTACCACGACTGTTGACACAGAAAAAGAGGAAGACAATTTCGCAAATCACCCTCTTATAGACGATTACCTTTCTAAACAGTAACAGTACCAAAAATCTAGCTTCTATCGTCATTTTGACAAACTTTAATCAAACAGTCAATTAATCAACACACACACACACAGAGAGAGAGAGAGAGAGAGAGAGAGAGACACACACACACACACACATATTTAGCCAAGCTTTGTCTACTTATTTTCAATAGGATCCTCTCATATTCACGGATAAATTTCGTAGTATCCATATTAAAGAAATAGATAAGATTACTATGCTGATACATATTCATTTTATTCCAAGTACTTTCGACATTAGAACAATGTCATCAACATTTTCCTAAGACAAAATTGTTGTGTTCATTTGAAAGTTATTTTTTTTTTTACTGTGAAGTGAGAAACACTAAGGTTACGTACTGTACGTTTTAAATTAACCGTGTAAAAGTCAGGGGAGGTAACTAAGTTTTGAAATGTCGATATATTTAACAAAAAACTATTAGTTAAAACCTAGATATTTTACACTCTCTCTTGTAAACAATTTAAAACATTTGTGCAGTATTCATAATTAATTTTATTAAGGGTTGGTTAAAATTGTTTAATATAGATAGCTTCAAGAATTTTACTTAATTAATTATATACTATACTAAATTCAATATATCCAATTTAATCATTCGTAATGAACCACCAACAAACGTTTTGCAGAATTTATAAATTTAATTGTTCCTTGCCTGTGTTAATTAGTCTGAAGACTTACTCCAAACGGCTTCTTCTCTGTTTACCAAAAGCATTACAAGTCATTTCCCAAAAAATAAATCGCGGTTTTGGAAGAACTTTTGAATAAAGGCTTTCTAATTTCGTTCCATGTGGTGGTTTTACTGATTATTGAAATATCACTATCATTTTCACAGACACGTTATTTATTTTCATATTCAAAACTTTTCTTTTGTTTTCTGTGACCATTTTTTTCACATCTGGAAAATTTTTACATTTGTTCTTTGCTTTTCTACCAATAGTGAATATCTACGAAAATATGCAAAAAATGGCAGTCACTCGTCAGGCTTTAATTCTGATATGGTTGTTTTGGACAGAGTGTGGCGGAAGAGAACTTGAAGAATTTTTGTTTTCTTCAAATTTATACCAGCAACACTTGTTGCTGATTTTGGAGTTCTATCAACTGTTGATTTTGTTATTGTTGCTTTTCTTCTTCTTCTTCTTTGGAAAATAAAAAAGAATGAAAAAAAACACGGCGTCTTTCTTAAAGAGTTTAATGTCAACACTAAACATTTCAGAGGGCTAAAGTTTTAAATGAATACAGATGAATGTCTGGATTATTCAACCAAACGCCCTTGAATGAACATATATATATATATATATATATATATATATATATATATATATATATATATATATATATATATATATAGGCAGCATATATATATATATATATATATATATATGCTGCCTATATACATATATATATATATATGCTGCCTATATACATATATATATATATATATATATATGCTGCCTATATACATATATATATATGCTGCCTATATACATATATATATATATATATATATATATATGCTGCCTATATACATATATATATATATATGCTGCCTATATACATATATATATATATATATATATATATATATATATATGCTGCCTATATACATATATATATATATATATATATATATATATATATATATATATATATATAGATATATATATATATATATATATATATATATATATAATGGACATAGAAACGAACAGTGCATACTGACTCGTGGTTTTCAGACCTTCATCGATTATTAGACAATGTCTACACTATAAGCGATCTTCTCCCTTAAACATTTAAATTTTACAATTTAATTATATATATATATATATATATATATATATATGTATGTATATGCGTGTGTGTGTGCTCGCGCGCATGTGCGTGTGCGTGAAAAAGAGAGCTTGGATTTTTGTGCATGCTATCTGGAGAGTAAGGCCCGATCCGGTCAATAAATATCTGGCCAAATGATCAAATATCAAAATTTGGGTCGAGATCAAGGAAAGTTCTGTGTTTAAGACTTTTTGTTCAATTTTTCTACAATTTTTGGTATCCAGTGAGAATTTGAACATAAATTGGCCAGTGTCATCAGAGCGCTTTAGACGTTAAGAATCAACAGTTATGTTTTGTGGGTTGATAAGGCTGTAGAAAAATGTAATTCAAAACGATTTGCATTTGTATATATCTTACGTCGGCCGCACATACACCGCACTTTTATATATTGACTTGTCACTTGTTGAAATTTAATATAATTTGAATGAGTTTGGTTTGCATCCTCTCTCCTGTCGTCGTAGTGCCGGCCGCTTTCCAGGGCATGCAGCTATAAACGACATCATCAGAAGAAGTATGGATGTAGCTGGGTTTCTTTCCCAATTCGAACCTGTAGGTCTTGAGCATGGTGATTGAAAGCGGCCGGATCGCATTACCATTTTCCATTTTAAAATTGGAAAGTCGTTGATTTGGGATGCGACCTGTGCCGAAATAGTTTCGACCGGCAATTTGATCCGGGGGTCTGTCGCTCGGCACGCGGAGATAAAAAAAAAATAGTTAAATATTTTTCTCTTGCAGACAGATTGTTTTTTTACTCCTGTGGCAGTGGAGACTTCTGGGGTTATTGGCCCTCGTTCGATGGCATTCCTTTTTAGTGTTGGCGGGATGGCGTCTCGATTAAGGGACGAGCCTCGGGAAACAGAGTGGCTCATGCAGCGTGTCTCACTGGCGATTGTTCGAGGTAAAGCTTTCTCCAGCATTGCAGCTGGCGGAGGATAGCAAAAAAAAAAAAAAAAACATTTTGGTTTTGTTTACAAGAGAACTATATGCAATATAAGCACTTATCGGTCCAAGAAAGACATTGGAATCACTGTCATTTGGACACATATCGCTCATCACATCACATACGAAAACAACAGCACGTATAAATAAGCACTACTATATTTATATATGACGTCACATTGAACAGATTCCAATTTCAATTCTAGCGATCTAACCAACACTAGTATGTAGGCAATAAAATCTTGTCTACCATAATGACAGTATTCATTTCTTGATTTATTTTTACAATGATGTTCACCCTGTACAAGGCACTAGAGACACACGAGATAGAGGATTACAAAGTGAGAGTCACCGTTTATGGTTTATGCGAGGAAGATAAGGGTTGACCCTAGACTTGAGTAAGCCGTGATTGTAGAGATCGAAGATGCATTCTCCTGGGAGTTAGTTTCACAAAGCAGCGGTTGGTAAGTAGCTTCTCGAGTGGAACTTACATTTCATCAATGACATACAATATGGGTGGTTCGCTATAATGTGCATGGCATTCAGGTTTTAGCCGTGAAGGTTAGAAATGTATTTCGTCTGAACACTTTCCATGAAAACAACCATAGATCTGTGAGGCTGTGAAAAATCTGCAATGTTTCGTTTGTGGGAATGGGGTTCTATGGTAGAAAATAATTCGTCATCCTCAAGGACGCGGAGACGCTTTTGGATCCGATCGAAGCAGGAGAATGAAGACTGGCCATCTCCTTTCGATATTTGGTAGCGGGACTCTATTTTCGGTCTGCAATTGCTCCGACAGCAGGAAATCCTAAGTTGTTAATTCAGCTGTCCAGAGAAACGAAAATTTTTCTAACTTCATGACTGAGACAGTAGAAACTATTTGAACTAAATATAAAAGAGAACTTTTAACAGTTTATTCACAATTAGATAGAACGTCTTGTCAGTTGAATTTAACAAAACTATGAGGTCATCCCATAAGTTCTGTCTGAATTTTAACTTTTTGTTAAAATAAACGAAATTTAAAGAGTATTTTATAATGTCTAATGGAGCTGAACATTATTTTTATGTTTAGATGCATTTAAACTGATCAAATTTTATTTCAGAAAACAATAAAATTAAATTTTGTTTGATTAAAACCCTGCTAACATGGAAGTACCCAAGAATCATTTGAGGCACATAATGCTTTATGAGTTCAAGAAAGGAAACTCAGCAGCCGAAGCGGCTAGAAACATTCACTCAGTTTATGGAGAAGAATGTGTGAATGAAAGAACTTGCAAAAGATGGTTTGCAAAATTCAGAGGTGGAGATTTCGCCCTTGAAGATGAAGATCGAACCGGACATCCAGTTGAGTTTGATGAAAAGCTTCTTGAAGCAACCCTTGAAGAAAATCCCGCTTTCTTAGTTGATATGGGATGACCTGATAGTTTTTATGAATTCTTGCTGCCAGAATAACACTAGAAGACAGCGATGAAGCAGAAAACGGACTGTTTCTGCTTTGGTGAATGACCATGGTGTCCGCTTTTATAGTTATATACACTCTATCTCTGATATTAAGCACTTCACCTATAAATATAGCATACCGTAAAAGTATATTATATCCCTTGAGGAGTAAACAGAATAATTCGGAGGGATCCGTTTACAAAACTCTCGAGTCGGCATGCTGAATGTATCATCAAACAGAGAAGTGACAAAATTTATATATATATATATATATATATATAAATTTTGTCACATATATGTATATATATATATATATATATATATTATATATATATATATATATACATATATGTGACAAAATTTATATATATATATATATATATATAATTATTTATTTAAAAATATGATTCCAACTCGCTACTTAAGAGGTCTCATGTTTCAAAACAAGAGCCGAAAACTTCAAAATAATATTTGAATTAACTTGAGTTAAAGTAGGCTCTGTTCCATCTTCAAGCGAAATTTTTTGGGGAATGACTTATTTCTGAAATTTACAAGTTTTAATAGTATAGTCAGAATTGAAATCAAAAATTTCCATGTTAACATCAAAGGCGGATTGTTTAGAATAGGCAGGGGTGGGGTGTTAATAATTTGTATCAGTATAGAGTTACTTTCATAGATGCCGGGTCAGGGTAAGGTGGGGGTGGCTAAATTTACGACGGAGGAAGTTTTCGCATAGTCTGGCTTGAGCGTCTATGGAGATTTATTTATTTATTTTTATTGTATTCTTTTATTATATCTCTTTATGAAAGGGATTTGTGTATATGAAAAGGCCGTAACGTTTGTTATTTGATGACTTCATAAAGGGTTATCATTTTTTGTAGGGTATTAAAACTATGTATATGGGCTATGGATTTTAAAATTTATTTTATTGTATGCGTGTTTTTAGCTAGTTATTCAGAGCGTAAGTTCGGTTGTGTCGGCAGAAAACCGTTAATTCTTGCCTGATGTTTAATAGGGTTTTATTGTTTAGAAGCTTAATAATGTGTAGTTTCTCATGGAGGCACAAAGGGCATGGATCATCCCAAGTTTTGCAAGTTCTAGTCCTGTTAATGATTTTCCATTTTACTTTAGGTGTCCTATTTTTTTCTTTCAGGTGCCAAAAATATTTAGATAGAGAGGTCTGATGTCTAAAGTTTATGTTGTTGAAGGATCATTTATGCTGCCTCCATCTGGTCTTAAAGGCATTTTTCGTGGACCCAATGTATATCATATTATTGTTAGGGTTCTTCGTGGATGATATATATATATATATATATATATATATATATATATATATAAATTTTGTCACTTCTCTGTTTGATGATACATTCAGCATGCCGACTAATTATAGATAATTATAGCTAATATAGCGAGACTCTTCGCATAGCGAATTGAGTCACTGTCAGTCACTGGGCGTGTTTCTAAAAATAAATACGCTAAATTTTCCACCTACATCCCTGCCGTGCGCCGACGGCTTAGCGGTAGAAACTCCGACTGACACCAATTCAGTCGGGTTTTGATCCGAGCTAGAGGCAACCGGATGTCTAACCACACTGATGAGCTGTGAAACAGCGAAACAGTCTGTCTGTGGATGATGTTATATATATATACATATATATATATATATATATATATATATATATATATATATGTGTGTGTGTGTGTGTGTGTGTAGTGAGTGTACCAGCAAAATTATCCAAATCGTGTAAAAGCAAAATTGTCCATTTATTAGATAAAGCTTGGAACCTTTAGAAATGATTAAATAAATTTTAATGGAATTCTCTGAGGGTTTTTTTTATAACACTTTCGACTCTACTTTGAGCAGTAAGAATGTATAATTAGCAGAAGAATCGTGATGAATTCGATCATAAACGAAAATTGAAATAAAAGTCAAATATATTATTCCAAGACAATTTTCAACTTATTCAAGATGATGTTTGCTCTCTCTAACCTTCTAACTTTCTGTCACATGTTTCACGTATGATCTCATTTTCAAGTTTTTTTTTCACTGCTTTTGGACTGTCATGGGTGAAACTCCTCTCTCACGTGCCAAATCTCTTATGGATTGTATTGGATTTATTCTAATTGATTTCTTTAGCTCTAAGTTGAAATGATGACCCCCTCTTGCCGTTGTGACCTCCTGATCCAGTTTACCTCTCTACTGTTGTTCTTTTTTTATACTTATTCACCGTTCTCTTGATGGTTCTTGCAAGTACTTTGAAGATAGGAGACAGAGTATGAATGTTGGTACCATTACTGAAAGCCTTTTTCGGAGTCTCTTTCGGGGAGGTAAACCGGCCCTGAACCCGTTTATACGGGTTCAATGGGCATATTTTTGGGCCGAGCCCACGGGCTCGGAAAACCCACAATAAATAACCGACCTTGTGTCACATGCTGCCCCAGTGGGAGGGGGAGACTGAATATCGTCAGTCAGTCGTTCACTTCTGAACCGACTGTTCGGTTGAACTCTCTGACTTCGGGCGGGAAGGAACGCAAACAAGGTTACGCCGAGTGGCGGAGTCTCGTTCGGGGAGGTAAACCGGCCCTGAGCCTGTTTATACAGGTTCAATGGGCATATTTTGGGGCTGAGCCCACGGGCTCGGAGAACCCATAATAAATAACCGACCTTGTATCACATGATGCCCCAGTCGAGGGGTGACTGAATATCGTAAGTCAGTCGCTCAAGTCCTGACCGCCTGTTAGGTTGGACTATCTGCCTTTGGGCGGGGCGGAACCCGAACGAGGCTGCGCCGAAGGGCGGAGTCTCTTTCGGGGAGGTAAACCGGCCCTGAACCCGTTTATACGGGTTCAATGGGCATATTTTGGGGCCGAGCCCACGGGCTCGGAAATCCCACGTTAAAAACGGCCTTGTGCCACATGACGCCCCAGTGGGGGTGGGGTGACTGAATATCGTCATTCAGTAGTTCAAGTCGAGTCAAAAGTCGAGTCAAAGGCAGTCCTAAACGGAGGCACGTTCAGACAATTACTGCAAGACATTGGAATAGTGATACTGGTCGAGACTACATTGTTCTCTCCACTAAACCTGATTGTTCATACTAACACTTCTACTTCTCTATATATATTCCTGTTTGTAATATATCTGTGTTATTCCATACCTGTGTTCGAGTTCTTCTTTATTGGTTCTACCTTGGACTATCACCGTGGTACAAGGAACCAGACCATAACACACACACACACACACACATATATATATATATATATATATATATAGATATTATTCAGATATAATACAAGAACACACACAAACACACAAATATATGCCTATCGTCCGGTTCAAACTCCTCCCTTGGTTTTAAACAGGAGTAGAAGTTTATCTCTTGTTTCCTGTTTAGGATTGGGTTTCCAGGCACTTCTAAATCCTTTTTCTTTCTTTTTCATTTTGCCCTTTTGCGTCTTGGTGGCATTATCATCTTCCTTTGGGGTGGTGCCTTTTATTCTATAACTTTCTACTTCGAGTGGCACTTGACCCTGGTACAGTTTTAACGTCACTGTAAAAAAACAGAAAATAAAAGCAATGTTTAAATTACGCGGTATAAACAGCAGGGATGCGCGACACCATGAGTGAGTATGGGATGACGGGCATATAGTCTCACGCAGCGTTCAATCGTTTAGTCGAGTGGCTGGTCAGACGTCAGGATGATCCACTCAGCGATTGCACTAGCGAGAAACAACGCGCTGTAGTATGCTTTCTTTGGGCAGAGGGAATCAAAACTACGGAAATCCATCGCCGGTTGTTGACGCAGTTTGGAGCATGCACGATAAATCAACGAAAGGTGTATGTGTGGGTAGAATTTTTAATGTGGAAATACGAAACCGATTTGGTCGCCTATCAATATCAGGCGCGGAAGAACATTATCCAGAGACAAATCACTTTAGCCAAAATGGCGGTAAATGTGAGCGTCATCTATGGACCTACACCAGACATAGTGCATGATGATTCGGAGACCGGAAGTTTTGTGTACGTTGAGTACAATAGACAAGCAATAGGTGTAGATGTGGCGCCGTGAGCAGCCGAAAAGCTTCCTTTCGGAAGAGACATAGAAGATCATTGAACGATAACAGAAATGCATCCCTGTACAGGGGAACTGTGTCAAAAATTGACATATTCATCTACTCTTCATCTGGGGAAATAGTTGTGTTGTATTGAAATTGCGTTTACCTTTTTGTTTGCCCTTATATATATATATATATATATATATATATATATATATATATATATATATATATATATATAGGGAGGGAGAGAGAGAGAGAGAGAGAGATATTATAATTATTTTTTTTAAAATATTATTCCATCGCTACACAGGAATTACCATGTTTCAAAAACAGAAGCTAAAAACTTTCAATTCAATCATAGAAATTATATTAAATTTAAGTACTTAGTTCTGTTTCATTTTCAAGTGCTTTTTTGGAATCACAAATTGATGATAATTCCCATGTTGCGATGGAATCATTTTTTTTTTTTTTAAATAATTATAATCTAGGCTCTACTGGTGTATCGAGCACTGTTTCTTAAAAATAAAAACAAAAATACTAAAGAACTTCGGATTATCAATCTAACAGTTCTTTCCTATTTTATCAATATATTTGCACAAACACACACACACACACACACATACATATATATATATATATATATATATATATATATATATATATTCTAATCTATTCCATGCAGGACTCAGAAATCAAAACAAACACTAGTTAAAAAAGGGTTTCCCAAAGTGCATTAAAGACAGCAAAATTAAATAATAACTCAGTTTCACGAGGCAATAGCAACAATATTCATATATTTTACCAAAGCAAATGCATAAATAATTACGCCGGAATATTTGGCTATCAAGACGACTGACTCTACACCTCTTTGATCAGAGTTTCATTTTAAACCTGCATTGAATTGTACCAACACCAATACGCAAAAAAACTTTTCGAGACCATTTTATACGCACGTCCAACTGTAAAAAAGCAGTTAAAAATAATGGACGCTCTTATTATTGGAAAAAAGATATAAATACTTTTATATACCAGAACAATGTTAGGAAACTCAATGATGGAAAAGTAGGAAATTTTTGTGCGTTTTGCGTTTCATCGCTTAGGACTTCACCGGACTAAAATGATGTAACCACACATGCGAACGAAGGGCACTGATGGATGAAATTCATTAATTAATTTTGTTTAAATATATGTTTAGGTATATAGTGATTTAATTTAGTTTTAATGCTTTTATCACTTTTTTTATTAAGTATTCGACATTGTGATAATAGAAGATACGGCAAGCTATTATTAAAAATAAACAATCCTTAGTAACTACACTTATGAACACAATGTACTAATTTAGAGATTAAAAATGTACTAATTTAGAAATTACAAATGTGTTTACATTTCAAAAACTTTTTGATTGTGAAAATTACAACATTTATTATAGCAGTGCAACTAAAATCCTTGAAAATGGCTAAGAGATTAGCCGAAAACGCTCGGAATCAAACATTTGAACAGTTTCTACCCACATCCAATCTATAATATAAAACGATATATATATATATATATATATATATATATATATATATATATATATATATATATATATATATATATATATATATATATATATCAAGTATGCTATGCTTAGCTCATCTACCCAGTCTTTCAAAGAAAAAGTATAAGAAAAAATAACGAATAGAGAATAAGAAACTAAAACAAAAAAAACGGAAAAAAGAATATATAGATATATATATACATACATATATACATACATACACACACACACACGCATATATATATATATATATATATATATATATATATATATATATATATATATGTTTGTATATTTGTTCGCATGCAAGAAAAATAATAAAATCTTAACTTGATAGTCTTGTTTAAGAAAACATGTATTAACGATGGAATGCCACCTATATATATACAAACATACATACATATATAATACGTGTGTGTGCATGTGCGTGTGTGTGATACATGACTAAACATGTAAAATGTTTAATACCAAAACTATGCTATATCTCCATCGTCTCTCATCCCTGGGGTGGAGCTGTCCACAAACGACGTGTGCTTGTTTGTTTGTTGATCTTCCGACATTTTACAGAGTTGGGTTGCTACTCACCCGCTACACACACACACCGATCAAAGTTTTTCCTTCCACACCCAGCACAGCAAACCAGGATTCGTTGAATTATGACCATATAAAATTGATGTGAGTCTTGAATGCACATATAAGGCATGAGGATAGAAAAATATAGACGAAAAGTATGTGTAGGAAAAAAAAAAAAAAACGAACAAAGGAACAGAAATAAATCATGTATGAAAGATAAAAAGAAATAAATTTAAAGAAAATAAGAAAGTAAGACAAAAAAATAGGAAGAATAATAAATAAAAAACAGAAAACAGAATCGCACAGCAATAAGAATAGAATGAAAGAAAGGATATATATATATATATATATATATATATATATATATATATATATATATATATATATAGAGAGAGAGAGAGAGAGAGAGATAGATAGACCTAGTGAGCCAGACAAACCTACCTAGGTTTCACCTGAACGTCAGGGAAAGTATAACTTCATACTTTCCTGACGATCCGTTTAGGTGAAACCTGGGTAGGTTTGTCTGGCTCACTAGGTTTATCTAGGTCTGCTCTACGGTTGTATTGAGCTCTTTTGTTAGTTAGTTGTTTACTCGTATCGGTTTTTTTTTCTTTGGGCTTCAGACCTGCATCTGTACGATTTTTTTCGGCAGAAGTTCATGTTTGTAGCTCTTTCTTTTTTTAAAACCTTTTTTTCCCTCGAGATTGATTTGATTATTGGCAAATCAAAAATTCGAGGGTTTTTCGAAACGAGTCTAGTTATCTATATTTGTGTATATATATATATATATATATATATATATATATATATATATATATATATATATATATATATATATATATATATATTCTAAGAGTGTTCACTCCAAGCCAGGTAGTATAGCCACTCAGACAAAAGCGGTTACTGGGTTTGGAAGAATTAGAAAACAGAAACTTTACTAAGGAGCAGAAACTAAGGAAGAACAACCAGAAGGACAGTAGATAGCGATTGACACAGGATTTATATTTTTGAAGATTAAGCGAGAAGTGCGAGAAAAGCTGTCAACATAGAACTTACAGATACATCTTGCCAATTCAACAGTAAATTGATGAGACCTTGTTGCTAATCAAGTACTGCGCTTAAATCTAGGTACCATAGCGAAGAGCTCATCCAGGCAATTACTATAAAATTATTGCTAGAAAAAACACATAGAGACAAGTATTCATCCAAACAAATTTCATTAAAAAAATACCAACAAGTTCTGTCTGTGAAATTCTTTATTCTAATTTTCGGATGTGTTGACTATTGGGCATGAAGCTGTAGATAAATTGTTCGAAATTCATATATTGTTATTATTTGTTCCAGTAGTTTCGACTATCGCAGTTATTATCAAGAACCATCTGGGGTAGTTAGAATTCTTTTGTCAACAACCTGGAATTCTTTGTGAAGATAGAAGTTTAAAATAATCTAGTATGACGTCATGTGTAATGGTTATTGGGAATAAGCCTGCGCAAAAAGAATCGGCTTTATATATTCATTTTAGTTTTTAATGTAATATATGCGCTCATTAATTATATCATCTGCACTTCAAGATACTGTCTCCTGTGATGAATTATATTTCATATGATGTGGGCTGTTTATTATTTTGTATAATAGCTTGATTAAAAATTTGTATAAATTAATATTTTTTACAGATACTTAGTTAAGTGATCAGTGAATGCAATAAGATAGATAGATAGATAGATAGATAGATAGATAGATAGATAGATAGATAGATAGATAGATAGATAGATAGTAATAAAGAGATAAGAACTGTGGAAGATAGATAGATAGATAGATAGATAGATAGATAGATAATGAACAGACTGAGATAGATAGATAGATAGATAGATAGATAGATAGATAGATAGATAGATAGATAGATAATGAACAGACTGAGATAGATAGATAGATAGATAGATAGATAATGAACAGACTGAGATAGATAGATAGATAGATAGATAGATAGATAGATAGATAGATAGATAATGAACAGACTGAGATAGATAGATAGATAGATAGATAGATAGATAGATAGATAGATAGATTGATAGATAGATAATGAACAGACTGAGATAGATAGATAGATAGATAGATAGATAGATAGATAGATAGATAGATAGATAGATAATGAACAGACTGAGATAGATAGATAGATAGATAGATAGATAGATAGATAGATAGATAGATAGATAGATAATGAGCATACTGAGCTAGATAGATAGATAGATAGATAGATAGATAGATAGATAATGAGCATACTGAGCTAGATAGATAGATAGATAGATAGATAGATAGATAGATAGATAGATAGATAGATAGATAGATAATGAACATACTGAGCTAGATAGATAGATAGATAGATAGATAGATAGATAGATAGATAGATAATGAACATACTGAGCTAGATAGATAGATAGATAGATAGATAGATAGATAGATAGATAGATAGATAGATAGATAAAGGAAGCGACATGCGCATAGGTAATAAGTATGCATTTCAAAGGGAAAAATCTAGGAATAATGGAAAATAAAACAATGAAAATATACCAATAAAGTAAAAGAAAAAAAGAAAAGAAAAAAAATCACAGAATTCCAATGGCGAAGGAAACAAAATCAAGAATTAGAATGAACAACGAACCGGACCAAAAGGAATGGCAAAAATGATCGAACCGTTCATCCGGTTATTCATTGTAGCCAGCCGATAAATTTTATAGAAGGCAACTATTCAGTTCGCGCCATTTCAAGGACTCCTCAGCAAAGGGTGAAGCCCTAAACAGTTGATCGTTCCACACACCCCTTCTCTTTTATACATCTATATTTTTCTTTTGGCCTCTATCTCTCTTTTTCTCTTTTTTCTCTCCTTCACTCCTTCTGTAACTTTCTTCTTATTTGTTTCTCTCTCATTATTACATTGTAGATGCCCCACTATAGTTCGTCATTTGTTTTTCCCTTTCTTTCTCTTTATCGTTTTTTATAATTCACACTCTTTTTTCCTCGTTTTTTTTTTATCTTTTGTGTCTCTGTTTTTCACTCTCTATATATATCTTTGTTACTCTCAATTTCTCTCTTAATCTCAGGATGCTGTATTCTATTTCTTGTCTTATCCCTTTCTCTCTGTACTCTTCTTTTTCATTCTCTCTATTTCTCTCTTAGTCTGTGGATGTCACTTTATATTTCTCCCTCTATCTTTCTCTTTCTATTTGTCTTTAGTATTTACTATTTTTCTTTTCAATTTCTTTTCTCTTTCTTTCTCTGTTTCTCACTCCCAGTTCCCCCCTCTCTCACTCTCTCACACACACACACATACACACACTGTCTCTCCGTTTCTTTATCTCTCTCTTTCCTCTCATTCTGCTGTAAAACGATATTCGGATTCTGGTTATAATGCACATTTCTTCTCCCGAAATTCAAAACCACCTGCGTTTTGCTCTGTTTCCTGGGAGAATAATTTGACTCGTTCTGAGATATCATTTTGCCAAGCCCGATATTTTGTCGACATTGTGCATCCATACAAGTTCAAATTACATAAAACCTCGTTGCTTAAAAAAAAAAAAAAAAAAAAAAAAAAAAACCAAACAAACCATAGAACAAGAACTGGGAATTAAGTAAAAAAATAATAAAGACTAGAGGGGGAACCATTTCAGCAACGCTCGCGTCTGTGGTAGACCGGAAATTCAGTTATTTTAACCCAAATCCTCTTCCTGTATGTCCCCATCAGTTTTGTCGTTAGTAGTATGAAATCGGTAAATTTTAGTCACCAGTCCGAACGATCGAACGTGTAAAGATTGTGCACCAATTTACATGCTTAGCCGCACAATCAATTACTTTGACAAACATATTCAATGCTCTTCTGAATTGAATTGAATTTCGTTGAAGAGTTGTCCTAAGAAAAAACGCTATAAGTAGACCACTGTGACTTTGGCAAAAAGAGAATTGGGAATAGTGTTGGTCTTGCATAAGTTATGCTATGCTTATGTAATCTCCTCCGACTTTCAAAGAAAAAAGTAAAAGAAAAGAAAAGAAGAAACAACGAAAAGAAAATAAGAAATTAAAACGGAAAAAAGAACATATATATATATATATATATATATATATATATATATATATATATATATATATATATATATATATATATAGGTAGTTAGTTAATGAAGTTATTTGGTAATCCGTATGGATAATTCCAAGGAGGATGTAATCCAGAGAACTGAATTTAAAAACAGAACAAATATTAATGTTTTCCTCATTATTTGCTCTAGAAATGTATACTGTCTCTTTCTGATGTTAAGTATAAGTGTCCTTTTTGTTTCTATTAAAGACATATATATATATATAGGCTGTGTTATGTTTCTCTGTTACGCTTTGTCAATAATATGAGTTTAAAAGCCTGTCCGGCTAGAAATCTCTTTTCTAATTTTGTATATTTAGATTTTCTATACGTATGCTGGCGATTTGCTGCCAATATAGTTTCTGGATTATTCTGATACTTTTACCAAACATGCTACGGTTACCAAGCAGTTTATCCCAGAGTCTATCTAAAGGAAGAATCTACCGTTTCCAGGTGGGGAGGGAAAGATTTTATTATATATGTTTGATGTCATGGAATATCTAGCCTTCTTGTTAGGAAACTATATTTATTCATACTAAATTATTTTGCATTCTTCATATGTGTTTGATGCCATGGTTAGGGTTGAATTTTTATTAATTTCTTTGTTATTATATATTAAATCACACGTTTAAGGAGATAAGGAAATTGAACATAGGACATCGAGACATGATCTTAACTTCATCAGATCAAAACTGTCGTAAGGATGTCATGCATGGCGTCAAAACTGTCTTGAAATGTCCAAACTGTCAGCTACATACAACCATTTTTCTCAGATCAATGACTGAATCAGCTTCAAACGAGAAAATCCTCCCGGTCTTCAAAACAACTATTTTATCACATCTTAATAGAATAGCGCTACAGAATCAAAAACAAAGAACTTTACCAAATAACAAAAAAATAAAAATAAACTGTATCACTTGAAGATTTCCGACAGCAGCAACAATAAAAATGGATAGCACCTGTAGATAGAAGGTAAATACTAAGATAATCAAAATGATGACTTTCTGCAGTCAGTTAAGTGTAATGTGTAATACACCCTTAGGCGATCATGTAGCTTTCGATTCATGATTGATGCGGCAGAAGATTTTCCCGCAGTAGATTACCATTTCTTTTTAATGCTAGACTGGTCGGAAACTAAGACCAGAGGGACCATTCTGTCCTGCTATTAAACTAGGCGATTCTGAGAAATTTAGAAGTCTTACCATAATTCATTATTGGCGGCCACAATCTTTAGAATATAAAATATGCAGATAACACTGCACTGATAGCAAACACAGAAAGAAAACTCCTACAGAAGTTAGTTAAGCGAGAAGAAAGAATTAAACGTTAGCTGTAAGGAGAAAGAATGCATGTTTGGGAGAGAAGAGATGGATTCATGAGTGAACAAACCAGACTGGGATTCGAACCCGGCTTTCCGATGTCTCATTCCGAACCGATATCAATTATACCACATGGCAAATCCAATTCACGCGCTACATTAAACAAAAGGTTAGGAAGGAAACCACTATCAATACTGGAAAGAGCGATAGAAGTTAGTGGACTGTTTTCCTTGGAAAGCGTTTTAAGAGAAAAGGTTTATGAATTTCAATTGAAAGTAACACTAACTCCCCGGCAAATGTTTCCTGTAAAGAAACGGCTAATTCCTATCGTTACCATTATCAATATAACTAATCAACTCTTTTCCTTTTGGTACAAGAATTCGTATTCTTGTTGCATTTTCATTCCCAAAAAGATGAAATTCTGAATGAAAGTAAAGCTGAAAATTATGTTCAT
>OZ010576.1:62080282-62217782 GCA_963932145.1 Acanthosepion lycidas
TTTCTACCAAAACCAGGATTCAATAAATCGAACTCAACGAGTATATAGTCACCATTACGATGCGAGAGATTCTCCAAGATTTGAGAGTAAAGTATCAGAAAGTGACCTTCCATTCGTTTAGAAACGGAGGAGTATTTAAGATAGTAAGTGAATATATTGAAGGAGATCCGAGCGCGTCGACTCGAATGCGGTCTTGGCAGGTTTGGATATCCCGGACGTCACACCAACGAATGTGTAAAAGCATCAACCTGTTTCCGTGCAAAAAAGATGGGTCAATCCAGCTTCTCAGGCAAAAATAATAATTTCTCACGGTTGAGGTATAAACTGGCCACCAAGTTTCCCGAGTTTGACAAGCTCTGACTTCGTCCTATGCAAAGAAAAAGGGTTATGTCCAACTAGATATCAAAGCACTAGAGCTTGAAACATTAAGGACTGTGATGGAAAAGGTACGTTAGTACGCATCTGAAAATGGACGCTACTTAAAAGATGTAATCTTTGTAAACTAATTTATTTCCCACATCGACTCTATTACAATAATATGGTATTGTGAATAAATGTTAAAAAAATAAAGGAGTTATTAAATTTTGAAATTCATTGGTAACTTCTTGGACACTAGGTACTTTTACTCTATTTGAAATATTGTTTTCGTCTTGAGATTATTATAGACGCGTTTTGGTCAAGTACCCTGTGGTTTCGAATAATATTATTTATTTAAATATGTTTCTGTTATGCCAGCTTTTGTTCATTCCTGTTGAATCAGTGTTTTGCTACCTGACCCAAGAAAAGAACTCGTAATCACCGGATGTTTAACCAACTCGTATATCCTATAACCACCGTCCAATCGTATACTTATGAAGCCTTTTGAAAATTTGTCATTTATATTTTGAAGTAAACAAATATATACTTTAATTTATTCGAACTGTCCGAATCATTATAGGCAAATCTATTCGGCCAAGTACCAATGATGTCAAGAGCCTATTGGTCGAAATGTTGTGCCTATAACATCTATAATATTCAAGATGTGAACAATAATTCGAATACATTGAAATATAAGGACTTTCTCTGTGTCGAGCAAAAGTAGAAAATTTATATTACAAATTATTTTCGTTTCTGTAAATATACGCGTTTCTGGTGAAGAACCGAGTTCCAATTCCATTTGGGTTCGTTATATTCCATTACGCGCAAATATCCTTGGGAAAGACATTTAGCTACCTCTTCTCCCCACAGTTATGGGTTAATTAGTATTGATTGATTCTTTTTTGTCCGACTTTTGAACCCATTGCACGTTCTTTAAAGCCATAAAAATTTTTTAGACTGTAAGAATTGTTTTGGTGCGGCAGGGGGAGATCACAAAGGTTTAGTGATACATGTCTTGCTAATTAGCCCATAGTTGGGGGAGAAGAGCTGGATATGTTCGCGTAAATGAATATAACAAACCGAACTGGAATCGAACCTCGGCTCTCCGATTATCAGTTCCGAAACATTATCCATTATGCCACCCACAAGCTTAGAGCACCTAGTATTCACAAGCAAACATCTATCTAATTACTAACCAGACATGACGTTGCTTAACTTCGGTGATCGTACGGGAACCGGGGTTTCAACGTGATATGGCCATAAGCGGTTAATTCATATCAGTAAATCAGTATCATCTACCTACCAGTTCTTAAAAACATTTTCTAGCAAAAGGTTGATAAACCGTGAAAAACAAATCACTGAATCAATCCTAATTTTTTTTATTTTTGTAAATTTGTTAAGCAATGTTCTACAGTTGACAGATTATCACAAGATCTGAGTAAAATTCACAGATATATCATCATCATCATAATCAATATCGCCCGGGTGTAGTTGCCGGGTCGCTACGCAGTTGAGTACCAGACCAGTTCCCTACATATATCTGGGTTGAAAGCTCGCCTTGGTTGCGAACAGGAGGCCCTTAATTCCATTTGGGGGAACCGTTCACCCTGGGCGTTGACTTCAGTTATGCTGAGTCTGACCGCATATACAGCTATGAAGCCGAATCTACCCCATTTTAATCCTGCTACCTACCTAGTCCCACTCCTTATCCGAACAGCCTAGTAGGAGAACTGTTTTTTTTTTCATCGATGACTTGACCATGTGTCAGATAGTACTGGGTTACATTCTACCAGTAGCAATCAGAGAGTGACCTGAATTTAAAAAAAAAAAAAAAAAAGAAGACATTTATTGTATTTTTATAACACTGCTGCATAAGTTGTAGCTGGGAAGTTTTGCATCAAGTTAATAGCATTACCAGTGTGTGCATGTTTATTTGTGTTTGTATTTGAGTTTACGTTTCTTTGCCTGTATATGTAAATAGATGCACCAAGCAGATGCCAGCTTGAAAATTAGTGCAACTGACGAGACTGCTTTATGTTAGAACAAGAAAACTGGGATGTCAGACGAGCTGAAGAAAAAAAAAAGGCGGAAAAATAAAAACAACGCGGGAAATTCTATCACCATGTTAACAAAACATTTTGAGACAATATAATATTCGTTCAACATATGAAACAGTCGCTTTAACACACATTTTAACATCGCAGTGTTTGAAAGTTAACTTCCGATCGTGAATATACACCAACCAACGCATATTATATTCGTTGTTCAAACTGAAAACAATATCAATTTTTCGAGTCATATTTAATAAATTACTTCGGATATTCAAATGAAAAACCTTGGATGTGCTGGTGGTGTAATGGATAAAGGTTCGGAGAGCTGAGTTCCAATTCCAAATGGGTTCGATATATTCACTTAAGCTGAAATACCCTTGGGAAACGCGTGAATCCACATTTTTTCTATCTAGCTGAATTAGTAAGACGTGTATAAACCATTATTATCTAAAAAGAAAAAAATCCTTGCAATCTAAAATTGATGATATCCCAAAAGGTTTCTATTGGATTAATACCTAGAGGCTGAAAGCCATTATATTAATTTTGCATCTTTAAAAACTTTTAAAACGATTTAGCTTAAACGTCTGTGATTGTGAACTGAACAACTCGTACTAGACAATATCTTTCATATTTATAAGTCTATCATTAATCCATACATTGACTATTGCTGTCACCTTTTGTCTTGTATCTCTCCTATGTATTTAGAGATTTTTGATAAAAGAAGAGTCGGCAACTTTATTGTCCCTCCCCTAATCATCCCGACTTCAGTCCTTAATCCATCACTGTAACGTTTCTTTACTGTGCCTTTTCTATAAATATTTCCATGGTTCAGTTGTTCTGATACGCTTTCCCCTTTGGTACCTTAACTATTTAAATTTAATCTCATCATTTTACAGATGAAATGGCTAGAAGTAACCTGCGCTTGTAGAACTCTCTTCAAGTTTCTTGTTTTCCAGTCAACTTTGATCTTCAAACATTTAAATGCAAAATCAATCGTTATCATTTGTTTTCTTAATTCCTGTTCATTTATTGTTTTCGCTGCTTGGTATTTATTAATCCACCCACGAGGATTAAATGTTGCACAAGGCCGGTTTAATGTGGGTAGCCCGCGAGCCCGTAGGCTCGGCCAAAAATATGACCTTTGAACCCGCCTTGACGGGTTCAGATCCTGTCTACCTCCCCGAAGGAAACCTTGCCCTTCGGCAAAGCTTCGTCCGAGTTCCTCTCTGCATTAGAGAGTTCGACAGAAGCCAGCCCGGATGATCACAAAGCACAGATACTGCACTTTGATCCTAAACGTTTTCGCTGCTTAATAATATTTTTCTCACATTCTCTCACACTTAGTAAGCCCTTGCGTCACAGTGACGTTATCACCTTGTTTGTGATGAAATGCTTAAAATAAATTAATAAATATATAAAATTAATTTATTATGTCTTAATAAAAAGAATACCAGCTCGGCCCGGTGGCTAGGATCAAAGTGTAGTATCTGCGCTTTGTGAGCTGCCGGGTCGGGTGTCTGTCGAACTCTCTGCTTGCAGAGAGGAACCCGGACGAAGCTCCGCCGAAGGGTAGGGTTTCGTTGGGGGAGGTTGACGGAACTGGCCCGCCTCGGCGGGTTTGGATGGTTATTTATTTTTGGCTGGGCCTACGGGCTCAGAGATACCCACATTAAAAAGGCCTTGTGCCACATTCGATCCCCGTGGGTGGATTGATAAATACCATCTATAAAAAGAATACCCGCTCGGCCCGGTGGCTAGGATCAAAGTGTAGTATCTGCGCTTTGTGAGCTGCCGGGTCGGGTGTCTGTCGAACTCTCTGCTTGCAGAGAGGAACCCGGACGAAGCTCCGCCGAAGGGTAGGGTTTCGTTGGGGGAGGTTGACGGAACTGGCCCGCCTCGGCGGGTTTGGATGGTTATTTATTTTTGGCTGGGCCTACGGGCTCAGAGATACCCACATTAAAAAGGCCTTGTACCACATTCGGTCCCCGTGGGTGGATTGATAAATACCATCTATTATGTCTCAAAAGTCACTATACATTTTCTTTTTTCCCTTTTCTTTTCGGATATCATTCAAAGAGACGTGAAGTCATCAGTATTTGACAGTTTTGACAGTTTTTGCAAGTGTATAATTCCCTTGTCCATGGCTCGCTAACTGACGATAGAGTAGCGTTGCAAAATGGCCGCCTGAAAAGGAGCTTTTCAGATCCCCACTGAAGTTCGTCGCGAGTATGAAAAGCTTTATAGCCGTCCCATTGTTCTAAAGCAAAGCACAATTCACGCTATCCATAGCAAGTTTCTCGAAACCGGATCTGTCCTTTATAAACCACGCAGCGGGAGGCTTGCTGCTACAACCACTTATGAAAACACCTCGTGGAGTAGGCGATCGTACAAAGCCAGGGAAAGTTCATTCGAAGGGCTGCAGTGGAACTCAGCATCAACAAAAGCACGATACAGCGCATGCTTCAGAAAGTGATAAAACTCTACCCGTACCGAACTCATTTTGTTCAAATGCTCCAAAACAACCCACTTGGAAAACTTATGGTCCAGCGATGAGTATGTTTCATCTCTCTTGTCGGGTAAATAAACACAAATGTCGAATTTGGGGAAAATTTAACCCAGCAGAAATTCTCAAGCATAAACGTGACTCTCCAAAGCTGTTGGATCGGTGTGCTATGTCTAATTGAACTATTTTTCTTCAGCGATGCATGCGATAAGACGACCACCGTTACAGGGGAAAATTATCTTACGATGCTGCAGGTGTCTGCTGTTTGGCAACTACAGCCGAGGAGTGACCTTGCTAATGTATTTTTCCGATAAGTCGGAGCCCCACTTTGTCAGGTTAATGAGGGATTTCTTGAATATCAAGTTTCCTGTCCGATTGATCGATCGAAGGGGGGCCTTTCGAATGGGTTCCGCGCACCCCTGACCTCACACCTTGTAACTTTTTTGTGTGTGGCTATATCAAAAGCAATGTGTATGCAGTTAAGCCCCTTGACTTGTGACAGCTTGAGGAAAGAATCTGCACGGTCTTCAGGAAGGTCAAGGAAGACGTCGGGGAGGCTTGCGTCCGAAGGCTGTCAAAAATAGAAGCGCTCATGTGGAGGTAAACAGCTAGTCAACAAAGCGTCGGAACGTGATGGCAAGTCCTGCAAATAACACTACAATGACTGCGTTGAGGATGCTACAAATATGAATAAACTCAGTTTCTTGTGTAATGTTATGGGGTCCACCCCATTTTCATATGTGGACTCTACCAAGTGTACCTGGACTGCTGCCGTTAAATACCCAGAGTTACAGTCGACAGTAAGTGTCGGTAGTCGGATAGTGAGAGGATATAGTGAGTGTGAGAGAATATACGAACGGAGATAGTGTGAGGTAACCTCATGTAGAAGTCAGTTACAAGCTCGTAGACTCTAAGGAAGTCCTACTTCGAGACTGTATATATCTATCTGTATTTGCTACTAACCACGTTCCTGGACTTACTAACAGTATTACTCTTTGTATGATTGGGTAAATACATTTTATTTCTTATATTTAATTATTGCGTTTGTCATTCCTTGGAGACCGAATTCATCTCGGAATCCACAATATGTAATTTTTATGAATTTATTAAAAGTGTATAATGACTTTTGAGGAACCCAGTATTGTTGAGAATTATGGTGGAAGTATTCTAATTATCAGAGTTATAGATTTTGCAGGGATAGGGAATCAACACCACAGAGTGACTGTAATTTTACGCCACAATCGATCTTCATACCATGTGTAATACCGCTTTATAGAGCTCTATACTGGTTATAGTAAAAATAAAGCAAACTGTTACAAATTCAGAGGCGCACATGAAGGTAGTTAGAAATTTACTCTTCCAGCAGTCGGTTCGCTTTCTGTCCTCTCATTTACTGCTGCAGACGTTATACGCATTCGTAGGCAGGTACGCTAATCTGCAGGCTGTACATCCGGGCGATTCCATCAACCATTTTCTTTTATATACGACGAAAAGAGCCAGTCCCGGTTTTTCTTTATGTCATGGAACCACTAGATCGTCAGTCGCACGCACTGAACTTTTTTTTCATTTGCACAGGGATTAAGTGGTTTGAATGGAGGACAGTGACTTTTCCTTTGTAGTAGTAATAAAGAATAAAGGAGTAGTAACATATGGCTTGAAGATATTTTCCGACGTCAAACTATGCGATACTGATTCCTACAGTTTCTTTATCTTTTCCCCTCCTTCTTTTTGTCTATATATTAGATCGGTGCAAAAATAATGACGTAATAATGTCGTTTTTTGACGCTAAAAAATACGTCAAAAACGACATTATTACGTCATTATTTTTGCACCAACCTAATATATATATATATATATATATATATATATATATATATATATATATATATATAGACAAAAATATGTTGGAACAAGAAAACTGGGATGAAGAAAACTATATATATATATATATATAGAGAGAGAGAGAAAGTGAGAGAGATAGAAATAGATAGATAGATAAATGACGACACTATGTATAATATATATACTTATATATTTTATATATAGACTATGACACAATCTATGATATATATATATATATATATATATATATATATATATATAAACTATGACACTATCTATAATATATATATATACAAGCTATCACACTATCTATCACACTATATATATATATATATATATATATATATATATATACATATATATATATACATACATAATATATATATATATATATATATATATATATAAAATATGACACCGTCTATAATATTTATATAAACAATGACACTATCTATAATATATATATATGTATGTAAACTATGACACTATGTATAATATATATATATATATATATATATATATATATATATATATATATATATATATATATATATATATTATATATATATATAAACTATAACACTATCTTATATTGAAAACAAAGTGTTTACGATAACTGAGAAACCACAAATCTACACAATGTTGACAACATTTTTGTTTTGATAAAAAAATAAGGACGAAATTATAAATCTAAAAGCTACTTTTGAAAAACTCCCTGCTAAATCTTACGTATGAACTCATGATTACTAGAAAAATCCCATTCTTTGATGTTGATATAGCACTAAAATCCAAAGAATTTACCGCTTAACCGTATAAAAAAGCCCCAGTACGGATTCTTGTCTTCTAAACAATGATAGTCGATGCCCGGAAAGATATAAAATAGCAATAATAACAAACTTCTTAAATAGGGCATGCCAAAATTCATCTTCCTAAAAAATATTTCTGAGCGAAGTAAAACCCATAAACCAAACATTAGTCAACAAATATTTTCCCAACTCCATCATTAAGAAACAAATAAAATCAAAAAATACCCGAATCTAGTAATAAAAATACTGCACAACAAAACATTAACAGATTTTACTGCAGCTAAATGCACAATAATTATAAGCAATACGTATTCAGTAATCATTAAACATCATAATTCTTCTGTAATTCCCGAAAAACATGTAAAAGTCATGCATACAAAACTGTATTGCTTGTCACAAATCAATTACTTTTATCGGACATAGTATCACCTTCTTGAGTAGATACCTCACGAGTCACGTATCAGACCAAAGTGCAGTATTAAAAAAAAACATCTATCAATCTTAAGGTCCCTTAAGAAAAAATTCTTGACGAAAACACTAGAATTATATGTATATCCCATTAAAATTTCCCTCTTACTAGCAATTATTTAACAGTGGAAATGGAGTGTAAAATGTGTTTGTTTATTTTTAATAGAAAGAGGTTCACACACATTCTAGCGGCGCGCAACGCATAGAAGCTCGAAAAGAAAGGCTCCTATTCTAAACAGCATATAAATTACAACGTAACAGTCAAAACATGAGGAAAAATTAACAACAACAGAGACAAAATACTCTTGAAGTAGCCGACAAGCGCTTTGGACAATAAAAATTACCCCCAATTTGTTGTACTCCTTACAAAATGGAAATAAAACGTATATATATATATATATATATATATATATATATATATATATATATATATATATATTCCAACGAGAGAAAACTTCATATTTTAAAAAGAAGATAAACCGCAAACGTTTTTTGTTGAAATGTGGATTTTTTTTTATTTTAAAATATATATTACACCCTATTTTCAATAATTCTGCTACATGTGTTTCTACATTCGCGACCTTCTACAAGGAAAGAGTAGATATTTTCACATATAATAAAAATGAACTTTTGCTTGGTAGTGATTCCAATGTTTTTCTTGCACTGGTCATAAGAGTTTATATATATATATATATATTGTTAACGTATTTTTAACGTCAAAAACGACATTATTACGGTATTATTTTTGCACCAACCTAATATATATATATATATATATATATATATATATATATATATATATATATATATATTGCATATAGTTCTCTTCTTAATATTTCGTTCTTTCGCATGGCACGACGTCATAGAACTGCATTATGAATTGACGATTTGCGTCTGATATTTCGCAAACGTTATCATTGTATAGACATCTTCTGTCTGCGTAACAGAATCGATGGTCATTATTTGTGTATGCTGTGTGTTTTTGTGTGGGGGGTTATGATATATTGAGTCCTGGTCTAAATTTGTTATGCGGTTTATATATATATATATATATATATATATATATATATATATATATATATATATATTGATAATATTAGTGGTAAATATACATGTACATATGCAATCATATATCTAAAATATATAAATATATATACATACATACATACATACACATACATATATATTTGTATAAAAATAATTCCAAGAGGATAGAATCCAGGTAGAACTCAATTTTATTGTTTTTATCATATATATATATGTGTGTGTGTGTGTGTGTGTGAATTTACATACATTTATACTGACGATAAACTACAACCTGCAGAAATGTTTCTGATCGGGAGATTGGAGGTTTTGAGTATCGTGGAATAACCACTAAATTGCTGTTGTTCCCAGGTTCACCTTGACCTGTTGTGGTAGAACCTGTTAATGTCCCATCTATGAGCAAATAGTGAAACGATATGAAAGTATAAAAGTGCATTTTGATAGTAAAATTACTAATAATGCATCTTTATAGAGAAATCTGTAGTAGAAGCCAGAAAATTGTATTCAAATTATTTCGACATTAATCCATATAAAATCCTACAATTTCTATAACATATAACTTCAACAAAACTACAACATGAAACACACACATCACCTCCTCACGTAATTATGTCCACACAAACATATATATGCACAAAAGCGGAGTATCATCTACCACGTATTCAATTGTGAAAGCAGAATAATATATATCATATTTTTATTAACACAAATCTCACAAGAAAATTAAATTTCAGTATTAAATAACACATTTGATATGCCTTTACACATAGAAAACAAACTGTCACATATCCGTGCGAAATAAATATGTAATTCTCAGAATATATATTTAAAGAGGTATATATAAAGAGGTTTTTATATTATATGTACACACACACACACACACATATATATATATATATATATATATATATATATATATATATATATATATATATATATATATATGAACAGACTTGAGATAGATAGATATACTAAAATATAAGTATAATTATACGTGCATGCAAGAGCACATCATGCCCAAACAAAGTACCTTTATTCTTTTTCATATAAAAATTCTCTCAAAATATTTACACCAATTTGCCCTTTCATCTTGTCAGGTTGTTTTGATGTAGATATTCTTGGTTGAATTAATATATACACTTCCGTTTGCATTTCTCTAATGTGATTTTTTTTGTCTTTGTCAACAGACTAAAAAAAACAAAACAAGTAATACGATAGGTAAACTCGTGTATACGCCCGTGCACAAGGAAATGCTACCTTCATGTTGGGATAAAATAACACATTGTAACGAATATTTTCGCTGGCAAACATTCTAAGACAGCGATTCCAGTAACTGAGCTGTGGTCTTTATCGATAGATGCTAATTTCAAAGGAAGATTTGCTCAAAAATTCGTTGCTACCAGAACAAAAGTAGCGTAGAGAATATTTCTCTCATGCCTAGAAGAAAAAACCTTCTTTTTTATTATGTTCTGTGTCTCTTCTGTACGTCGCTGGAAGATGAATCTCCACCACTTCCTATTCCTTGTAGCTCTTAATAGACTGCCATGCCATCTATTTACTCAAGCTATGTTATGTGTTGTTTTCCTCTGTCCCGCTTGCCTTCAATATCTGTCGTGTGAGTATCAGAATTTCCAAACCATCCTTCTTAAATTATGTGCTCCAGAAATATCAACTGTCTCTTCCTGATGTTAAGTATAAGTTTCCTTTTCGTTTTCATTTTCTTTAAAACCCCGTCGTTGCTCTTGAATCAACAATAATGTGTGTCTACAGCATCCTTCTGTAGACACACATCATTGTTGATTCAAGTTTTTTCTTCCTCTTTGAGGAAACTGTCTAGCATTCACTGCCATGTAGTAGGAGAGATATCACATAACAGTTCAGTACATTTTTCTTTGTTTCTAATGAAGTTTTGCTGTTTCTTTGCTTAGCTTTTGTAATTCATCTTTCGCTATCCCAGTGCGCCTTCAGATTTCAGTTTCACACTTTCCGCCCTCTGTTAAAACACTTATTAGATATTTAAATTTGAAAATAAAATTAATTTTTTTTTACTGATATTTACCAGATACCAAGCCCAATGACCACTCATTCAGACGGTGTGTACGTAAAAAAGTTCCCAACTCAACATAATGTATACTAAATGCACACACACACACACACATACACACACATACACACACACACACACACTCTCTCTCTCTCTCTCTCTCTCTCTCTCTCACACACACACTCGCTTACGAATATACATTACAATCTGAATCCCACATAGACTAGAATTATTATACATTTATATACATAAAACCATGTTTACGCTTTTTCGGATAGGCTTGGAACTTCTGATAGACGCCTCATCTCCAAATTCTGCTTCATCAATGGCTTACGGGTAAAATCTTATAAATCAATCGGCTTTCGATCCCGGCTTGAGGAAATCAGATGTCTAATCACATTGATGAGCTGTGAAACAGTGAAACACTCTGTCTGTGGATGACAATATATATATATATATTTATGGTCCTGAAAAAAATATTTCGGTTGAGCTCTTCGGGGATAAAAGGGTATTTGTGAACAGTGACTATTACTGCTGGCGATACAAGACTCTTCGTTAAGACGAATCGAGTTCTCCGGTCATTGGCGTGTTTATCTAAAAATAAATACGTCTAAATTCACCTTCATCCCTGCCATTTGGTATAAGTCGGGGGTTTCGATCCCGTATTGAAGCAATAGGATGTCTAGCCACACTGATGAAATGCGAAACCGTCTGTCTGAGGATGACAATATATATATATATATATATATATATATATATATTTATAATTATTTAAAGAATGAAACATAAGTATGTTATAACAACATTACAAAAATAGCCATTTTGTTTCAACACTTCTGGTGTCTTGTCAAGTGATGGTGTTGTAATTAAGATAAAGTGTTTTTAAAGAGTTCAAAATCAACCACTACTTCCACTGGCGGAATTATTTTTACGTAGCCAATGAAATTACAAGTATAAGATAATTCAAATAATGCGACAACGGACCCTAGATACAATTTATTAATACTTTAAAATAAGCATTAGATTTTATAGGAAATCGGAATAATGAATTAATCTCCAATTTATTATGTAATTAAAAAATAAAAGTTACGAATGTTAAACCCTAAATATAACCACGCATCAAGTTCACAAACTAACAAAATTATTCAAAGAAAAAACGAAGAAATTATGCCTAAATTTTCATGTATTGTTCTTAGAAATAGGTAAAATTTTTCGTCTGTATCTGAGTGGTAGTAAGAGGTACAATATACGGCTACAGAATCAGTTGCCTTGACAAAGTCGTGATGATAGATTTAGTGGACAAAGGCAGAAAGGTTTATTTGTGACTAGGCATACAGACATCACGTCAAAATAGACAAACACGTGTGTGATTTATATATATATATATATATTTATATATCATACATATGCGATACTTATTGGGAAGCGCTCAATATCAGTGATAGAGCTAACATACTTAGTTGTATGGATGTGAGCTTGTAACCCTGGGTTTCACGCTTTTGCGATCCCCTTTGTTTGTATGAGGATCGCTAAAGTGTGAAACCTAGGTTAAAAACTCACATCCATACAACTAAGTATATATATATATATATATATATATATATATATATATATATATATATATATATATATATATATTCATTTTTCATTTCAATCTTTGGAAGTAAAGTCTGATGATCCAGAGCTCTTTAAAAGGGCTGTGGTGAAATAATTTATTACATGGAACCTTAAAGTGATCTGTTTTTATTCAAACATATTTGCTCTGAATTTACATTGAGCTCTCTGGATATCATCCTCCTTGTGTCTACCCATACGGATTACCTAGTTTTGCATAAACTATATATATATATATATATATATATATATATATATATATATATATATATTGTGCGTGAATGTATGTATTTATTTGTTTAGCAATTATTTTATTTATGTAGGTTTGCTTGAAGACCAACTCAAGTTTCTCATTTATTTAGCATTTCCACGGTCCGAACGGAGGAGAATTTAAACATAAATTATTTAATGTCATCTGACCCCCCACACCACTTCGGTTTTCATAACACCTCATCAAAGAATTGTTTCTGGGCTGATAGGGGTATGTCTATAGGTAATTCATGTCTACTCAACTATAATAGTAAATGCCCGCACAGATACAAAATGGGCAGTTATAAATAACTTAAATAGAGCGTGCTTAATATCTTCTACACGCACAATATTTTATAGCAACCTCAAAAGTATAAAAACAAACATTAATTATCTATAAACACAATCTTTTGTCTTGTTGTTTGATACACGAAAAACGTGGCACCAATCTATTCTGAGTGTGCAACCAACCACTAAGAAAAATAATCCATAAGTGACTCACACCATAATAATACTTGTGAACTACGAACACAGTCCGGAGCCCCTCTGGTGACGAGGTAGCATGGGTGGGAATAAATTCGATTATGAAGACAGCCACATGTTGTCTCTTCGATAGGGATGATGTTGGACAAAATCTTAATTTACTCGTTTAAAAAATGGGTTTCACATACCTCAATGTACAGTTTAAAATCATTAACAATCTCTGAGAAGGCACGTTTTAATAATGTAACATTCGAATAGATTTACAGAAGTGTCTCTTCCTCTTAATGCTGTGTGTGTGTGCTTCCAGCACCGGGAGTTGCCAGGAGACCGCCAACATTTGATGGCGACTCGTGACGATAGTAGATGCTACAGTAAATGAGTATAGCGAAAAACTTTTCCAGTTTGTGGATTAGTTACTTGCCATTAATTGACAGAATGAAAATGAATCTAAATAAACTTAGGCAGTTAAGAAAAGGAATGTAAATATTAGGTTGGTGCAAAAATAATGACGTAATACTGTCGTTTTTTGACGTTAAAAAATACGTCAAAAAGCGTCATTATTACGCCATTATTTTTGCACCAATCTAATAGAAAGAAAGGTATTTAAAGGACTTTCAGTTTATTTCAAAAGGAAAGAAAGAAAATATGAAAGAGTTGTGAATGAAAAAGAATCAAAAACGAGAAATTCCTTGTTCCATTTACGAGATTTGAATGCTTAATATTTCGCTATTTTGTACATTGGCAATTTTCTTCTGGAATGTAGATAAATGTTTATACAATGAAAATATGTTTTCAAAATTTATCGAATCAGGCGATACACCTTCGATACACCTATATACATAAAACAGTTAAAACTTAACCTGAGCAAAATAAACTATGAAATTTCCACAAATATTCTTAAATGCCTATAAATGACAACAGAAGCCATTGGTTTATACCAACGGCTTCCTATACTTAATACTTCTCAAATTCACTCTCGCTTGGTCATGTGTGACGTCATGAGCTTCAGTGCGATTTTCGCTTCCAGCGTTTTATATGGACGAGTCTGTCGTTGCTTGGAAATCTTCCATGTAAACAGGAACAATCATCACTCACTTGTCCGTGTATTAATTAATATATTGTAAAGATGAAAATATACCTACAACAGATCCTAGCAAAAAATTGTTAATCATATACTATACTAAATCTAGTATATCCAACTCAATTATTCGCAATAACTCTTCTCCCCCGGTTAGCGATTTGCAAAAACCCAACATAGTTTACAAATTCAAGTGCCCTTTGGGAGATTGTATCTCCAACGAATTAAATAATATTTATGTTGGGCACGCCACAAACTAGCTTTCACGATGCTTGACACTACATTTGAATGATAAATCTAACATTTTTAGGCATTTAAAACAACATGCCTGGGCGCATACACAATTCCGCAAAATCCTTGTGGAAAACACAATTATACTTAAACATGAAAACAATAAACAAAAAATAAAAATCCTTGAAACTATATACATAAAACAGTTGAAACCTAACCTGAACAAAATAAACTATGAAATCTCCACAAATATTCTTAAATGCCTATAAATGGCAACAGAAACCATTGGTTTATACCAACGGCTTCCTATACTTAATACTTCTCAAATTAACTCTCGCTTGGTCATGTGTGACGTCATGAGCTTCGGTGCGATTTTCGCTTCCAGCGTTTTATATGCACGAGTCTGTCGTTGCTTGGAAATCTTCCATGTAAACAGGAACAATCATCACTCACTTGTCCGTGTATTAATTAATATATTGTAAAGTAATTGACATCTTTCATAATGGCTTATGTAAGCCGAAAGCTTAAATAGGATTAAAAAATATGTATCAATATTATGATTTTCTTCGTTTAATGATAATGTTATTAAGCTTATCAGGCGATATGAAAAGAATCTACATAAAATAAATAGACAGCACTTGTCTATATTATTTAATGAAACATATATATATATATATATATATATATATATATATATATATATATATATATATATATATGTGTGTTCTTTTCTCTGTTTTAAAAAGGACGACACGGAGTTTCATGTTTAATACAATCTTCATATACCTATAATGATGATGAATATTCGTATGGGACGTGAAACTTCGGGTCGTACTTTCAACGTAATGTCATATATATATTTATTAAATATACTATATAGTTGTGTATTACAACATTGAGCATTGTTTTGAGAAATATAATATTTCTTTTTGCAAATTTAAATATACATATATATATATATATATATATATATATATATATATATCGACTAAAATCATATATATATTCCATTTATATATATATAAATATTCAATTCATATATATATACATATATATATATATATATATATATATATATATCGTTAAAAATGAATATTCACCAAATATATTTATCGATCTGATTATATTGGTACCCTTTCGTTTGTCATTGATTTATTAGTTAACCTATCTGTTTTACATATTATAAGAAGCCCACGTGGGACCATTCATATATATATATATATATATATATATATATATATATATATATATATATATATATATATAGAAAGAGACAAGAGGGAAAACTATGCTTAGGCGAGGTATAGTTTTTTCTCTTGTCTCTTTTTGTTCATTTTCTATGCAACAAAGCGGAGACTTTTTACACAGACATACACACATATATATATTGAAATAGTCTATATTCACGAGGTAATATATATATATATATATATATATATATATATATATATATATATATATATATATATATATATATATATATATATATATATATATATATATATATATATATCTGAGTTGGCGTTCCGTTTCTTTTGTAAATCATTTATTTTTGTCCACCGGCCTGAATATTCGTAAATTCTTATTAAAGAAAAATTTGCGGTCTACGGTAGTATTTTAACCTGCGTTCCGCAGAGCAGAGGTAGCTATAGTTTCAAATCCTGAGGAGAGAGCAAAATTTTCTTCAATAAGATTTCTGGAATATTCAGGCCGGTAGGGGAAAATAAATAATTATACTGTTTAATTTATTAAATGGACCGCCTTCGCAAATACGTATATCCACAAAAAGTAAGGTTTAAAGTGATTAATAAAAAATCCACTCTAATATATATATTTGTCTATTTGGGCAGCAGTCCCTCTTTTATACAAGTTTCTTTAAAATCGACTGAAAAAGTATTGCGTTTAACCTTTTTATTTCATTTTAAATAAACATTTAATGCCACACGGAGACCTACCAAATTGTATCAACGACATACTCGTAGAACATACAAGTATAATAGAATCATCCACGTTTAAAAAAAAGACTAAATATAATAGAAGCTCTCTCTCTCTCTCTCTCTCTCTCTCTATATATATATATATATATATATATATATATATATATATATATATATATATATATATATATATATATATATATATATAAGTTTGATTAAAAAGAACCGATTTGGTCCGTAAGTCTAATTTTTTTAATATATTTTTCAAATTTTATGATATAGTGTTGAATATCATGCTGAAAGTTAAACTGTCTGAGCTTCATCTTTTTCTAAAAAATTTTCACGGACTTTTGACCGTTGCAATCATTATCAAGAAACAATGTGTCGTCTGTGTGCTAGTTAGAATTCCTACACCCTGGTATTTTTTGATAAGCTAAAAGTTTGAATTAATCTAGCGTGACGTCATGTGTAACGGCTATTGGGAACGGGGTTGCACAAAATAATGCGATTTATTTATTTTATTCTATTTCTATTTTTTCTTATTGAAATAATTCTTATTTTTTGAAGTCAAAACCAATTGCTAGTAGCCACAGTTGATGTCACAGGCTGGTCGTTTTGTGTAAAACAGTCCCAGCTTGTGCACTAGTTGTTTGCGATTAATTTAGTTATAGAAAAGAAAAAAAGGCTAGAAAGGTTTTCGAAATTGAAAAGGGAAGGAAGGATTAAATAGAATTATAGAATTATAGAATTTAAATGATCTTCATTTTATATTCAGAGAGACTGAAAACAGTGAAACGAAAAGAGTGAAAGAAATAAAATATGAAAGATATGTAAATAAAAAAGAAATTAAGGAAAAAAAAAACGAAAACGAGAGAAAGGGAAGTGAGAAAGGAAAAACAATTTCGTATAAAGAAAGAAAAGTTATAGGAAAAAAAGAGAAACGAAAACAAGATTTAATGAAAAAAAAGAAGAAAACGTAATGTTTTAAAAAAGAAAGAAAGAGTGTTATAGAAAGTAAAGAAAAAGCCGAGTTTAAAATAAAGAAAGAAAATGTCATATATACGAAAGAAAAGAGTTGATGTTGAAAAAAGGAAGATATTGTTATATGAAAGAAAGAAAGAAAGAAATAGTGCTATAGGAAAGAAATAAAGTCAAAAACAAGATTAAAGGAAAGAAAGAAAGAAGAACAGACGATATTATGAGAATGAAAGAAAAAGAAGAAAAGGTAATGTTATATGAAATGAAGAAAGAAAGAAAGAAAGAAAGAAAAGAAATAGTTTCATAGGAAGGAAAGAAAAAAATCGAGTTTAAAATAAAGAAATAAAGAAAGAAAGAAAGACCATGTTATATGTCCGAAAGAAAAGAATTGTTGAAAAAGGTACATACTGTTATATGAAAGTAACAGTGCTATAGAAACGAAAGAAAGACAAAAACAAGAAAGAAAGAAAGAAAGAAAGAAAGAAAAAAAGAAAAAAAGAAGGGCAGACGATGTTATGAGAATGAAGATGGAAAGGTAATGTTATATGAAAAAAGCCGAGTTTTACATAGAGAAAGAAAATGTTAAGTACGAAAGAAAAGAGTTGATATTGAAAAAGGAAGATATTGTTATATGAAAGAAAAAAAGAAACAGTGATATAAGAAAAAAGACAAAAACAAGTTTAAAAGAAAGAAAGAAAGAAAGACAGACAGACAGACGATGTTATGAGAATAAAAGAATACAAGAACGAAAGATAATGTTATATGGAAGAAAGAAAGTGTTATCAGAAGGAAAGAAAAAAGTCGATGTTATAAGAACGAAAGAAAACAGTTGATGTTGAAAAAAGAAGGAAAGATAACGTTATATGAAATAAAGAAAGATAAAAAGAAAGAAAGGGAGGAGGGAAAGAAAGAAAGAAGAATGCTGTGAAAATAAATACATTCAGATATAGAAGAATATTGTAGAGTGACGCCCAACCGTTAAGAAACAAGTCAGAAAGTTGAAAAATTTGTTAGGCCAAGGGAGAAAAGTAGAGAGGAGAAAAGTAGAGAGGAGAAAAGTAGAGAGAGAGAGAGAGAGAGAGAACCTCAATAGAGGAGGAAAAAATACTGAACATCTCTTAAATCCAAAGCTATAATTTGTTAATTGGTTTCTTTGAACATCTTTTGGTTGATTCCAAGACGAGAAGAAAGGATTGCTTGAAAATTTCCCCCGTCTCTTCGACAGAAATCACAGACCACTCAGCGATCAAAGGATTCGTCGTCACCAAGACTTGACGATGTCAGATTCGACAGAAAAGCTCTGTACTCTGCATTTGAAACCGCCTCGTTTTCTACCGATCATATATCGCTCCCTGGATCTAATAATTTACCACATCATTATCATCTTAGGTCTGTTGTTGCTCCGTTTGTCACAAGCCTTACGACTTCAGGTGTTCCAAGGAATTTTGTTGTCGACATTACCGCAGCTGCAAAGTGGTTATTTCTAGAACTTGCTACGTTATCCTGTTCTCACTTGAGACTTTGCAGCTTGGGCTTTATCGAAGTTAATACAAGGAAAACCAAAACTGGAGTAAATGTTACAGTCTTGGATAAATTTATATACTAAGAACCGGATCTAAGCTTAAACAGGCAGAATTTAGCTGGCCTCGTGGCTGAGATGGCAACAGATTTTCAGTTAGCTGTGTTCGTGGTCATTAAGTGAATAAAATTGTTTTTTTTTTTTAAATTTAGGTGCTGATATTAGAAGCAGATCAGTGTAGATGAATCCCTTTCCTGAATATATTCAGGGGTAGTTTAGTCCTATGCCTACGTTACAATTAAACTAAGCCCAACTGACGTACAATTTTCGCGGATATTAACGTCTTTCTGGCAGTCATTTTTTTCACCCAAATACATGAAATAGTTTAACTTATGCTAAGCCTTGAAAAACACCATATCAGTTTTAGAACTTACATCCTCCCTATAGGAGAAAGCAGCATCTGCCCGAGTGTACTTTAGATTGCTCAGTCATGGAAAGCTTTCCCAGCCAAGCAAGATTCATTTACCCTATTTAAGAAATGCAAATCTCTTGTTGGGATCCCTTAAAGGCCATGTCAGCTAACTTTTATTTTCGTATCGGAAACAAAACAAATTAATCTAAGGTATTAATTTATTTTATTTTTAACCCGACATTGTTTATTATTGCTTTAGTGGATACATATTTCTGATTAGAAACTTAAAAAAAAAAAAAAAATTGCGAGTTACATCCACCGGCCTGTGCATTTAAAAGTCTTAATAAAAGTTCGCACCCGCATTTCCTTTATCAAGACTCTAGAATGCATAGGCTGTTAGATGTAATTCACACTGTTAAAAAATACTTAACGTTTAAAATATAAATTCTGCTGCCATATATGGTCTGGAGCCCCCGCTGTTCGTCTCAAGGCCCACGACCAAATACAGTGACGGATATGCAATGTGATTGGTCCTGATCTGGCATCTTGTCTACAGTCACTTTCTCCCAGACGTGCTGTTGCTTCCCTCGGTCTTTTCTACAAATACTTTCACGGTAACTGCTCCGACGAGCCACTTTTGCTGGTTCCCAAATTACAAGAATTTAAGCGTGCTACTAGGTTAGCATCTTAGTCGCCCGCTTTTACTGTCGAAACGTTTAAATGTCTCGCACTTCCTGTGCGTGGAACTCCCTTCCTCTTACTTGGTTCCCTGATAGCTATAATCTTCAATTGTTCAAATGCAATGTCAGTCACCTTCAGATACCTTGATATAATTTCTCGTCCTTCTCTTCATCCTTTCCTCTATCATGTATCACGCATCTTTACTCTGGTTCCCACTCTCTGTAAACCCTTGCGTGCTAGTGGCACACCCGCCTTGCTTGGGGTGAAATGCTTAATATATATATATATATATATATATATATATATATATATATACTAGCAGCATGGCCCGGCGTTGCCCGTGCTTGATTAAAAAATCGTACGACTCATACAGCATTCGCTATCACTTGACTTAAAATATTTTTGCCCTTCCTTGCCTTCAAAGGAGTGCCCTTTGCCGTGCTGATGTTGCTACATGCCTTACTTCTTGCCTATCTCACACTGCGAATTTTTTCTAAGCTCTATACTAAACATTAAATCTGTTACGAAAAAAGAACTAAACAAAATGAACACAAAACGATCAGCTTTAAAAAAGGTCTCGGAACTGGAAAAACCGAATGAAAAAGAATTTTAACAACAAATACTTTTTCACAGCCAACCCAGTTCTGCGGAATCAGAATCAACGTTGAGCTTAAGCAAGCGAATGGGTCAATTGGAGTAAAGTGCCATGCAGATTTAAATTTTTCCCACTTGTGACGAATGCAGCTATCGATTTTTTTTGCATGATAGCATGGTAGTTAACATTCGTGTCAGTCAGCTGTTGGCTCTCACGCTGGCCAATAGAATCTTTCTGCCTATTCGTGGCAGCCAGCTATAGGATCTCACTCTGGCTAGTAGAAAATGGCCGCAAACTACATAAAAACTGCCGTAAAAGCATGAAAAAATCGATTATTTCCACTATCGATGGGAGTTGCGAAATGCAAAGAAGGTCTTGGCCTTCCCGCTAACTTGGAGCATGTGCATGTAAATTTTGCTACAAATCCGGCGAAAATTGCGGGCGTGCATTCGTTACACACACACACGCACATACACACACACACGCACACACACACACATCCTGCCTTTTATAGATATATAGATATATATACATATTAGGTAATCAATTTTTACAAGTAAATATAAATATGAAATAATGTAAGAAATAATAATAAAATCCATCAATTCCTTTTATATAACGAATTTCCTTTTTTTACTTCTAAAAATTGATTGCCTGAGACTAAATCGTGAATGTAACCGAAACGTGAAAAGTTAAATTTGAGAGAATTTTCAAATAATTAGACCTTTGAAAATTATTAGAAAAATGCTAGAACAACACCCACAAAGCTTAAAATGACCCCAAGGTTGCAGATGCAGTTAAACAAAATCTTACTTGCTACTTATCTTTTTTACTTATTTATCTTTAATGTTACTTACTTCCGAAGATAGGAAAGCATTGGATTACATTAAATATCACTCATACAGTTTTATTGTCGTCGACCTTTAACCAGGGCTTGAAACTGCTTGCCCTAAGCTATTTGAAAATCTAACATATTTTATGCAAGATTGCTATTCAACAAAAGACGGCGTCTTATCATTTTCCTTCACAATGCAAAAACACTATCAACATGAAAATACGAGATAATATCATTTGATTCCTGTTTCCTTATTTCGCCTCAAATACAAATGAGAATATGGGAGTGGTGTCCTCGCTGAACACACAAAGTGGACGGGTATTTTTCATTGTTCTTTGTTTCAATCAAGCCTCGTTTTGAAACATCACTTAATTTTGGTTGACTTGCGAATTCCTCGGATTTAAAATGGAAAAATAATAGAAAATTGTGAAAACAACAAGGTTAAAAAAAAAAGAAAGAAAAAAGGCCGTTGTTGAAAGAAGAGTAACAAGAGATAAAAAAAAAAAAAAAAATGGAAGACCGATTATGCTGAAATATGATTTCATAGTTATTTGAGATGCACAAGGCAACAATACTTTTTTTTTATTTCCTATTCCCTTTTCTCCCGCCTTTTCTGTACTTTCTCGCTGAGATTTCAAGTAATCTGAGGTCATAATGTAAAAACGTTTCTCGTCAAAACGTCAGATTCAACTTCACAACAATTGCCCTTTAAAGTAGAAAATTATACTCTTTAAATAAAGAAATTGGCTGGCCTCGGAGTCGACATATTTGCGTCTCACCCAGATGTCTTTTTTCAAGCTTAGATAAAAGTCATAGTTTCGGATGCTGTCTTTTTGATCAGGCAGTATCTACATCTCTGGAACATTGGAGGAATACACTCTTCTTCAGAGCCGATTGAGAGGAAAGCCTGATTGGGGGCCTCGGGCAGTGCTTTTGAGACCGTCACTATCTCATCAACATTTCCTTTTTTTCTACTTACATTTATATATGTTACAAATTAAACTTAGCACAAGTGACTGTTAAAGGATGACAAATTTTCGCAGGTATTGACGTCATTCTGGGGTCTTTTTTTCTGTGAATACTCCAAAAAACTATATAAAATTCACTATTTCCCTGTTATGAATAATCAAGAGTGGTCCAGTTTCGTTACTCTCCTCTTTGGTCTCGATAAAACAGGTTCAATTTAATAGTGAGTTCGATTCGCACTGAGTTCCTCATACTTTCGGCCATGTGTCACATCTAAGCCACGCTTAGAAAATCAATACTCTCCTCTTTGAGAGAGCTATTTCTGTTTACTGGGACTATAAAAGGACACTATACGCGAACCTTGTATTCTCAGTTGAATATAGCTTTCTTAAAGCCTACACCTGCGTACTTTTGTCATTATATTTCCCATCCATAATTTTAAATGTGTTAAAATTATTCAACCTTAAATGTGTTAAAATTATTCAACGTTTTAACAAGAAATATCTCAAGCTGATGTTAAGAATTGTCGCAAAACATGTTTGATTTCTTTTGTAATTTGCATTTATTAGGTTGGTGCAAAAATAATGACGTAATAATGTCGTTTTTTGACGTATTTTTTAACGTCAAAAAACGACATTATTACGTCATTATTTTTGCACCAACCTAATAGTCACACTGTATTACTTTTCAGATTTTCTATTTGAATAGTTAATCTATACTGCTTATGATCCATTATTGTAGAATATTATTACAATCAAATTTGTATTTTATATCAATACCACCTTATGAAAATTGAGATGTAGTAGAGTAGGGGGACTCGTATCATAGATTCGGAGGTTATCACAGATTCGTGGGGAGGTATCATAGTTTCGGTGGGGGGGCCACATGACCCCTGTGCCGTTCCTGCACTTCCTCCTCAAATCTTCCCCATTTGGCTTTAGACGGTTGTAAGTTGAGCTTAGTTAATATTAAAATAGAAATGGCAGGAAAAAGGTGGTGAAAAAAACACGAAAGAAAGAGATAGAGAAAGGAATAAAAATAAAAAAAAATAAAAAAATAAATCAAATTTTAGAGAAGCAACATTTCAAAACAAAACAGTGGGAATTAATGGAAAAAGCGACGTAAAGAAAAAAAAAGAATAAGAAAGAAAGAGGCGAAATGAAAGAAAAAGAATAAGAAAAAGATGAAAAGAAAGAAAAATAAGAAAGAAAAAGGCGAAAAGAAAGAAAAAGAATGAGAAAGAGACGAAAAGAAAGAAAAACAATAAGAAAAAGATGAAGAGAAAGAAAAATAAGAAAGAAAAAGGCGAAAAGAAAGAAAAAGAATAAGAAAGAGACGAAAAGAAAGAAAAAGATGAAGAGAAAGAAAAATAAGAAAGAAAAAGGCGAAAAGAAATAAAAAGAATGAGAAAGAGATGAAAAGAAAGAAAAAGAATAAGAAAGAGACGAAAAGAAAGAAAAAGATGAAAAGAAAGAAAAATAAGAAAGAAAAAGGCGAAAAGAAAGAAAAAGAATGAGAAAGAGACGAAAAGAAAGAAAAACAATAAGAAAGAAAGAGATGAAAAAAAAGTAAACGATGAAAAGAAAGAAAAAGAAAAAAGAAAAAGGCGAAAAGAAAGAAAAAGTAGAAGAAAGGAAAGCAAGAAACATGAAAAATAAATGTAAAAATTGCAAAAAGAAAAGCAGAATGAAATAAAGAAGAGAAAAAAGAAACGAAGAGAAAGAAAAAAACAAAAGGAAAGGAAGAAAAAAATGAAAAGGGATATTTACTTTAGATACTAACTTGAACACACGCTAACAATCAAGAGTCAGCACAGATAAACGTTTCTACCTCCGATCAACATGGCTGATGTTAACCTTCAGGTGAGTAACAGTTTGCACCTTCTCGTGCTCAGATTTTCTACTGACATTATGTGAGGTGATTATATCGAATCAATTGCTAGGACTACTGCTAGGAATGTTGGTTTCCTGTGTCGTGCAAGTTTTTCTTGAACGAATCCATCGAACGCATTTATAAATCAACTAATCGTCTGAGCATTGAACATTGCTTCCATATCTGATCTGGTGCTCCTGCTATACATCTCGAGATTCTTGACAAAATCCACAAGAAGGATTTGTAATGTAATCGATCCTGACCAAGCATCTCGACTCCAGTGCCTTTCTCACCGACCTGACGTGGCTTTATTCTGCCTTTTCTACAAATATTTTCATAGCTATAAATATTTACCTGATCTTGTGGCGCTGAAAGATTACACTATCTCGACTCTATCTCTATTTCCATGGCAAATGTTCAGATCAACTCCATACTCTAGTTCCACCAGTAATTTCTTTAAAGTGATGAAACCTCTGAGGGTCCGCTGGAAAGATCATAGGCAACCAATATATAAATCTATGTAGATACACCAGTTGGTAGACTAAAATACATGCAAGTGTACCAGAATACAACATCTGGTCGGTCAAAATACAATCTCTGGTCAGTCGGCTGGCGTATTATGGTACACTTGCATTTATTTTTATACTTACATTTATACCTTGGTCAGTCTATAAACTTTCCAGCCAATCCTTGTAGCTATTAATCTAGTACTGCGTTTAAATTAGTCGAGGCTCAAAATCTAATCAGAACAATTACCATGAAAATATTTATAGCTAAGGCACAGAGAAGCTAAGTTAGGGTGGTGAGAAAGAGACTGAAGCCAAGATGCTGGGTCAGAATCGATAACATTGCAGATTCAGCTTTGAATCAGATGTGATAGCAATATCCAATGGTTAGTTGTTATTTGGAATATAGTTTCTTATTCCATAAATCTATTACAATGATTTTTTTACCATTTCTTCAGTTTTGTAAAAATGGAAAGCAAGAAGCCGGAACAGAATCCCATAAGTTAGACGTACGAGACGGGGAAAAAAAATTAGAAGCCTTAGCATAGAAATTTCGCTTTGAAAACAATTTGCTAATAAAGTGTGTTGGGTCACCAACAGTACCCTAATTTTTTGACTTTGTAACAGCTTAATATTTCCAAGCAATTATATTTTAGCAATATCTCTCATCTTCAAAATTATCATTTCAAAACTTTAATAAATTTATGCTTTATTAATTTAAAAGGAAAATTAATATGAAAATAGAACTAGAAAAACATTCATGAGTAATTTGCATTGTTACTTCCATCAGCTTTTAAGCATGCTTAAGATTTTCATATATATGCATTGTCCAGTGTTTCCAAATAAATCCCAAATAAAGATCTTGTGACTTACGGCTAAGAGAAGCCAAGGAATGCAAGTCAATCCAAATGCCAATTCGTAGCTTAAGATCGATACGGGATAAGTGGAAATCAAGTGGATCTGTTAACACCAAGCCAAGATCAGAACGAACAAGCAAAGTAAGACCACAGACACTAAGGCTGATTGTACAAGAGGCCAAGAAAAACCCTCGTGTTACATCATCTGATCTTCAGGCAACATTACAAGTAGCAGTAATCGATATTGCCACTAAAACTATAAGACTCTACTTAAAGAAATTTGAGTTAACTGCGAAAGCGACCAAGAAGAATCATACTTGAGACTGAAGCAATCGTTTAAAATTTGCGAGTAACCACAGATAACAAACCTACAATAGGATAATCTCTGATATTCAGGTAAATTTTGGTCTCATAAATTTTGATGGTCTGATAAACTTTGATGGCGTGATGTTCAGATAAACTCTGATTTGAAAAATTTTGAAAGTCGGGTGAACTTTGACGGTATTATATACAGATAAACTTTGGTTAGATAAACTTTGATGGTCTGAAAAATTTTGATGGTCTGAAAAATTTTGATGGTTTGACAAGTTTTGATGGTGTGCTGTTCAGATAAACTTTGCTTTGAAAATCTTTAACATTTTGATAAATTTTGATATGGGATAAACTTCGATGGTATGATTTTCAGATAAACTTTAGTCTGATAAAACTCGATGGTCTGATAAACAAGAATTTGAATTTTTAGGCATATTTAAGAACGCTTTGTTTGATGTAGAGTGATCCAAAATTATATAAAAAATAACTGTTCTAAATATCCAGTGTGTAGGGTCATCACAGATCAACTATTTTATTTGCTATGATAACGTGGCAAGAAATATTTGGTCAGCTTGTCAAATAAAGTACAAAATGAACAATGACTATCAAGCAATATTAATATAAAATATAAAATTTTAAATATCAGAAAATATAAAATAGTTTGCAAGAAATTTAGAAATATTGAAAAATCTAATACGCCCAATGGATTGTTGTCCTATATTTATAGCAACAACAAAAAAATCAAATACTATAAAATAGTTAATTGACAGCAAAATGCAGATATTCAAATAGTCATATCAGTTTCCATATCTCAATATAGGTTAAGATGTGTGCTGGGAATTTTAGTAAGTTTCACGTGAGTTACGATAATGATAATGCTAATAATACATGTTTCCTTATAAAGAGACAATTGGCACTCATTGACCTAATAGCCAGTAATACTATCGGTCAAAATTTATAAAATATTTCTATTAAAACAATTCTTCAGGAAAATAGGTTTCTCAAGTCCAGTAACTGTTAATGATCTTTCTACTATTGATGAGACTTTCCTTCTTTATCTTCTGTTCGAAGTAGTGTGGAAAGTCAGCATCTTGATTATGTCATTATTTCCTCATCGAGTTATATGTGATATCCATTTTAGTTATTGGTGCTGTTGAAAGTCTTCAAGTAATCCGGTTTCTGTTATTTGATACAGTTCTTTGTGATTCTGTAGCGCCCGCGCACGTGTTTCAAGTATAGATGTTTCTCATTAAAAGCTACATATTTTATTCGCTCGAAACCATCTGAGAAAGCATTTTTGAACGTGTTTGGTGCCATGCATGATATCCGACGATACTATTTAAGAACATAACTCGAGTTCTTAGGTTAAAGGTTTTTTTTAGGATGGTGAGGTGTAGAAATACTCAGAAAAATACGATAAAATTGACCCTGTAAATATGAATAATCTACAGGTTAGACCAGCAAAATTTATACTAAAATTTAAAATAACCAAACTTCGACGCTAAATGATGCGAAAACCAAATCGAGATCAAAGAATACATGCTACCATCAATTAATAAAGAGTCTTAAATCACTACGAGAATCGTTCAAAAAGTTCTAAGCCTCAGAGAGAAAATAAGAGGAGAGAGACAGAGAGGAGACATCCATACCTAAAGACCAAATATATGATACGAGGTATGTTCAAAAAGTTCCATGCCTCAGAGAGAAAATAAGAGGAGAGAGACAGAGAGGAGACATCCATACCTAAAGACCAAATATATGATACGAGGGTTGTTCAAAAATGTCTAAGCCTCAGAGAGAAAATAAGAGGAGAGAGACAGAGAGGAGACATCCATACCTAAAGACCAAATATATGATACGAGGGTTGTTCAAAAAGTTCTAAGCCTCAGAGAGAAAATAAGAGGAGAGGGACAGAGAGGAGACATCCATACCTAAAGACCAAATATATGATACGAGGGTTGATCAAAAATGTCTAAGCCTCAGAGAGAAAATAAGAGGAGAGAGACAGAGAGGAGACATCCATACCTAAAGACCAAATATATGATACGAGGGTTGTTCAAAAAGTTCTAAGCCTCAGAGAGAAAATAAGAGGAGAGAGACAGAGAGGAGACATCCATACCTAAAGACCAAATATATGATACGAGGGTTGTTCAAAAATGTCTAAGCCTCAGAGAGAAAATAAGAGGAGAGAGACAGAGAGGAGACATCCATACCTAAAGACCAAATATATGATACGAGGGTTGTTCAAAAAGTTCTAAGCCTCAGAGAGAAAATAAGAGGAGAGAGACAGAGAGGAGACATCCATACCTAAAGACCAAATATATGATACGAGGGTTGTTCAAAAAGTTCTAAGCCTCAGAGAGAAAATAAGAGGAGTGAGACAGAGAGGAGACATCCATACCTAAAGACCAAATATATGATACGAGGGTTGTTCAAAAATTTCTAAGCCTCACCCAGATAAAGTTGGAGAAACAAAACAGTTTTTCCCTATTTTTCAATATAGCCTCCCTTGACATCAATGCGCTTGGTTCAACCATGCTTAAGCACTGAAATCTCAACACGGAGGAAAGTGGCATTCTGGTCCTCCAAATACAGTACATATGATCTCTTCATTGTTACCAAAATAACAACTATGTAAGTAAAATTTGAGTTGAGGAAACAAGAAGTTAGATGGAGCTAAGTATGGTGATTAAGGGGTTGGGATAGCAATTCAAACCCACCGTTGACTGATTGAGCTACTACAACCTGAGCAGTGTGAACGGGTGCGTTATCTTGGACCAAGCGCACGCCAGCCCTCAACTTCCATATGCATTCCGACTTGATTGCTTCCTTCAGTTGTCTTAATTCTGATGCATAGTGCTGTCCATTGATAGTCTTCCCCCTTTTCCAGGCAGTCTATCATGATTACGATTTCAAAATCCTCAAAAACAGAAGCCATCAACCTGCCAACCGATACTATTAGATTGGTGCAAAAATGATGTCGTTTTTTCACATAGTAACATATATGAGAAAACGACATTATTTTTGCACCAACCTAATACCCTCTTGCAATTCTCCCGGTGGAGAAACAGAGTGTTTCCAGTTTGCTTTGAATTTTTTTATTCAGGTTCGAAGTGGTGAACCCAGATTTCATTTTGAGTTCTGCTTATCTATGGTGAATATTCTCAGTCTCAGGATAGGAGCAAAGTTAGAAGTGTCATGGAAAAGTCACCTCTTTTCAGTTTCTGCTGTTAAAACATTATGAACCGAATAAGAACTAATGCCTATGACTTTAGCTATCTGCTGGACAGTAAAACGTCTTCCATTCAAAGCCATACAGTGGATGGAATCAATTTAGACGACTTGGTCATCTTCTGTGATGTTCCTGCCCCGATTGAATTATACAGCCAACAATTGCATAGGAAGGAGAGTCCTCAGCAAGTGTCTTCACCATGTCCTTATGGTGCCATACCTTTCTTTTGCGAATGAGCGGTGCGAAAAACTGATAGAGGAATGTGAAAAAGTTGGGTGACAGGCTAAACACTTCCTTGTTGATGTTAGCTGATAAAGATATGTATTAAACAAATTACTCTTCTATTTTTCTCGCTCTTTAGCAATGTTTCGTTTTTTTTTAATTCTTCCCAATAAACCCTAGTGTCTCCGTGGCTTTACTGCCTTGCTTGGGGTGAACATCATTTTAAAAATTATCCTTATCCCTAAAGTAGTTGAAATACGGTTACAAAAGAACATTTCTAGTAATATCTTTGGGTGGTTGATTTTTAGCTTCATATCAACCTCTATTATTTATTATAATACCGAAATCTCTATATTTTGTAAATAATTTTATACAGATATTTTGTACATATTTTTTATACTTTCAGGGTAAAGGTATGTTTTTTATATAGTTTGTGGATCATATATAGTATTGTTGGTAATTTTATTATAAAACTGTTCTGCTGATTTTTGCTTGGGGTACACTATTTGCCCATAGCTGGGACCCTAAAAAGTGTTACCATATCTGGTTGAGGTGAACCTTGGGAACAACACCAATTATGAAGTGGTTTCACGCTCCTCAAAAATCTCCCGATCAGAGGCGTAACTGCCGGGTGTAGTTTATTGTCATACCCACGACGAAGCAATATCGTGTCACTGAAAGAATGTGATAGACATTTTTCGTGAATAAATGAATCTATAAACTATCCCTAAGATAGGTGTGTTACAATTTTTGGATACATTATGTACTAGTGAGCCAGTCCAAATGACTTGACTCGTTTTATAGTCCACCAATAGAAGGTTAACCAATCAGAAGACGTAGAATATACAATCCGTCGTGTATAAGAGCAGCCATTTTGTTTACTCTATCCGAATGTCCAGTGCCAAATTGTCAGGCGAAGAAAAACAGAAGGAAGAACTACGCTCTGCTACTTTATCGGGATATCCACTGCTAATCTGAACTATGCTTTTCTACTGTCTTCGAAATATTCACTGCTAACCTCTGGATTCTCTACTCAAGACGACCGTCATCATGAACAACAAGGTGTGGCCTTGCGCCATGTCTATAATATCAAGAAGACTCTAGACATGGACACCAAATATGAAAATTCCGTGCAGCGACGGATTCAGCAAGAAGCGAAGTCGGGATTCATTTGCACTTTTAAGACCAAAATTGCAAAGGAACCAAAGACAGTCAGAATGGCTCTTCATGACCAACTCAGTTTGACATCCTTCTTCAGGACTCGAAAAGCCCTGCCTCACGAAGAGGCTGTAATGTTATAAGGATATGTCCAAGCATCTCAAGAATAATACGTCCACTATTAAAATATTCTCCAACGAGGAAATCTTCAAAGTGGACGCTGCTTTGAACTAGGTAAACGACCGATACCTCACATAATCAATACTTGAAGTCAAGGGCACCTTAAAAAACAGGGTCTCTAGGCCTCCAGTGCTTGAAAGATTTGCCCTAATTCTTCTACAAGTTTGCAGAAAAATGGATGTTTATGCCTAGTACATAGTTACCATGTCTAAAGATGAATTATTCAGGGAACAAGTGTGGATACGTGACAGTGATCTTAGTCTTTATGCAATCTCGTGAGGTGGATAATTTATTTCTCACTCTACAAGCACTTTCCCACAGAAACAATATTTTAAACCTGTTACTCCTCTATTTGAATGGCAAATGTTCAGATGTGCTTTATTCCCTAGTTGCACAACATTAATGCACCTCAGAACTCTACCTCTGGAACTTTTTTTTTGCATCTGACCAATTTAACTGAAAATTGATGATACCTCGTCGCTAGTTTGGTACTGCGCTTAAATTAAAGAAGTCTAGGTCCCATAATGAAGCGCTCATCCGAACAATTACCATAAAAGTATTTATAGAAAAATAATATTTACAGAAGCAACTTTACGGAAGAGACTGAAGCCGAGAGATCAGGTCAGGATTAATAATATTCTTAATCATTCTTTGTATTTTTTTAAGAACATCTAAATAAGTACCAGAAGCACCGGATCATACGTGGCAACAATATTCGAAGCATGGACAACTGGTAGACTTATAAATATGTAAGATAGATTCTGGGCATAAAAAATGTCTAGTACGACTCATTGAAACCAAATTTCTTAGCAATTGACCCAGCAATGATCAGCTGCTAAGTAAGACGATTGACAAGCTACTGCGTTTAAGCATTTTAGTTTGTTTTTTTTTTTCTTGTGTTCGTATAAGTTTTTTTCTTTTCTGGACACAAGGTGGTAAAACTTGTCCGAATGTTTCGTATGTCCAAGCGCTTTCGACTATTTGTTTAGCCAATATCAAGAATGCTTTTTCTTAATTTTTTTAATTCTAACTGATTTTTCTCTATATATTCTTCACATTCAATTAGATTTGGGTTTGGTTTGGTTTGTTTATCAACCTCAGTAAGTTATTTAATGTCGACAAAATTTTTATTGCTGGTAATATATTTTTTTCCAGAATTGTATCGCTGGTAATATTTTTTTTCTTCAAAAATGTATTGCTGGTAATAATTTTTTCTTCAAAAGTTTATTGTTGGTAATAATTTAATATAAACTATTTCTGGTATTAAAACATATTTTTACACTTTCATAGTGTTTTGACACTAGTTTGGGGGTTAACGATTTACTCATAACTGGAACCCTATCAGGTGTTACCACCCTAGGTCAAGGTGGACCTGAGAACATCAGCCATTAAGAGGTGGTTCCATGCTTCTCAAAACCTCTTTGCTGTTGGACGTGGCTTATCGTCTTACCCTGTACGCGGATGTAGTTTATCGTCATACCCACGATGAACATTCAATTAGAATTAAGAATAAAAAAAAATCCTTGTAATGACTAAAAGAATAGGCGTAAGCCCTCAGACATACCAACGATTCGAACAATTTTTGTACACTATTTGCCCATAGCTGGGATCCTAACAGGTTATACCACCCCAGATCATGGCGGAACAGGGAATAGCACTCATTAAAAGGTGGTTCTACGCTCCTCAAACTTCCAATCGCCCGATCAGAGGCCTTGCTATCGAATGTACTCTATCGTCATACTCAGGACTAGTGCGCATGTGTGTATGTGTGTGTGCGCGCGCGCATGTGTCAGTGTGTGTGTGTGTATGTGTCAGTGTGTGTGTATGTGTCAGTGTGTGTGTTGAGAAAGAGAGAGAGAGGGACAAATATTAAAGGCACATTTGGAATAGCTGGATGAACAGAAATAGTCCCACAGACATGTTTCTTCTTACGAACAGACTAAGAGAAATAAAGGGTTTTTTTTTTTTTAACTATTTTTTTCTGATGAAACAGAAAGAAAATCTAATACGAACAGAATTCCACCTTGCTAGTATCCTGTTCGATATAGATTTCTGATTCTAAAAATTGATCGCTATCACGTCGACATTGGGCTAGAAAAAGATGCATTCGTCTGATTGCTGATATCGATCAAAGAATCAATTACAAAATCAAGGAGCAGCTCTCGTTTTCTCAATATTTTAATAGTACTTGTAATAAAAGTAACACGTGCTCGAAAGATTGTGGGCAGAGGATTTTTAACTTTTATATACTCTGAATTGTCTTTCTGAAAAGTTTAATTCTAGTTCATGTACAAATATCCAACCTTCTCTCTTCCGTCCCACCTTACTCTCTTACTTCCACTCACTCTCACGCTCTGTCTTCCCACATGGATGTATGGATTTATGTATGCATGTATGGATGGATGGATAGCTTGATGGATAAACTGATATAATCAATATGTCAGTAATCTAATAGTGAACAATAATTTACTTTATACAAAATATTTATTTTCATCATAATCTTCATCGTTGTCAATGCACTTAAGACAAACCATTATTAATCAAATAATTCAACTTTTTGAAAGTGAAAATTGTAGCTGAAAATTCAGGGAATTACTTTTTCTGATTATGGTCAATATATATATATATATATATATATATATATATATATATATATATATATATATATATAATTCCTCACCGGTAGCACGACTCGGTGTTTCATGCGCAACACAGTCTACAGGTGCTGAGTCTACGCAGAACCTGAATATTCCGTTGTGCATGAATCTCCGAGTCATTCTATCGGTGAGGAATAATATATATATTTATTAATATATACTTATTAGCTCTGTTATATTACACACACGGAGCACTATTTTATTAACACTAGAACTCGATGTGTGATATCTTACAGTCATATATATATATATATATATATATATATATATATATATATATATATATATATATATATTCTGCGTATTTAATCAGCAAATGTGCTTTCAGCCAAATATATGTCGATCAATTTTAATGATTAACTTTTCCAAAATAAGAATAATCCTCCTCAGACAGGAAGGAAATTCCGCCAGAAATTGTCCGAAGTTCATTTTGGAAGAAAAGTGCATGAAATATGTTCCAAGCTTTTCGACATTCTTCAATCATCATCAGGATAGGTAGGGATAATTGGACGTAGACCAATATATATATATATATATATATATATATATATATATATATATATATATATATGTATAAAGAAATATAGTCTTAAGGTGTGCTATATTTATGGAATAAAGTGCTCAATATCAGAGATAGAGCGTGTGTAAATATAAAAGTGAACATAGAAGTCAACACTTAGAGGCGACAGTCTGTTTCATGCTATATGCAATCGTCAAGCCACGTCTTGGCGATTGCATATAGCATGAAACAGACTGTCGCCTCTAAGTGTTGACTTCTATGTTCACTTTTATATTTATATATATATATATATATATATATATATATAATAAAAAGGCTTAAACACTAATATTCCATGGTCACAATTTATTCCATTGGAATCGTAGATACAATCCAATTCATCAGACCTACAAATTCAAAAAGAAAACAGAAAAAAACAACTCTGGAAATAAAAAATAAAATTTATACAGAGTGTAAGTATGAGAGTGTGGGACGAATGTTAGAGCTAAAGGGAGGGGTAACAGACGAGAGAAGGTGGGGGATTAAAATTTAACAGAGAGAAGTTTTAGAGAGGGGAGTCAAAGACGGTTTAAGTGAGAGAAATATGAATGTTGTCGGATGTCTAATACATTAAAGATGTAATCGGAAAGGATACATTTTGTGGTGACATACACACACAATAGACGATCTAATCTTAAAGATCAGAAGAAGAGGGAGGGAGAGGAAAAGAAAAGAAAAAGGGGTGGGGGAGAGAGATGGGGGGGAGACTAAAACCGAAGGGCATTTATTAAAAGTGCCGCTGTGTAATTAAGAAAATTTGACAAAATTAATATCGACTACAGGTTACAAATCAAATATAAACATATAATAAATAAATATAACGATTATCTAATCTAGCAAGGACCTATATTTCTATGTTCAAAAACACATGCGTATACACACATACACAATAACATATACACGTACATATATATATATAGGCGTGTGCACACATACACACACATATACACATGTATATGTTATACATACACATATACCCGTGTATGTGTGTATACTCATGAGATTTGATTATAGTGATTCGTGCAGGACCATCCACACTTTTTGAAAGACCGAATAGAGAGACCTGGTACCCTACGTGCCACAGGGTCACCAAACGGTTTTGAATTCAGAGTTGTTGTTCTCCTAGACCAGTTGCCAAACAAGGCAAGAACTCAGTCTGTCCTGCTATTTACCAATAGCTGGAGGGAGAAGAAGACGATTCACACCTTTCCCAATTGTATTAGCACATAAGTGAATGTAATGGAGTCGACTGGAATTCGAACTCGGCTCTCCGATTCCTCAATCCAATCCGCTATCCATTGCGGCATTATATATATATATTAGGTTGGTGCAAAAATAATGTCGTTTTCTCACATAGTAACATATGTTGACATTATTTTTGTACCAACCTAATAGTAAGGTATCTCTCTGAATCATATAGATGAAAGCATATACGATTAAAATCTCATATATATATATATATATATATATATATATATATATATATATATATATATATATATATATATATATATATTGAACAATAAAAAAATTAAAAAATTAAAATCTTCAGACACACTGGGTTGTAGATTTAATATTCTTTCGTTTTTTTTATTATTTTTTTATCTTTTTAACATGAATCTTTTAACATTCCTTGTGTTGGTCAAACAGTCTCTTTTAAGTTGTTATTTGAGATAAGAGCTGGATGGATCCATGCTGCTATGAATTCTCTGGTCAGTTTGACAGTTTTATTGGACTTGGTGAAGGGATGTGTCTCTGTTTAGTGTTTGTGTGTGCGTTATTTGGTTCTTAGGGAGTGAGTGAGTATGATATGTGTAAGCGTGGGTATTGCTGTGGGTGTGTGTTATCATTTGGCTCATTAAGGAGTGAGTGCGTATGATGTGTGTAAATGTGTATATTCGTGTTGGTGAGTGTATAAGTGTGAGGCCTCCACAACTCCGTAAGCCTGTCTGTCTTGTGTGGGTGAGAAATGTGGGTAGGTTTTGATTTGTTGAGTTATATATTCATACTACTATCTATATATTGTTAAATTTGTGATTTAGCCCGGCTGGATATTGTGTTTTTAGACGTTGTATCCACTTATTTTCATGCGACTCTAAAATCTTTCTAATGTTATCTGCTCTGAACTTTTCTATTCTCTCAATTATAGTGAATTTGGCATGGGTTTTGAAATCGTGTTTTTCCAGGCGGAAATGTTGTTCTACAGGTAATAATTTTTCATGGGGAGTCGACTTAATTCGTTTACGATATATATATATATATATATATATATATATATATATATATATATATATTCAGATATTATATTCATCTATCTTTATATATCATGCAATCAAACTGATGTTTGTTACTGTATCTAATTTGTATAAAAGACTTTAATTAGGAGCTCAGTAAAAATTGAACTTAGACTTAATGTTTGTAAAATAGACTCTTTAATCACTGCACCAAGATGCGTACTTGGAGATCGATGGATAGATGCATTTATTTTCTTTTAAGTGCAGGTAAGGTACTCTCAGACCCAGCTCTTTCTATACCTACATATCTTCATAGATAAGAGGTTCGTCTGGGTCAGTGTGTCAAGATTTGTACGGTTATATGAAAATTAACAAAGCTCTTAAAAAAAAAAAAGATGCAGGCAAAATTATAGCTAGAAAATGTTCTTTCAGGCGCCTTGAGGTGGAACATGATGTGAGTTAGTGTTTTTGAAGTTGTCTTACCTTTTTTTTTTTTTTTTTTTTTTTTTTTACGTCGGCGAGCATTCATTGGGTAGGAAGGATGATCTTACTAGTACGTATATACTTTTGACATGCATCGAACTCAGGAATTATCGATTAAATTCTTGAAATGTTCCTAAAAGTTTATAAAAAGGAAAGCGTAATTAATTCTAGGAATATATATCATGTGCTAAGAATGAAAGAAAGAAATTTCGAAAAAAGAAGAGACCATTTTGAGGGTGCTGTTATCTGAAACAGTCCGAGGAAGAACTTTAGATCTTTGTGCATTTTATTCTTTTTCTTCTTCTCCGTATCGCGTCATTTCAAGACATGGGCTATCATAGCTTTCGACAATTTCCTATCTTTTGTAGTTTCTTCCCACAAATCGACTCCCAAGAGGATGCTTCCCTGATAATTACAATCTTAATCTGTTCAATTCTAGGATCTATCGTTATCTTCCTTATATATATTCGTAAAAAGCGCTCCTTACTTCTTATTCGGCAACACTTTACCTTGAGTGGCTCTTATGTCTTGTAGAGAGCGGAAATTATTGTAAAATAAAGCCTGTTAGGTAAGATACTCACTGGTTCTCTCTGCTCAACTTGCCTTCGATATATCCTATGAGTGTCAACTTTTCCAAACCCTCTTTCCTCATTATGTATCCCAGAAATTTCAACTCTGTTTTCTTAAAACTTCTGTTATCTCTAACCATCTCTTCATCCGTGAGATTTTCCACCATTCACAGTCATATAGGAGAATTTATATTACATTATAACACTTTCTCTTTATTTCTAACTAAAGTTTGCTGTTTTTAATGGTTAAAAAAATATTAAGGAGATAAAACTATAAAAAAAAAACAGGAAGTAGGAAGACAGTAGGTAACGATTGATATTGCATTTACAGTTTTGAAGATCAAAATTGGCTGGAATGCAAGAGGCCGGGAGAGAAGTGTGAGAGAAGAAACTATTAGGTTGGTGCAAAAATAATGACGTAATAATGTCGTTTTTGACGTTGAAAAATACGCCAAAAAACGACATTATTACGTCATTATTTTGCACCAACCTAATATTAGCAAAGAACTTACGGTTCTAGCCATTTAAACTGTAAAATGATGGGACCTAGCTGCCAATCTAGTACTGCGCTTAAATTCGTGTAGTTCAGATACCAAAGAGGAAAGTTCACCAGAACAATTACCAAGAAAATGTTTATAGAAAAACACACTTTCCTCTTTCGTACTCGCAGGCTCCCTTTACCTTCAATATGTCCTATCAGTGTTAAATCCCCTTGACCATCTTTCTTATGTTACCCAGAAATTTTATTTCTTGTTTCTAGTTGTAAATATGTTTCATGGTTCATCTGTTTTCTTTAAAACTTTCTCGTTGCTTACATGGTCTCTCCATTGCGCCTTTAGTTTCCATCAATATAACCACATCTTTTCCAGACACTGGAGGAGTCCAGTGTCTGGAAAAAGATGTCTCTTCTTCATCGCTAAGGAGACTGTCCATTCGTCACTATCATAATTAGATATTGCATGACTGTTCATCACTCTTTTCTTTGTTTTGTAACGATATTTTTCTATACTTTGCTCAGTATTAGGTTGGTGCAAAATAATGACGGTTTTTGACGTATTTTTAACATCAAAAACCGACATTATTTTTGCACCAACCTAATATCTAGAAGACAAGACTTAAAGCATTGAAATCAACTGCGTATCAAAGTAAAAGCGCAGTATCCGAGGCTAAGTCGAAAAGTAATATTAGGTTGGTGCAAAAACAATGACTGTTTTTGACGTATTTTTTAACGTCAAAAACCGTCATTATTTTTGCACCAGCCCAATATAAATTTCTTTTATTATATAAGAAATAAGGAACACAATCAAACCTCCTTCAAATTGAACCCTTTATTTCTGAAGAAAGCGGGAGCGGACAACGTCCGAAACGCTGTGATGAATATGGCGACAAAGATAAGGACAATAGTCCGAATAATCTAACAATGTACATAATACCTCATCTCAGAAATATAGACAGACAATCAAACCTATCGTACATCAAGATATAGCTATACATCACAGGTTCACATCCCTACTTCTCAATGTAGTCACGAACTCTTTCAATGGCTGTCTTCCCCACCTACGAATGAAGACATGTATCTTAGCGTCTGATGAAGTAAAAACGGCTGTAAGTAATAAGTCAGTTGAGTTTTAAGAAGCTGGGATTTTTCATGTGCCGCGTCCCCTCAGGAAGTACCTGATCATGGCTCCCAACAATTTTTTATCCTATGCAGCTATTAATATTTTTTTCTTATTTCTCCTAAGCTCTGGTACGCCATAAATTTTCTCAAGCCTCTTAAGTACGTTATGCATTATTTTCCTCTGTCCCCCACCCGACAATCTGTCTTGTGAACATCAAATTTTCCAAGCCATCTTTCCTAATTATGTGACCTAGACGTATCAACTGTCTCTTCCTGATGTTAAATATAAATTTCCTTTTCTGTTTCCATTTTCTCTAATATTTTGTCTTTCCTCACATGTTCGGCATATGGTATACTCAGCATCCTCTTGTAGAACGACATTTTTTGTTGCCTCAAGTCTTTTCTTCAAATTTGAGGAGACTCTTCAGGAATCACTACTATACAGGAGGGTAGACATCACACAACAGTTCAGTACTCTTTTCTATGTTTCTAATGAAGTTTTTCTGTCTCTTAATACTAATCTCTATTACTAATACCCACTCAACAAAAATAAGAAATCAGTTCCACGTGAGATATGTTAAATGCATACACATACGAATAATGCTGCGATCAGTAATTATAATACTAATGAAATGTTATATATATATATATATATATATATATATATATATATATATATATAAATTCTTTACAGCGTTGAAATTATCATATATATATATATATATATATATATATATATATATATATATATATATAAAAGTAAACATAGAAGTCAACACTTAGAGGCGACAGTCTGTTTCATGCTAGACGCTATCGCCAGGCCACGAGTCTAGCATGAAACAGACTGTCGCCTCTAAGTATTGACTTCTATGTTCACTTTTATATTTACACACGCTCTGTCTCTGATATTGAGCACTTTATCCCATAAATATAGCACATATTAAGACTAGATTTCTTCATCTTTATATATACGAATAATACAGCGATCAGTAATTATAATACTAACGAAATGTTATATATATATATATATATATATATAAATTAGGCGCGTGGCCGAGTGGTTAGAATGTCCACTTTCTGACGAAATTACGACGGTTGATTTGTCAAGACAGAGAATTCCTGATGTTATCGGTCTGGCGCGGGCGATGCCAACGTGCGGCACGCTTGGAAAGTGCTTGAAAACCATACTACAGGTTAACCGAAACACTTGGGGGCCGTTGATATCTGTGCTAGCACGAAGTCACAAGTCATCGTGGCCGAGTTCTGTATCGTGCTGGCCTTGTTCAAATTCTTCATCACGTTAGATAACACGCTCTCTCCCAGAAACTCTAACTAAGGTCTGCTCAGCATTGTTGCATAAACCACAGGTGGGTTCTCTCAGTGTTGAACAAACATAAATATGCCTGAGCGAGCGTCTACAATAGGGATTGATTAGCCGCCCTAATAGTCGGGTATTCTCGAATACGACTGACCAGCTGTTATATATATATATATATATATTATATATGTGTGTATGTGTGTGTGTGTGTGTTAGTCACTTCCTACGATGATACAAGCAAAAAATGTTTCTAAATTACTTGTTACATATTCTTACTTTACATTTAAATCTTTTCCGTCACAGATCCACCGACTTAATGATAAGTGAAACTTTTTGATGGTTAGATGGACAGTAGAGGAGTGACTATACTTTATGATCAGACACTACCCCAGCCACCTACTTGGACATAGAGAGGTCAGAGAAGACTAGTAGTAGTACTACTAGTATTAATAGTTGAACTGTTGGTAGTTCTGTTTTCCCCTTTTCATTCGTAGTGGGAACACTGCCATTGAAAAGAAGTCGTGACTACGTTGAGAAGTAGGGATGTGAACCTGTGATGTATAGCTGTATCCTAATGTACGATAAATTTGATTGCGTTCCTTATTTTTTATATAATAAAACAAATTGCATGATTCATTTTCGCATATTCACTTTCCATTTACTTAGTGATCTGTCTCATTATATATGAATTAGATTTATTGAGGTAACAAGTATCTGCCGAGAAAATCTCAACCCAAGAAAAAAAATCCGGGAAGGTGCAAGCCGGGAAAATGAGCAAAGGTACTTAACTTTGCTTTATAACCACTTCAATGGGCACCTCGAGGCGGTGTAATGGTTAGCAAGTTTGTCTTGCTAGAACAAGTATGACTGATACTTTCAGCCTTGTGACACATCTAAGCTATGATTGGAAAATCACTATAACTGTAGTAAAAAACAAAAACAATGGTGATGTGGAGTGGGGGGAAAAATGCAGTACTCGCCGGCAGGCCAGCTGTTTTTTCTTCTTCTTCGGTTGCCTCAAGGAAATGGATTGCCTGGCTCTCTTTCTCAGCCGTTATACTGGGCAGTTGTGAAACAGATACCAAACTTAGCCGCGCCTACTTCGACCTCCTCTTTGTTTGTCTGTCAATTCGTACGTCCAGCTCTATTGCACGCAGTCCGCCGAATGACCCCCGATTCCCTCGTGCTCCTGGAACACCGCTTTTAATACTGTTCTAATACGGCCGAAATTTACATGTCTGCAAATATTGTCTCGTTTTGGACGAGATCGGCGCGCATAAATTGCGTCTTCAATAGCGGCCATATTTCTTTTTGTCATCACTTTGCAAGCAAGACACGTTCGCGCTCGTTACGAATTGTGAGATAAGTCTTGTCTTTCGTTAAAATAACAACAACAGTGATCACGTGATAACAAGTCACGAGAACTTGTAACTATGAAAAATTGGTAAAAACTGAGGTAACAGCTTTTAGTCGACCAGAACAACAACCTTACTCCTTCCACGTGAACCGTCAAGTTTTCCACATATTCACCCAAACAATATTTGTTAAAAACTGACAATGTATAATTGTTTAATTTTATTGTCCAATTTCCAAATAAGTTGTTGTGTATTTGAATCGAAATTGGAGATACGCTGTTCGAAGTTAATGTTGTGTTGTTGCTTTTTCAAGTATTTTCGGCCATCCCAGTCATATATATATATATATATATATATATTAGTTTGGCGCAAAAATAATGTCGTTTTCTCACATAGTAACATATGTGAGAAAACGACATTATTTTTGCACCAAGCTAATATATATATATATATATATATATATATATATGAATATTAGGAAAATAACTCAAAATCCCGAGCCAATAATAAATTTATTTCATATTCATCTCATCAGACCGACTACATTTTATGAAGTGGAATCAAAATATCCCAGACAGACGGATATACAAAGGTAAAAAAAAAATATTTTAAAAAATTAAAATAAAAAATACAAGATAAAACGCAAGCAAAAATAAACTGAGTTAGAAAAGCTTTTCGGGGGATCTTCCATTATGAAAAGAGAGAACAAAAAAATGTTAATATAAAGGCTAAGGGAAGGTAATGAGATAGGAAGGTTAAATTTAAAACAGAGTTACAATAAACTGTTAAATAAAATTCACGGAAAGAAGGGGTTAAAATGATGTCAACGTAAACAGCATCATCATAATCATGAACATAATAATACTAATGATTATAATAAAAAATATATATAATATACTTATATGAAAATTATAAACATAAAATTAAAAGGTAAAAACACATATATATTTGTATAAATATTAGGTTGGTGCAAAAATAATGACATAATAATGTCGTTTTTTGACGTATTTTTTAACGTCAAAAAACGACATTATTACGTCATTATTTTTGCACCAACCTAATACACGCGCATAAGCAAATACACAGACATATATATATATATATATATATATATATATATATATATATATATATATATATATATATACACATGCACACACACATATATTTCGACACATACACACACATATATATAAACATACTCATATATATCTATTTATATAACAAAAATATGTATAATTAAAAGTAGTAAGTTTTAATGATAATAATAAACTACTACTACTAATAATAATAATATTAGTAAAATATAAAAATTAAAATTAATAAATTAATCAGAAATAAAATATTTATGTATATAATAATAAAAATACTGGTAAAGATAATAAAAGACATATATGGTGTAGGCTTCCGCATGATAAACACATAAATAATACACCTACAGATCAATATATACATGTTCGACAAGCACATCAATATATACATTCACCTGCAATATACATGTAATCACATGCACATATATATGCTTAATACAATTAAAAACACAATTCACAAGTGCATTCCCCGTAAAGTAAATGTTTTGGGGGTAATTTAAATCTATTTTTATGTCAACACTTGAATATAATTTCATTTTTCTGGTTCAACATTTGGCCTCATTTTTATACTTAATTATTATGACTTTTTCCTATATGCATTGACTGCATCTATTATCGAAGCTGTTGGGAGTTTGTAATTGACAGATGATATCCTATTTGATCTGATGGAGACTTTACAATAGAGGCTTCCTCTATTGTAAAGTCTCCAGAAATGTTTAGAGAGAGCAGTTCGGTGCATTAACGAAGCATCAGAGAAGTAATATATGTGATTGTAGGATCTCTGTTTGCAACTCCCCGCAGAGATACGGATGTATACTTTTTTTATCATTAATATTTTCTTTTGTAAAGATGGTAGCTTTGGAAGGAGTTGAAGGACGAATAGAAGAAGGTATGTCTACCATACGACAAGAGTATCTGGTGATATCAGTTGACGTTATATCTGAGTGACTCGAGAAGCTGGTAACAAAATCATGCGCCGTTATCGAATTTTAAAGAAAACGTCATGCTAAACACTCTCCTCTCAAATTTATCTCTTGCAAAAATTGCAGCTAATAAATAAATTATACGTAATTTAGAATGGAGATTTACTTTTAAATCACAATACATATATACATACATATATATTTTGAATTAATGCAGTCAACGTTTAAATTTTTATTATTTTCGTTCTCCTTACATTCGGAGATATATATATATATATATATATATATATATATATATATATATATATATATATATATATATATATATATATCAAAGAAGTATTGCGAAATAAATACACCTCATATATATATATATATATATATATATATATATATATATATATATATATATATATATAAGTGTATTTATTTCGCAATACTTGTTTCGAATATTTTTAGTTAGAATAATATCGACAAGTTCTGTCTATCTAAGTTTTTAATAACTCTTCAAATTCCCTTTTTTTGCATAATTGTAAAGATACAAAAGGCCATTATCTCCCTTTTATGGAGATAAAGCTCACGGCCCACTCGACAGCCGATTAATGGCATTAATCCATACAGTAACGATAGCGAGAGTCAATTCCACATTGTTTACACCAGGCAATACGTGAGGTTGCTTTGTTTTAGCCTGGACCAAGGGCCCAAGCTAAGGTTAAATTTGCATTCCCAGCGTCTTACATGCCAATGGTGCCTTTTATCTTTCGGAATATATCTTTCATAGATATACAGTTAAATTTCATCTTGCATTCTTCAATTTGGTGACAACCCAAGACTCACAGTTTACCTTTCCTTGAGAATATTCTCGCCTGCCTTCCTAATGGCTTCTCCAAACACAAGACTATCTCCATATCATATGTGATACCCTTCCTTTTGTTTCTCCTTACACTTTACTTTGCTGTATATATATATATATATATATATATATATATATATATATATATATATCTTACTTATTATAAAACGCAGATTGTGTGTGTGTGTGTCTGTACGTTTGTATATGGGATCGGATTTCCTACATTTTTCAACCGATTTCAACAAAACTTCACAGGACTACGTAAAATTACCTTGCGGTGGTTCTGACAGTGCCAAAAATTGAAAAAACACAATTGTTTTTGCACGAAATCAATTTGAAAACACGATTAATAGATATTAAAGAAAGGAGGACAACTCATATCGAATTATACTTATTAATATCGAGTTATACTTATAAAACCCAGGTTGGTTGGTTGGTTGTGTGTGTGTGTGTGTGTGTTCGTTTATATAGGGGATCGGATTTCCTACATTTTTCAACCGATTTCAACAAAACTTCATTTTTTTTTTTTTGGCAGGTAGTGTTTCTTATTGTCTTGCACACTTTTTTCTTAATTTTTAAATCCAGAATGCTTTAAAAATTCCATTTACAAGACTATTGTTTATAATAAAAAATCTATTCAATCGGTAGACTCATAACGATTGAAAAGAATGTTTTTGTTTGAGTTTGGGTTTGACCAATTCGTAAAAAAAAAAAAAAAAAAAAAACTAATTAAGACATGCGTGACCGTCAACCTTAAACAATAATCTTTGTCAATTTTATTTTTCAGTCTTTATGATGGTCGATACTTGATCTATCTCTTACTGTTACATCCCCGGGCAACGCCGGGCTCTACTGCTAGTATATATATATATATATATATATATATATATATATATTATTCTCCGCGTGGGTTTATGTGTATATATGTATATATAATTTTACTTATATGTATTTATGAGTATTATAAAAATGTCTCTGAGAACAAAGTCTATTTTTCATTCCTTCTCTTTTCAGTCCTTCCATTCATCCGTGAACTATGATGTTATTATATCACGGATATAATAATGCCAATAATGAGGGAAATTAAAATGGGAGAATAAATCCTTTTTTCTTATAGCCCTGTCTCGTTATACAATAATTAAATTTACCATTTTTCAATTTTTTCATTTTTTTTTTTTTTTGGCACCTGAGAACTTTCGAATATTGCTATTAAGTTGGTGCAAAAATCATGTCGTTTTCTCACATAGTAACATATGTGAGAAAACGACATGATTTTTGCACCAACCTAATTCGTTTTCAGGGATTTCATTTTTTGTATCTATGTTTTTGTTTAATAGCGGCGAACCCTCAATTATTGGGATGCATTTAAAGTCACTCAAAGTGATTCATGACGGTTAAAATAATTTTTTACGTGTATTTTAATTTCTTAATCAACAATCGAAAGTACTTAGGGACATATTATATAAAACAATTAATTCGCAAATTTGAAAAAGTTTATGAAAAATTGAGTAGATAGAACCTGTCGATATTATTCAATCAATCGTTTGAAAAAACATAGACGTCCGATTGCTTCAAGTCGGGATCGAAATCAGTCCGACATCAGAGATCCTACCCCTACGCTATTGCAGGAAAAAAGGGAAATTTTATCCGAAAATAAGTCAGTGACCCGGAGAACTCAATTCGTACTTGAAGATAATGCATGAATAGTAGTAGGAGCCTTAGTGTTATATATATATATATGATACCTTCGCTACATAAGAGTTCTCATGTTTCAAAAACGAAAGCCGAAAACCTCAATATAATTATTAAAATTAAATTGAGTTAAAGTATCAAGCCCTGTTACATCCTCAAGCGAAAATTTAGGAATAACCAATCTTGAAATTTACGCATCTTTATAAGCATGTTCATTCGTAAAATTAATTACTATGGAAATGGCTGAGGCGACCATTTTGGTAAGAGGCCTAAGAGATAATTTTTATCCACATATCAGTCACCTTCGGAAAGAGATCAAGCCGAGGTAGGGTGGGGGCATCCATTTCAAAGCGAATGATGGCATTTATGTGCGTACATTGTCTGGTTAGTCATAGTGAAAGATAGCTTTTGGCACCATAATATGTCGTTAAGCGTCTAGAGAATTTTGTTTTGTTTTATTTTATTTATTTATCTTTTTGTTTTTTCGAAAGGGCCTTTTTCGTACTTAAACGCGTCGCACTGAACTACAATTTGTTATTTTGACGACTTCATAAAGGGTTTTTCTATCTTCGGATTGAGTTAAGCTTTTAAACTTTTTATTAGACTACGAAATTTAATTTTTTTATGCTAATTATTTAATGCAAGAATTTGTTGATGTAGGCAGAAAACCGTTAACTCATGTCTATGGTTTAATAAATTTTCATTATTTAGAAACTTAATAATGTGTAGTTTTTCATGTAGGCATAAAGGGCATGGGTCATCCCAGCTGCATATATATATATATATATATATATATATATATATATATATATATATATATATAATGTTTGTGTATTCTTTGGGAAAATGACAGACTCAGACTAATTCAGATATTAATCCTCTAAAAATTCATATTAAAAGTATCTTACAATATGGTTCACTGGTTTGAAGTCTCTTCCCTAAAAGAAGGCAACATGATTGTTGATTGCTAGGACAGAACAGAGGTAGATGGAATGATGGGGGCAAGTATAAGATCCTCACGCACGCGTACGCACACAGACATACAATCCCATTCAAAAACATTCATATGCACACATATCCCCCGCACACACAGGCCTAAGAAGTGTTTTATTATATATTAAGAATCATATGTACAAATATTTTAGTCAAGGTTGACTTCAATTTAATAATACGTCCCAAAATTGCAATAAGAAATGGACGTAAAATTTATTGATGAATCCCGATTTTATATATATTGCAATGAGATATTTAAAACCAAAATGGCGATAAAAATAAGAAACGATAGAAAGTTTAACAAAGTCTAGCTACATTTGGCGCCAAACATTATAAATTTAAATTTAAAGCTAAAAAATCTTGTATCATCAGCGTTTCTCGTTACCAGGCGACTATTGTATTTCTCCCTACTGCTATATGTATATATATATATATATATATATATATGATTATTTATTTAAAAATTATAACATAAATATGTTATAAAATCACTACAAGAATAGCCATTTTGTTTCAACAACTGTGGTGACTTATCCAGTGATGATGTTGAATGTAGATTGTAGAATAAAGGTTGTATCAAAAATACGTTTACAAACTTTAGGGGCGTGTTCCTCACGCCCAAACAAGGTCATAATGAAAAATGTCGTTTTCTGACATATGTTACTATGTGAGAAAACGACATTATTTTTGCAACAACCTAATATTATGGTTAAAGAAAGTTTCCCGTAGACGACGCTGTGTTGCACCGAAGACTAGGTTACATTTGGCATTCGTGTACATTCGTATATATTTGTGGCTCGGCTGTCTTCAACGTTTAACGTTTTTCATGCTTAAACTCAATCTTCATGGCCTGGCGATTGCATTTTAGCATGAAACAGACTGTCGCCGCTGGTTTTAGACCCCAATGTTCACTTTTATATTTACATACACTAATATATATATAACTCATCAATATAGCCTACCTTAAAAGTATATTTCCATCATATATATATATATATACTCGACTCTCCCGTCGAATTCGACGTATGAGGGTCAAGCATATCAGTTCCCAGGAAACCGACAGCCCGACAACGGCACATGAGATTTGATTATTGTGGTGAAGGTTTCGTGCAGTACCATCCACACTTTTTGAAGGGCCGATTACCGAGACCTGGTGCACTACGTGCCACAAGGTCCCCAAACGACCCTACGCAGGTTTTGAATTCAGAGTTGTTGTTCTTCTAGACCAGTTGCCATCCAAGGCTAGAGAACCCAGTCTGCCCTGCTATTTACCAATAGCTGGAGGGAGAAGAAGAGGATTCACACCTTTTCCAAGGGTATTAGCACGTAAGACTGGAATTTGAACTCGGCTCTCCGATTCCTCAATCCAAGCCGCTATCCATTACTCCACCGTGCCTTCTAAAGTCTCCGTTTTCATCATCATTATTATTTGCTCTGTGCTTATATATATATATATATATATATATATATATATATATATATATATATATATATATATATATATATATATATATATATATATATATATATATATATATATATATCATAGGGCACAGTGAACGCTGATAGTAGTGAAACAATGCTCGTTGTAAAATAACAGAGCTAAAATCTGTACTAAGAATTTATTTCTTCCCGTTTGCAACAAACGATAAAGAACAAATATACATTTATTCTTAGTATACATTTTAACTTTGTTAAATGGTACATTTATTCTTCTATATGCGTAAATGCGAATGACAGTGTGTCAATTTTTTTTCAACTTTACTCCCCGAGGCCATAGCCCAAGATATTCCATTCTGGAATCAGGCTGACGCTGCGAGCAAATTAAAAACCTTTGGGCCAGATCCTGAAATTTTGGATTGCTGCTGTTTTCGGTGATTTTTTACGTGATCTTTTGCGATTAATTTTTTATAAGGTAACGATTTTTATAACTTGCTATTAAACTTGGAAATAATTGAAATTAATTGCGTAACCCGGCGAAAATCAACCATGAAATTAAAAAAAAAAATTGTTTCTACGCAAAGTAAGAACCTACGTACATCAAATTGCCTTTAATTTAATCGGCGGTAGAAGAATTATCATTGAACTTTTAAAAGGTAAACTTAGATATTAATGCAATACTTTAATACAGCGATCAATTGTGAGTTCTTCTGTAATTTATTGTTGCCTATCGCATACGACGGCAGTATGCCTCGCAAAAAGAAATCTCCACAAATAGATAGGAACAGATTGAAATCAAAATAGCCAAGGCTACAGCGTGGAAATAAAGTTCCGTACAAATGAAAACCCAGATCAAGCAGTAGCCAGGCGAGCATTCAATATTGAGAATATGCAAAGACTTAGTGATTCTCAAACTCCTGAATAAGCCGAAGGCCCAATCAAGATCCCTCCGTAAGAGGCCGACGGGTTGACCTCTTTTCACTGGATGTGAAAAAATTTAAAACTCATTTTAAAAACCATCTTATGTTTTATAATTTTTTTTCATTTATATCTGGATAAATTTAAAATTAATTTATTTCTGTGAAAATAGTTTGGTCTGATGATATGAGATTGATTATTTAGTCTTACGAAATAAAATATTACCATCGGTTTCTAAAGTCTCCGTTTTCATCATCATTATTATTTGCTTTGTTCTTATATTGCATTTATATCCTATTTGGAATTATCCATGCTAATACCAAATACTATATATATATATATATATATATATATATATATATATGATGCATTTAGGCAGTTAGAATTCATCCAAATAAGTTCTCATTTGTCAATTTTAATGACAATGTCGGTCTATTCATTTTTTATTATATTTTTTATAATTTCCGAATATGTTGCATAACGGAACTGAAATTATATCTATCTTTAAAATTATGTATCAGTCCGTCAATCGAACTGTCACGCCTTATAAAATAACCATACATTGACAACCGAAACCAACATTTTTGTAGAAGTGCAAACAGGTCAGTGGATGCAAAGTGCAATTGGTTTTACTAGGGTGCGTAGCCTATTACAATAAATTTTCATTATTTTGGAAACATTAAAGTTTCATTATTTAACATCAAAATACTCCCCATTGATTTCAAAATAATTTAATGATTATAACAAATACTAATTCAATAAGCGAGAAACTATTAGATTGGTGCAAAAATAATGACGTAATAATGTCGTTTTTGACGTATTTTTAACGTCAAAAAACGACATTATTACGTCATTATTTTTGCACCAACCTAATATTTACATAAGCTCATCAAGTATGGTATATGCTGTTTTTCTCTGTCTCCCTTGCCCTCAATCTGTCCTGTGAGTATCAGATTTTTCAAGCCCTCTTTCCATATTAATTACCCTACAAATTTCAACTGTCACTTCCTGATGTTAAGTATAAGTTTCATTTTGATTAAAGAGTGTCCTAAGAGGTAGGTACAAACCCCACACTGAACATTTTTCCCCTTCGATTTAAATTATTAGGTTGGTGCAAAAATAATAACGTAATAATGTCGTTTTTTTACGTATTTTTTAACGTTAAAAACGACATTATTACGTCATTATTTTTGCACCAACCTAATATAAACAGACGATGAGGTCAAACGCTTCAAAATTTGGAATTTGACCCCAGAAAACATTATTTACGTATGACCATATGTATGCTGCATACTCAGGAGTAAGAAATCCTATAAATTTATTCTTCGTTGTTAAAAAAGAAAACAGAAATTTTGTTCAAAATGTTTAACATGAAGTCCTATAAAATAAAATTAAATTAAAGAAATTATTAAACAGACAAGTAGAGATTTTTCGAAAACATCAGTTTATTCAAATTTCATCGATCGGTTTGCGAAATTGAAGGAAACGTAGACTTTGTAAATGTCGACAGAAAACGTTAGCAATAACTTCAATATTATTAAATATTTTGAGAATTTCAACACGCGTTAGTGTATAGCAAAAAATTCTAGTTTTGAAAAATCAGTGCCAATAAAGATTTTAGACAAATGATTCAATAGTATTTTCAAGAGTCTGAACTTCTAGTTTCAACAAAAAGTCATTCCGCCCGATGGCGGCGTCGATAGACTTTAGATTTATACTTATCTTTCTCAATTAATAATATTCATTATATGGCGCAGATGTGATTTGTACACGCGGAAGACGTCTTCGTGTCTTGTCGTTGAATCCTAAATAAATATAAATTCTCATGTAGTGAAATCGCCGATGGCCAAATAATGACCACTCTTTTTTGCATTGATCATACCATTTGTCTCTTACAAAATATGACAGCCAAGGAGAAAGAAACGAATTTAAACAAATTATGAGGAAAATAAAATGAGAAATAAACAGACGATTCAAGTTGATATATAATCGTTGGCTATACACGCCATTTTTTTTTCAATGTTCTGCCATTCATTTAGCTTTCATTTTCAATCTATCTCGATATATATATATATATATATATATATAGTGTAACCCGGATATAAGAGAGTTGTCGGGACCAGAGAAGGAGTCTCTTATATCCGGGTTTGGTCTAATTTATATACATTAACCCAGGCTCTAATTTGGGACCAGAGAAAATCTCTCTTATATCCGGTTTTCTCTTATATCCTGGTGTCTTATATCCGGGTTACACTGTATATATATATATACATATATTCAAACATATTTGGTTAAATAATTTAGGCATATGATGTCGATTTATTTTGGTTGTGATAGTTTCAAGTTCACAGATTAATTTCTTGATAGCCTAAGAAAATTGATTGAAAATATATACCTCCAAAAACAAAACAATGAAAAAAAAGCGATACCTAAGGTTCAAAATGAATTTTCACTAATAAAAACCTTTCTTGACTCTTTTATTTTAGTTTTAAGTTCACACTAATAGATTAAATTTGATATTTTCAATAGGCGCAATATTTTGCTGTATGTCAAACGAAATTTAAATTGATTGAAATGAGTTTTTTAATCGCTAGAAATGACTTTAGCCATATCTACAATTCTCCTAGCAAAACATAAATACTTTTATTTAAAAAAAAATAAAAAAATAAAATATAATTTCTGAAACTTTACTTGAGGAAGATTAACTGTTTAAAGTCTTATTAATCTTATGTGAATCAAATATTACGTTTAGTTTAAAATATCGTAAAAAAGCATTTTTTTAACATGGAAGTGGGTCATGGAGGTGTTTACAACTATCTCGATAGACTTATGTTTGGATTTTTTTTCTGCGAGACCCCTACACATACACACATATACATGTGTGTGTGTATGTATATATGTATGCTGCAAAATTAAATTATAAATTTAATTATATATAAAAAAACATAAATTTTAAGTTCCTATGCTTCTAAATTCAAATATAAATAAAATTTTACCTCTGTCCTGAGTGTGCATTGCGCACGATTTCTATCTATCTAATGTACATATATATATATATATATATATATATATATATATATATATATATATATATATGTGTGTGTGTGTGTGTATGTGTGTCTGTGTGTGCGTATGTGTATAGAGAGAGAAAGAGTGCGAAACAGTGTAAGCGTAGAAATGAGTCAGTTTTACGCTTTAAGTGATCCTTATATTACCTTGTGTCATGATCGCTTAATTTGTGAGATTTACAGTTTCCATGCAGTGTTAATTTTTGTGCAACGATCTTTATATATAAAAATGCTCTACTCTGTTTATGTCTCTTCTCTCTCTCTCTCTCTATATATATATATATATATATATATATATGTACCTATGTACCTAATTCAATCTGTTTATATATATATATATATATGTGTGTGTGTGTGTGTGTGCGTGTGTGTGTGTGCACGTGTGTGTGTGTGTGTGAAAATATATAGAAAATAGGAAAGAACTGTTACGGTAAATAATCCAAAGTTCTTTAGTATTTTTGTAATTGAGCTTACTTTAATTCATTTTAATTCAAATAATTATATTGAAGTTTTCGGCTCTTGTTTTGAAACATGAGAACTCTTATGTAGCGTGTTGGAATCATATTTTTAAATAAGTATTTATATATATATATATATATATATATAAACAGATTGAATTAGGTACATAGGTATATATATATATATATATATATATATATATATATATATATATATGTATATATATATATATACCTATGTACCTAATTGAATCTGTTTATATATTGAATATATATATAGGTATATATATATACATATATTTATATATATATATATATATATATATATATATATATATATATATATATATATATATACCTATGTACCTAATTCAATCTGTTTATATATATATATATATATATATATAAAGAACACAGGCAGCCTAGTTGAAAAAATAAGGTAAGTGAACATGACCGATATACGCATGGCCTAGATATAAAATCCCTCTACCAGTTGAAAAATGTACAAATCTCCTAAAAAAACATCTACCATAAACAAAGATAAAGCTCTCTCTACCAACAGCTAAAATTTGCCATCTCATCACCAATCAATGTTACTTCCCATTTAACAATATTTGTTACAAACACAAATTTGGATTATCAATGGGATCGCCTCTTAATTCAGTCATGGGATATATCTCCTTAGAATTCATCGGATCTGGTCCTTTCCAAAATATTTTACCCAAACAATCAACATACTTCTGTTACTGTTACTTCCCCGTTTCTATATCTTCGTGATACTGATTTACTTGACCGTGTAGACCAACTAAACAAAGTCGAACACGCAACAGAATTTACATACGAAATGGAATAAGACTATTACTTAACCTTCCAATGTATCACGCTACACTAGGTTAACAACAGTTTAAAATTTGTGTCCAACGGAAATTAACCAACAAAAACAATCTAATATATTTATATTCTCATTATGACCACAAAATAAAATCCGGCGTAATTATCGGATACTACTTAAGAGCATTCAGAATATGCAGCCCGTATTATTTACACGAAGAGGAGAAATACATTGAAAACGCTTTCAAACTTCTCCAGTATACTAATTATTTTATATTCAATGCGAAACAAAAGGCCCATAAAATATTCCAAAGCAAAATAAAAGGCCCCTCGTGAAAACCCCAATGAATCAATATATATATTCAATCATTGGGGTTTGGCCTCAGGTAAGATATCTGACTGATGTCAAATCAGTCAGGTTTCGATGCCGGCTTGAAGCAATCGGACGTCTAGCCACACTGAACAGCTGTGATACAGCTAATTAGTCTCTCTGTGGATGACTATATATGCTCCCGAAAATCCGAGTGAGCTCTCTACAGAAAGGGAGTTTTAAAAACAACGGCTTCTACTGCTATTAAACATTACTCTTCAAGTATGAATTGAGTTCTCTGAGCAGCTGGCGTATTTCGTACAGAGAAAAAAGTTAAATTTGCTTTTCTTTCTGTCGTGCGACGATGGCCTAGTCGGTCTTCGATCCCAGCTTGAAGCAATCGGATGTCTATCCACACTGAGGAACTGCGATACAGTGAAACAGTCTGTCTCTGAATGACTATATATATATATATATATATATATATATATATATGTTTGTGTGTATGTATCCTACAAACTACATCACATCTACAATGAAAAGCATGTATTTAAACTCAACATATTTTTTTACTACTGCATCCAAATCAATAAAAGCCTTAGTCAATGCTAAACAAAACAATAAGCTAAAACCTGAAGGAGGAGTTTACTCCATCGCCTATAATAATTTGTCACAAAAATCCCTAGAAGAAACCTCACGGAAGATCTAAATAAAAGATTATATGAACATAAAAGGGAAGTTTTACAAAACAATACATCAAATGCATTGGTTGCCCATCTTAATGAGACTGACCACAACTTTAACATAAAAAATGCTACACTGATCAACGGAGAAAATAATTCACTACGACTTAAATATCTAGAGGGTACCTTGTTTTCGAGGTCATTTACAGTAAATTTTGTCCTTGGTAGTTACAAAGTTTCCCGGCAGATCTTCTATTGTCACAGTGTATGATACCTACTAGCAAAAGTGATGGAAAGAAAAAGAAAAATACTGTAAACTAATTTGGCTACATATATAAAAAAAAATGTTTTCTTTTAATTCCTCAGCACCCAAGTTCGTGCACATGTGTAGATGTACCAAGATAACAAATTTAGTCCGATGAACTAAAAGCATCACAGGTAAACTTTTTCCATTTTATCATATAATTTCTCCCCTTATATATATATATATATATATATATATATGCTCATCTCAGTCGGTTTATATATGCTTATCTATCAATCGCTTTCTCTATCTCTCTCCCCCCTCTCTCTCTATATATATATATATTCATATATATATATATATATATATATATATATATATATATATATATATATATATATATATATTCATGAATCATTCATACAAAAAACAAATATAGAGGTCAATGATTTAAATTGCGAGAATACATCTTCGCAAACAATATAAATAAGATACATCAACCCCGAACCTGTATATGAATGATATGATCCTCGTTTATAAATTATATATCATTCAATATACATGTTAGGGGTTGATGTATCTTATTTATATTGTTTGCGACGAAGTACTCTCGCCATTTAAAACATTAACCTCTATATTTGTTTTTTGTATGAATGATTCATGAATTTATAAATTATAATTGCACCTTTGAATTGAAATATATATATATATATATATATATATATATATATATATATATAGAGAGAGAGAGAGAGAGAGAGAGATAGAGAGAAAGCGAGTCGTGAGCGGTTATTTAGACGAAGTGTAATCATCATTAAGCTTGTCTCGCTAGATATATTATAACTGAATAGTCAATTGGATCCTCTCTATGGGCTCCATACTTTCGGTCTTCTGCTACTTCTAAGCTACTCTTAGTAAATTCATATATATATATATATATATATATATATATATATATATATATATATATATATATATATATACATATATATATATATATATATATATATATATATATATATATATGTATGTATTGTGTGTGTGTATATTTCAGTCTGTTCCTGGCCTGTCTATTTAAATCAGTTCACATGTCTCTCGCCCCTGTGTCTTCGTCTGTATGTCTGTCTCTCTTTCTCTCTCTATATTTATATATATATATGTGTGTGTGTGTGTGTGTGTGTGCGCTCGCGTGTGTGTGTTTGTGTGCGGGATAACGATATATCTTTTATATCTCAAGAATATTGGGGTAAAATATATGACAAAGTAGAAAAAGTTTCGTGTCTCTTCCTTTCGTCCGATTAAGTTATAAAGACAGAAACGCATCACAAAAAACAATTCCCTCATGTTTTCCCATATATATATATATATATATATATATATATATATATATATATATGTGTGTGTGTGTGTGTGTTCTTATTACTCATTATTTTCTCGTAAAAGTGTTCTCTCTTGTCATTTTTCTATAGTTTTCTGCTCGTCCACTCTCTCCCCACTCTCTCTCCGTATAACACTCATCTTCCCTCTTACCCTTTTAGCATATTTTCTCTGTGGTACTCTCTAGTTTTATCCATCTCCTCCTGTTCATGCTTACTCCTACTTTATCTCTCTCCACATTCACATCTTATCCGATGCTGTTTTCAATTGAAAGTTTTGCAAGACAAAAAAAAAAAATAACAATTTCCGAATTTTTCTTCATTCGCTACATAGATAAATAATGAGGACGACTATTAATAGCCTTTCTGGCTTGATTATTAAAAAAAAAAAAAAAAGTATAAAACTAAGTGGTGACGTAATCCCCACCGCCAAATAAAAAACAGGCGGGAAAATACAAAGACATTAGAAAATTGTACTTCTAGTACGGCACGTGATCGCCATTTACGAACTGCTGCCTCCACACCATCCTACATCCAAGCACAGAAGCAAAATAAAATATTTAAAAAATAAAATAAAATAAAACAAATGAGAACGCGAGTGAAAAAATAATGGCGGCTAAAATTCCCTCAAACCGTCTAATGATTGATTTTCCGAATCACTTACTAAACTTCGATTATTAACTGAGATGAGAGTTTAATATCAGAAATTCGGATCTATCTGTTTTTTTTTTATCTGTTTTTTTTTTTATCTGTTTTTTTTTTATCTGTTTTTTTTAATCTGTTTTTTTTGTTTTTGTTTTTTGTTTCTTTTTAAAGCATCATTTTTTTAATTTTCATATTTGGGGTTATTCTCATTTATTTTTGCGCGCGTTCAGTTATCGTCATATCTCGTTTTCAAAGGAAAACTTATAAGAATATTATTGGTCTCGTGTTTTTCTGAATAAACAAAATGCCGACTGATCCTTCAATAAATAAGACAGCCAATGTTATTTTAATAAAACAGATGTCTTGACTTCTCACATATAAACTATTATTGTATATATTTTTCTTATTCATGTCAATCCTTTTGTGTGAGAATGATGGGTTAATCATACTATATATACGATAACTTATATACAGAATACGATGGATAAATTATTGTCTAAATTACGTAAAAATGATAATAACACTGATTTCTCATTTTAACAAATATATTTACTAAAACTACACAAAAATATCTTGAAATAATAAAGAGTATATTTATTCAATAAAATCGCCATTGGCTTCAACCACGGCCTCAAGGCGACTTCGGAATCTCCTGCAACTCTTCTGAACAGTTTCCTTGTTTGAGATGGTGAATGCTGCCATAATCCTTGCCTTCGATTCACCTTTCGTTTTACAAGGAGTTTTTTTGGTCTCTCGCTGAACTGCGCCACACACATAATAATCAAGGGGGTTGCAGTCTGGGGAGTTAGGTGGCCAGATGTAAGGAGTGATGTAGTCGCAGAAATTGTCCGACAGCCAAGAGTGGGTTCTTTTGCTTCTGTGGCATGGTGCAGAGTCCTGTTGCCAGACATAAGGTCTTCCAGCAGCCATCTTCTTGACTGAGGGCAATACTACCTCTTCACGGCATTTGATGTAGGCCTCCGTGTTGAGTTTGAGGCCCTCACCAACTAATCCGGGGGTATTTTTCTCATCAGAACGATCTGCCGCACCTTCATAATCACCATTAGACTCATCCAACTCTTCCTGAATCCTCTGCACTATCCTCAGATTGACATCCAAACACTCTGAAATTGGATCTTCCGGCTCGAATGCTAAGTAGTACCGCATGCCGTTTTCCAAATTTCTGGCGGAGTGAATTGCGTCATGGTGCTCTCTTTCTCACAGATGGTGCTCAACTGACCCTTTTATACTGAGCACTCGACAAAATCATAAACAAACAACACGCATGCGCGAAATTAACTATATAAATGGCGACAATTTACCTATCGCACCCTATTGTATCATAAAATATGATACCTTAATATAAAAATAGGATTTCACTATTTTTATACCTTTATAGTGTTTTGACCCCAGTTTACGAGTTAACTCTTTGCCCATAGCTGGTACCCATAGCTGGACCGATGGTGGTAGCACCTACCACCGTGGGTCAGGATGGACCTGGGAACACCAGCAATTCAGAAGTGGTTCCACGCTCCTCAAAACCTCCTTGTCAGAGGCCTTGCTGTTGGATATAGCTTAGCATCTTACCCGGGATGCTTTCCACTTTGGTACCTAGACTTTACGAATTTAAGTGCAGTATTAGATTGGCAGCTAGGTCTCATTATTTTACATTTGAAATTAGGAGATGTAAGTTCTATGCTAAGAGTTTCTTCTATCGTATTTCTCACTTATGTAACTCCCTTCCGGCTTGTTGCTTTCCAATCAATTTTGATCTTCAAAAATTTAAGTTCAATGTTCAATCTTCTGTCTTCTTTATCCATGTTCTTTTTATTGTCCCGTCGCCTTAATGTTTTACTTGTTCTCGTATTCTTTCACACTGAATAAACCATTGCGTCTTAGTATCTTTATTACCTTTCTTGGGGTGAAAGGATTAAAAAAAAACTAACAAACTTCGGTTGCGCGTTAATTCGATATTACATATAAGTACTCAATATAAAATGTAAAATATTTAAGAAACCTCAACATATATTCTCTTGAAAAAATGCAAATGTTTCAATCAATTCATTCACCCCAAACAAGGAGATAATGCCACTAAGATGCAAGTGGCTACTGATACTGAAACTAACGGAAAGGTCTTTAGAAAGATTCGGAAATCCAATCTTAGACAAGGGGTAAACCTCGAGTTCTGTTATTGTGGTATCTGAAGATAAAAAAAAAAAAAACTAAACAAAGGTTTCTTTGGTCTTAATTGATGTATTTAATCAAGAAAATTATTCCTCTTATTATCAATAACACAATCACATCTATTTGGCAAATTTTTCATTCCTAGGGTGTAAATTTTTTTTAGGTTTCGCTGCAACAGTGTCAGCTAATTTCGCTCAAAATGAAATTGTTGTAAAGATGACACCCAATTACTAGTCTTATTCAACTTAATGTCGCTTGCCCAGTTCTTCCACTGAACCAAATTACACGAATTTTTAAACACTACCAGACGCAGGTATTGAACTCTTGCAAGAAAATAAATATGTCCTAACGAACGCTTTAATTTATTAACTTACATCAGCATTGGTAAAATCCATCTCTTTCATTCCAGGTATGGGTTAAATAGCATTTGAATTGGCAACTACAGCCTTGGTTGGTAACCAATCTACCGCAGAAGGAAACGGCAACCAACTGCGTGAAAATCTTCTGCCTAGTCAGTCATGAATCGAAAGAGAAATGATCACCCAAGTATGTATCAGGTATGGTACTTAACTGACTGAGCATAGAGGAAAGTTTATCAGAACAATTGCCAGGAAGACACAGGAATTCTACGTAGCGATGGTGAGTGAATCCGAGATGCCAGGTCAGGACTAATAATACTGCAGATTGTTCTTTTGATTTTATCAAGAATCTCTATCTATAAAAGGCAGGATGTGTGTGTGTGTGTGTGTGTGTGTGTGTGTGTAACGAATGCACGGCTGTAATTTTCGACGGATTTCCACCAAAATTTACATGCACATGCTCCAAGTTAGCGGGAAGGCCAAGACCGACGTTGCATTTCCCAACTTCCATCGATAGTAGAAATAATCGATTTTTTCGTGCTTCTACGGCAGTTTTCATGTAGTTTGCGGCCATTTTCTACTGGCCAGAGTGAGAGCCTATAGCTGGCTGCCACGAATAGGCAGGAAGATTCTATTGACCAGCGTGAGAGCCAGCAGCTGACTGACACGAATGTTAACTAGCATGCTAGCATGCAAAAAAATCGATAGCTGCATTCGTCACAAGTGGGAAAAATTTAAATCTGCATGGCACTTTACTCCAATTGGCCCATTCGTTTGCTTAAACCCAACGTTGATTCTGATTCCGCAGAACTGGGTTGGCTGTGAAAAAGCATTTTTTGTTAACATTCTTTTTTCATTCGGTTTTTCCAGTGACGAGTGCTTTTTTAAAGCTGATCGTTTTGTGTTCATTTTGTTTAGTTCTTTTTTCATAACTGATTTAATGTTTAGTATAGAGCTTAGAAAAAATTCGCAGTGTGAGATAGGCAAGAAGTAAGGCATGTAGCAACATCAGCACGGCAAAGGGCACTCCTTTAAAGGCAAGGAAGGGCAAAACTATTTTAAGTCAAGTGATAGCGATTGCTGTATGATCGTACGATTTTTGAATCAAAGCACGGGCAACGCCAGGGCATGCTGCTAGTCTGTAAATAAAAGTGTTCCGTTCTCAAGCAAAAATCCCAAGTGGTGCCCAAATTCCTTCTTTGTAGGTTTCTCCGATTGAACTATAAACGACGCACTGTCGGTATAAAAAATGATAAACATATTCAAGGCGAAGTTTCCTAACATTTCAACCTGGTTCTGCCTTCGTTAGTTGACTCATAATTGATAACAATTCTGTTTCTGAACACTCTATTATTATTACTGAGGCATCCCCCTGAAGCAGTCGGTCGTAAGCTAGTATCAGTAATGAAATAAGTTTTCAGTGGGAAAGTGTTTTAATAGACAACGGAAAATGTGACACTACAACACGAAGGCGCACTGGAAGAGCAAAAGATGCTTTCCAAAAGCAAAGCAAGGTATTAAGAAACTAGAAAATTTCCTTATAAACAAAGAAAACATTACTGAATTGTTGTCTAATATCAGTCTTTCTATACTGTAGTGAATGCTGGACAATTTCCTTACAGATGACGAAGAGACTTGAAGTAACAGAAATGTAGTTCTACAGAAGGATGCTGAGAGTGGCATTGACAGTGCATGTGAGCAAGGGTGAACTTTTAGGGAAAGAAGAAAGGACGTTTATACTTAGGTACAAAAAGTGACAATTGAAATTTCTAGGGCACATAATGATGAAAGAAGAAAAAAGAATTTGACATTCACAGGACCTATTGAAGGCAAGAGGGTCAGATGAAAGTAGTGAATAACCTGACGAGTTCATGTAAAGGATTAGCAGAACAGGGATTAAGAGTGATGGCAAAAAGACAAATCTGTGTAAAGTCGTGGAGAGCCATTATCGTTCACTTCCTGAAGGGGTACGGCACATAGAAGAAGAAGAAGAAGAAGAAGAAGAAGAAGAAGAAAATGCGCTAAGTTTATTGATATCAAAAGAGGCACTTCGCTTGCGTATCAATTTTTAACGAGCTACTTTCGCTAACGATGTAGTGAATTCAACCCTCACTGTGCCAGATTATGATAATATTTTTTAAAATACTGTGGAGGACAAGTTAAGGAATTATGTTGAATTATGTTTTCATAATTTTAGGGGAATATAATTATGTTGAATTATGTTTTCATAATTTTAGGGGAATATAATTTTTTTGCCATCCGCTGACACGTGTTGAAATCCTAACCGAATTTAGACTTGTTGAAGTTGTCGCTAACATTTTTGGGAAATTTACAAAAGTTTTATTCAATTTCGCAAACTAATGGATGAAATTTGAATGAGAATTGTTTGAATTGTTGAATTGTTTGGGAAAATTATTTGACAAAAACCCTACTTCGCGGTTTTTTAATATCTTTAATTTATTTGGGATTTGTTTATAGTTCTCTCGCAAACACGGCTGTAACTGGAAATTGCATTCTTTTATATATATAAAAAAAACTTTTTTTTTAATTAAATAAGTATTTGTTATTTTAATCATTAAATTGCTTTTAAAATAGTGCAAGTATTTTGTATGTTAAATAATAAAAGTTTTAATTCCCCCACCCCAAGTGAATCTAAATTTATGGTACTAAGCTATGCACTCTGTTTGCAATTCTCCCCAAAATTTGATTTCGATCGGTGGATGTATGGCTATTTTAGAGGGTGTGGCGTACGGACAACGGAGTAACGGAAGTTTTAAAGGTTGATAAACCGTAAAACTTCATCGTATTTTCTTTTTCGAAAATATAATCTTCTAAAACATTTATATAACTCTTCCTAACATCAATGGTGAAAAAAGGCATTGAGCGACTGAGGGTCTTGAAAAAGATCATCCTTCTTCAAATATTGTGAACTGGCGCTACAAAATCATAAACAAAGAACTGTACAAAATAACAGTAGACACATCAGTTGATGACTACCAACAGCAGTAACAACTAAAATGGATAGCATATGTAACTCGCACCCTACTAAAACCAACAGTACTTTTTACCCACTTACCCGTTTGCACGTCTCTCGAAAATTTGGTTTCGATCGATCAATTCATGGCTACTTTAGAGGGTGTGACGTACAGACTAACGGAAGTCACAGAATTCCATTCTCTCTTCTGGAAAATCATAGCAATTCGCAAATACCGTCTTGGGTATGACGATAAACTACATCCGTATCCTGGATAAGGCGATAAACTGCGCCCAAAAGCAAGGTCTCTGATCAGGAGATTTTGAGGAGTGTGAAATCACCTCTTAATTGCTGGTGTTCCCAGGTCAGGGTTTAGGGTTAGGGTTTCAGCTATGGGTAAATAGTTAATCCCCAAACTGGGGTCAAAACCGCTATCAAAGTGTAAAAATAGGTTTTAACACCAGAAATACTTTGTAAAAAATTATTACCAGCAACAAATTTTTGAAGAATTATTACTAGCAATAGATTTTTAAAAAAATTACCGGCTATACATTTAATAAAAATATTACCAACAATAAAAAAAAAAAAAAAAAACTTGTCGGCATCAAATAAACTATTGATGTTGATATGCCGTAAAACAAACGAAACCAAACCAACTCGCAGATAATGAAGTAAAAGAATCGACAGGAAACCAAAAACGCCTACATTCTGAAAGGACATGGCCTTAAAAAATGCGAGAGATATTTATTTTATTCTTTTTAGCTTATTGATAGACACAGAAAATCAAAATCTTGTAAAATTCAAATATAAAATCAAAAACTCTTAAAACGTGTCAATTTTAATTCTTTATTTTTTTTATTTGCGATTCAAATGATGCAAATGTTGTTATCGTCTGTTTAGTGATTGAAAATATTTTTCAAGATGAAATAACAAAGCGAAACAAAGTGGATAAAATAAATCAAAGGTAAAAAAAAAAAAACATCAAAATAAAAATCGCAAAAAATTAATTCGTGCTACTTTATGAAAGACAAAATTAAATGTTTTTTTCGATTTTTCTTTTTAATGATCTGCTGTCAGTTAAAGAATTAGATGTCACATTCCCGCCTGCTGGGTAATATTTTGTTCCTGTCTTGATCCAAAGACAAGATACAAGAAACTCTGTCCTTCAGTTAACACGATAAATTGTATCCTTTTAAACCGTCACTGAACGTTACCGCTTCCTTTGTATTCTTTTTTTATGTAATAACTAATTACATTTGCATCTGACCATGATTAAAAGAGTCTGTAACCGTTATTGACGCTGAAAGTGGAATGGGTGAACCAGGTTCAAATTCCGGTCTAGTTTGTTGCATTCACTTTCGAAAAAATATTCTTGGTAAAGTCTTGAATCCATCTCTTCTCTCTCCAGCAATGGGTAAAATAGTAAGGTAGACTGAATTTTATAACCAGTGTAAGAGAAGGAAAACCCATAAATCCAATCTATGGAGAAGCAATTCTACTAACGGGCTGATAAAAGCTACAAGGTAAAGTTTAAAAGTATATGCTGGTAGTGTAACAGTTATCGACGTGGGAAGTGGATTCAACGCTCCGAGTTCAAATCCCGAGCTAGTCTATTCGGTTTACTCACGCAAACAATGCATGTGATAAAGATAGGAATTCAGCTCCTTTAACTCTAGCTATTGGTTAAAGAGCAGTATAGACTAGCCTTGTGTCGCAACCAATCTAAGAGAAGGAAAACACTGAAATCTATAACGTGCAGAAGGCAACGGGGAAACCACGCTACTATCTTTCTCAAGAAACCATTGCAATTCACAGATAATAAATAAAAGTAAATGGTGGAGAGGCATGATCGCTCATTTGCTAAAATGATATGTTTTTTTTATTAAAGTAATTTAAAAATAGCGATCAACAAGTGGCGATCAAATACTTGTTGGAACTCTCGACAAAGTTGTATCGGGTAATGTTACAATGTGATTTGATTCGTTTTTTATAGTTTATCAACCCTTTGCAGGTTATTTAAAGCCTAAAATATTTTCAGATTCTAAGAATTTCTTTGGTGATAATAATGATTTAGTGTTACAAATCTTACTAATTAATCCATAGCTGGAGGGAGAAGAGTTGGATTCTTACCTTTCCCAAGGGTAATAACGTGTAAGTGAATATAATGAACCCTACTGGGATTGGAACTCGCCACTCCGATTAACAATTCATGGCACCCCCATTACACAAATCCAAGCTTGTAGCAACTTGGTATCCCAAAAGAGAACACCCATCTAGGTACTGACCAAAATCAATTTTGCTTAACTTCTGTTATCGTGCGAGAACCTGTCTTACTACGTGATATGCCGTATGCTACGCTTTAAATTATTGCCTTGAGAGAATCAAATGAGGAATCTTTTCAGTGTATTTTTTAAAAGATACATGCCCTATGCACAAATATTAGGTTGGTGCAAAAATAATGTCGTTTTCTCACATATGTTACTATGTGAGAAAACGACATTATTTTTGCACCAATCTAATATATAAACTGACACCCGATATTTTATGTCTGAGACATGGGTAAAAATCCAAAACCCGTGTATAAGTCGAGGCGACTGATGTACAGATGGCATATTATTTTTTTTTTTTACATTTTCGCGAGTGTAAACTATTTTTTTTTAAATGAAATTTTAATATTTTGATATCTCAAATGTTTTAGAAGTTGTTTAATCATTTCCCCATAGCAAGGCAATGTAGCTACTAAGATGCAAGGGAGGGAATACTGAGCGTAAAAGAACACGAGAAAAAAAAAGTTATTAAGGTGAGCGAACATTAAAAGAACAGGAATTAAGGAGACATAAGATAACGATTGACACGGCATTTAAATTTTTTAAGATAAAAGTTGACTGGGAAGCAAGAAGCTGGAAGTGCGAGAGAAGAAACTGTTAGCATAGAACTTACATCTAACAATTTCAACTGTAGAATGATGAGACCTCGCTGCCAATCTAGTACTGCGATTAAATTTGTAAAAAAAAAAGTTCATCAGAATAATTACCATGGAAAAATTTATAAGAAAGACACATAAAAGCTACGTTACGGTTATTTGAGCCTTCTACCACGTTTTGGGAAACTACTAGAGGCTCTAATCAATGATGAATTCGTTCATCATTTCTCATTACACGGCCTTTTCTCAGGCAAGCCACACGGCTTTTGTTTCTTCCGGTTAACTACTGATGATTGTGGAAAGTGTCTGTCATGTTCTAGATTAAAGCGGTGAATCCCGGTCTGTAGCATTGGACATCTCAAAAGCATTTCAGGTTTTCTCCACAGGGGGAAAAGTAACAGTATCTGTGGGTACATTTTTGAGCTGATCCAGTCGTTCCTATCAAATTGTGAAATGAATATTATCCTGAACGGCCAATCGTCTACATCCTTTCGTACTAACGCGGGTTTTTCTCCAGGGTTCCATTCTTAGTCCTACGCTGTTTTTTAATCTTCATTAACAAACTTCCTGATGACATCAACTCTTAACTTGGTATCTACGCTGAAGACACTGCCATTTACTCCTGCCTCGAGAGTAAGGATGATCAGTCCGACAAGGTCAAAATGGCAGCTAATATACAAAACGAACTTAATACCATCGTTAACGAGAACAGAAGATTGCGTGTCAGTGTTAACGCCTTCAAAACTAAACTTTTCTCCATTAATCATCTGAGAGACCCTTCTCTGACTTCCATTAGCATGGCTGATGCTATGCCCCAGGAGTGGTGACTCATTTCCCCTTCCCGGGATAGCGTTCTCAACTAATATGAAGTGGAAAGACAATATTGAATCCATTACTAGATCAGCTGATAAGAAATTCAGTTCACTGTGTCAGGCGAGACAATTTTTCTCTCCGGAATTTATTTTGTATATTTAAAAGTCTGCTATTTGTCAATGCTTAGAATATTGCTGTCATATATTGTCCGGTGTCCCTGCTATTTACCTGAAACTCCTTGAGAAGATCCAAAGAAGAATCAGCAATATCATTGGTCCTGATTTGGCGGCTCGACTTCAGTCACTTGCCCACCACCGTAAAGTTGCCTCCCTGTGTCTTTTTTTTATAAATACTTTCATGCTAATTTTTCACTGTGGTACTTACACTATGAAATTAAGCGGAATTCGAGACTGGCGGCGAGATCTCATCAATTTACAATTGAGTTAGCTGCATGTAGCCGTAAGCGCTATGCTAGCAGTTTCTTTTCTCGCACTTCTCACTTGTGGAACTCCCTTGGGGCTCCATGCTTTCTAGGCAACTTTAATCCGTAAAAATTTAAATGTAATGTCAATCGCTATCTACTGTCCTCCTGATTGTTCTTTTCTCTTTCTACACGTTAGTAATGTTTCTGTTTCTAATTCCTCCACGCCCTCTAACCACTTGCGTGTTAGTGCCAGGTTAGCACCAATAGCAAATTCTTCTTGGGATTTTATCAAGAATCTTTAAATATATAGCTGGAGCACCAGATCATATGTGGCACCTGTATTTAAAGCAGGGACGATTCAATATTATCTTTTCATTTCATGTCATCCGAGAATGTTTGCCCGAGAAGACGCAGCAAATCACTCGAGGTTAACATTGTAGGAATCCTTCTACTCGGTTTTTCGTTGAATGTTAAAATTTGGAGTATCGGGATTCAATACATTAACAAAATATCGTTAGAAGGGTCGCTCGTAATTTGGCCGTCTAGAATAATCAAACCCTTTTCATTGAAGGAATAAAATTCAGTAGAAAAGACAACGTAGTTTCAACAAATAAATATTAATTTAATATAACGATAAGAATACAAACAGTTGATAATAGATTGGAAAGTAATGTCTTTTGTTTGGGTTGATAATGTTCTGAAATAAAATATAAACTGTCTTTGTGTACGTGTGTGAGAAACAATAAAATGTTGTGATATGTGTACTTGTATGAAAAAATCAACATGTGTATGCGTGATACATAGTAAAAACGGATACGAGAGATCCGACGTGTTTCTTACTGTTGGCCGTGGTCTGGAGTTTGTTAACGCTGTCGTTTTTAACATGAGGTTATGAAGGTCATCAGCGAGAGGTGTGTGTAGTTTGGTGACAGCCGCGTGTATATTTGTTTTGGGAACGGATTTCGTATGTTTTTATACACTTTTTCCGAACAATATCGGCTCCAGAATTAAATTATTTATTTATTCCTAACTGGCCCTAAGGAGTCACGTGGTATGTCTTCTACTACGTTCGTACGCTATTTGGCCGGTATCTACCTAAAAATAATGATGACTAATACAACAAACATTCTGATTTGTAATCTATGACTTTATTGGCGTGTTTTAAGATGTATGTGTTTTCTTGAGTGTGATTGGTTTATAAATATTGTATTTGATATTTTAGTGGGCACGACAACATCAGCCATACTGATTGATAGAAGGTAGAAAGATGTCTCTCAGATGATTAAAGAGAGCCCATTCGTTTTGTAGGCGTTAATATTTACAGGCCATCCGTTTGCCAGAGTTAACAGATTGTCACTTATATTTGATTTTATCAAGAATGTCTAAATCCATAGCAGAAGCACCAAACCAGTAATATTCAATACCAAATTATCATTTGGAGTATAGTTTCTAGTTTTATAAAGACATTGTACAATGATGTTTTTATCATTTTATCTGTTTTATAAAAGTTTAACTATATTCTCTAATGTTTGTATACTTCAGTTAACAGACGACAATAGCGCCATCTTCCAAATGTAACAAGATTTTATTGAATGAAATGCATGACTTAAAACTTTAAACATCCTACAAATAGATCCATTTTTACAAAGTTATTTAAGTTTTATATAGTGAGCTTGATGCCGATATCATTTGCAGTATGAAAAGAAAAGCTTGTGCTAAAAATAACTCTAATAGACAGGGTACACCAAAAAACTTTTAAAAATTTGGGGACAGGTTCCTCACACCAAAACGAGGATAAAAGTCCGTATAGATATATGTCTACGTATCCTTCGTTTTTGAGCTATTAAATTTGATGTTTACAGTAGACGCTATATACCATCCAAGATACAATCCAAAAATACTCTTACAAATTTTGGGGTGGGTTCCTAACACTAAAACAAGATAAATTTTTTTTAAATTAAACGTTGAAGACAGACTCGTTACAATCGCACTGGAATGAAAAATGTAAGCTAGTCTACATGGCAACACAGCGCCATCTACCGTAGACTTTCTTTAAACTTAATAACTCAAAAACGAAGGATTGGAGAACATAAGTTTATATAGAATTTCGTTCTTGTTTTGGTGTGAGAAACTCGCCCCCAAAGTTTTTAAAGTTTGTATTTTTGATGCACCCTGTATAATGAAAAATAAAAAACATGAATAAAGACTGTGAGTACTAAAAATATTCTTTAAAATGCTTATAAAATCCAAATAAAACAGTATTTCTGCTTATTTTACTAAATGTTGGTGATAATCGGTAAAATATTGACTCGAATATAAGCAGCCCCCACTATTTTATCATCAATTTTTTTGTCACATATTTCCCGTCTTATACACACGAATATATATGGTATGATATTGTCAACCATCACCAAAGCACAACAAAATTACCCTGCTTGAGTAGACTGATGCGTAAATGGAAAAGAGATGGACATGAAAGAGAATGCAATTTATTTGCTCGGAATTGAGTCGGCCCATAAACAGTAGCAAATGCTGACTAGATACTAGTATTATTTCGAACTGTTTTCTAGTTCTTATTTTCATTGATATAGATGTTATTATAGACACAACATTTCGACCAAATACCTTCTGGTCATCATCAGATCTCCAGGATTACCTGATGTGGGATATCTGTTGATTATTGTGATAATTATTACTATGATTATTATACTACGAAAAATGAAAACATAAATATTGTGACTACTAAAATATTCTGCAGAATGTTTCTAAAATCAAATCAAATAAATTTTCCCTGTAAAGCAATCACTCCAGATTCTTTTGTACTTGATTGATGTTGAAGATGGGAAAAATCGTCAACATATTGACCTTCAATATAAGGCCACAGCCTCCACAATTTCCACGATTTTTGTCACATATTCGAAGAATTTAATCTATGGTGTACGATTAGGCATTGAAAAATTATTTGTCTAAGTCACCCCCAAAATAATTGCGATGTTTGGTCAGTGAGTCAGTTCTGGTAGTGGGATGTGCCGTGTGGGCTTGGGTTGGGTCAATCAGTTTTCAGCACCCACTTTTGTATAGTTAGTAGAAGTTTTCAAAAAATGTTTCCTCGAAACTTCTTTTTATGTTTCTTTGTTCGGCTTTTCAGCAATGCAGAAAGTAAATTTCGCCGAATTGTAATCTTGATAAAGATAAGATACTCCGAATTCAATCAAGCAAAAGGGGTCATCCAGGCTGCCGACTTCTCAGGTGCGTAGCCAAGCTAGTGTCGTAGATTGAAGAGATGATTCGATTTAAGACAGATTGGATGAAGTACGACATCAGATCGGCGCATTCATTTTAAAAAAGAAAAACCAACATTAACATTGACATTAGCCAGCCAAATGACCAACGGAATGAGATTCCACCTACTTATCACAGAGACGAATACTCGAAGACATCAATTGAAATCAGATACTTTTTTTCAATCAAAGAAAATGTTAACTTTTGGCTAGTATTTCTTTCCGATTAGTCTACAAAAACTAACCAGCAGTTTCTGTAATGTTCCTTCGGGATACAGACGATCATGGCTCTTCATATATACCTTATATATGGGAACTGTAATGACTTCTTGAGGAAGTGTGTACAGCGGCTCCCATTTGCCTTCTCCGTGATTTTAATTTCAGGATTTTCCCGCCAAGACAGGCTGATACCAGGTTGCTACAGGAATCTTCTCATTATTTTTTGCGATTTTAGTCACTTTGGACGATTTCGATTCTTCTCTCAAATTTCCAATCAAGATTTTACAGAATTCTTCAAGACTGTTTCAAGCACGCCTTTCCCATTTAAGCTTCCATTTCCTTTTTCGTTCTTTCAATTTTATTATATAGCTGGCTAAAAAAAATGCGACTTTCAGTGACGGATTCTTCTTCTTCTTTAAAAAGTTCCTTCCTTTTAACCGAATTTTTAGCTTTTTCTTCATTTTTTATTTCTAAATTTCCCCGATTTTTGGAAAATGTTTCTTCGATTTACTCAACTTTTACGCCTTTTTTCTTATTCCTTCCTTCCTTCCTACCTTCTTTCCTTCCTTCTTTCCTTCCTTCCTTCCTTCATTCATTCATTCTTCTTTTTCTTTTTCATCTTTAAAATATCCATCTTTTAATGTCCTTTATTATTTTTTATTTATTTCTAAATTCCCGAATTTTTGGAAAATGTTTCCTTCGATTCCTCTCTTCTTTTACGTCTTTTTTCTTATTCCTTCATTCCTTCATTCATTCTTCTTCTTCTTCTTCTTCTTCTTCTTCTTCTTCTTCTTCTTCTTCTTTAAAAAGATATTCTTTTAATGTTCTATCGTATTAGGTTGGTGCAAAAATAATGACGTAATAATGTCGTTTTCTGACGTATTTTTAACGTCAAAAACGACATTTTTACGTCATTATTTTTGCACCAACCTAATATTTTTTATTTCTTTCTAAATTCCCCTGATTTTTTAAAAATGTTTCATTCTCTTCTTATTCACTCATTTTTTATTTTTTTATTTTTCTTCTTCTTCTTCTTCTTTTTGTCCTTTATTATTATTATTATTATTATTATTATTATTATTATTATTATTATTATTATTATTATTATTATTTATTTTGATTTCTGGTTTGTACTCATTTCTTTACGGGTTCCGACCAGAGGCCTAAGGTCCGAAATGGCGTCATGACATTTTCCACCGAGAAAAAAAAAATGTACATAGATAAAGCCATTCGTAAGCCCTTCGAAAAGATGTTAATAAACACTGGTATGAACATCACCCAGCACCGGTTACAGAAATAGAAGACATTACAATTCTGTGGGATTACACCATCTTTACAGACAGGAGCATTAAAGCAAATAGGCCGGACATAATTGTTAAAAACCGAAAAGCAAAAAACTTGTCTACTAACTGGTATGGCTTGTCCAGCGAACTGTAACATAGCAACCAAGAAATTTGAAAAAAACTATCAAAGTATAAAGACTTGCAAATCGAAATAGAAAAAATGCGGAAATTGAAAACAAAAATAGTACCAGTCGTAGTAGGTGCGCTTGGAATGATAAAAAAGGAACTCAACAACACATTGAAAAAATCCCTGGAAATCCCAGCTTACGATAAATACAAAAATTGCCTTGATAAATACATATAATGTCTATAATTCTGTTCTGATAATTCAGTCCAGTTCTTAATATCAGTCACACGCTTCTATAGTACTTTTTCCCCACTTCTTTCATTTTTATCGTGAATTCCTTCACTCTCATTTACACCGAAGTACTTACAAGCTTTTTCTTGCTCTAAATCTTTGATTGTTATCCCAGAGTTTAAGCTAATAGAAGAGATTTATTGCAGTCATCCTCGTAAAATTGTGGCTTTAGCACATTTATCCAAACCGAATTCCATTCCAATGTCATCACTAAAACATTTTACTGCTTTCAGGAGACCTTCCAGCTCACTGTCATTCCTAGCATACAACTTTGAGTAATCCCTGTAAAATAGCTTATTTTCTTTTGAGATATCTTATAGGCATATTCCGCTGGTTAATGCTATTAGGTATAGACACAATAGTAAGAGAGATAAAGTGTCACCTTGAAATATTCCTCTGTTAATGTTTATTTCATCAGATTCATAGACTCCATTTATATGATTGAGTTGAAGTGTTGTTTTCCATATCAACCTAATTTGATGAAATTGATGACGACGTATGAGACGTTGTATATATTTAAAGACGTTAAGATATGGGAATGGGGGACATTATCGAATACCTTACAATCATCTAGCCAGGTAGTACTGAAATTTTTCTTTGAATTGAAGGAGTTTTCCAAGATTATCCCATTAATAAGTAACTGGTCTTTACATCCATAAGAGAAACGTTTACATCCTTTTTGTTCAACGGGTACAATGTCATTTTTTTTCCTAAGAATGAATATATCTGTTTTTGCAGGAAGACATGTAATTGGTCTGTACTTTTTGTGGACATTTGTGTCACTATTCTTGGATAGAAGGAAGGTAATTCCTTTGGTTACCCATGCTGGAATTTTAGTAGGATCATTGACCATTTCTTAAAGTTCTTTGGCTATTTGTGTGTGTGTGTGTGTGTGTGTGTGTGTGTGTGTGTGTGTGTGTGTGTGTGTGTGTGTGTGTGTGTGTTATATTTAGATAATAGAGCAAAAAGTTAGGAAATTTATCTATTCTTGGAGGTATCCAGTTGTGTGTTTTTTCAGTGCGCATTCAACATCCTCGTCTGTGATTCCCGCCCACGTTTGTTCTGGTTTATTTTTCATCCGATCTAACTCTTGCGTAATCTAATCTGATTCTTTGTTGTGTTCTTTAGGGCAAGAACATAATATTTACCAGAACTGTATACCTTCTTCCATTGTTGGGGTGACAGTGGGATTGTCACTTCAATTATTATTATTATTATTATTATTATTATTATTATTATTATTATTATTATTATTATTATTATTATTATCTTCTCTTCTTACGAAGATTTTTTCGTTTTCTTTTGGGTTTCTTGAATTATGATGCTCTGTATCACGACATACAACCTCAAACAGCACCTTCTGCAGAATATGTGCAATGTCAAGCAATGCAGATTTCTGAAAAAGATGGGATGCCAGACTTTATTCTGATTTTCTCAATGTAATATTTTAAGTTCGGTATTATAAACGCCAACGCCCCAGTAATAACTGAGTCAATAGTGGCAAGAACGTCCTACATTTTGGCACGTTACTATTATTATTATTATTATTATTATTATTATTATTATTATTATTATTATTATTATAGATTGAAAGAGCAGCACGCTAACAAAGTGAGGCCATTGTAGAAATATAAGAAGCCCAATATACCCAGTAAGTCATCCAGCCTGATAAAGTTTATTATTATTATTATTATTATTGATTTCCGTTGCATTCACATTTCCTTCCGGGTCCCAACCAGTGACCTAAGGTCCGAAATGGCTTCATGATATTTTCCACTGATCATTTTTGTAATAAAACAAAAACAAAACAAAAACCTAATTTCACACACATTTTTACATAAATACTTACCTGGTACAGGTCTCCCTCCTTGTGCTAGTGGTATCACGGCTACGACTAGCTTGGACCGGCTCTGACCAGCTTGGACCAGCTATGACAAGCCAAGACCAGCTATGACTAACTTAGACCAGCTTTGATCAGCTTGGACAAGCTATGACCAGCTTGGACAAGCTAAGAGCAGCTAAGACCAGCTTAGACCAGCGGCCCGAGTGAAAACACTCGAGTCCTCACGTTAAAAACTGGCCTTGTGTCAGAACCTGACTCAGTGGTGGGGGGTCAAGTAAATATCCATATTTTACATAGATAAAGCCCTTCGTAAGGTGTGAGCTGTACTTGTGACGAGATTTGTTTGTATTTTTAAGGCATGGACTACCAGAAATCCCTTCAATGAGTCTATCGGAACTTTTTCCAATCAATCTGATGTCGCCTGCTACAACAGGAATTACTGAGGTCCTCATATGCTACATTTTTAAAAAAAAATTGCATTTAAAGATTATAGTATTTTGATAATATTGTGAAGATCTTCAAACATAAATTACAATCTATAGGAACTCTGATGTCAATAAGAAAGCACATTCGGTGGTTGTGGTCTTTGATCACGATGTCGATTGTTCTGTTTATTGTGTATTGTTACGGGTCCTATCTCTGAAACAGGGTCTTGGGTGTCTGTGTGTGTGTGTGGGGGGGTTCATACCAGTTTCTTGCAGTTTCCTTTCTGTAAAAGTTGTAGATTTTCCAGTACAGATATTGGTCCACTCGTGTCGTGTTTTTCAGTGTTTTTCAGTGGGTGCTAACTCTGTGCAACCTGATACAAGATGGTCAATTTTTGCTGAATGTTTATCACAGAATCTGCATTTGTGGTGAACCCAATTCTTCAGCATGTGTGCTTTGTAATTTTTAATTATTATTAAAATTAATTATTTTTAATCATTATTATTATTTCATACATTTTCAGGCTTACGCCTAATTTCGAAGGGTTGAGTGACAGCAAGTTTTGCATAACGTCCAGCACCTTCCTCAGTATCATCATGGACCTGACTCTGCCCTGGTGTGAAAACACTATCTTTTTATGAATCTCCACTTCCACCAGCCTTACATTTACTTATTTCAGCGAAAGAAAGACTTTAAGATTTTATCCCTCTCTTTCACACGCACTATATAACACAGAATAATTGAAAATAACTCTATTCCTCTCTCTCTCTCTCTCTCTCTCTCTATCTATCTATCTATCTATCTATCTATCGCGTGCGTACTTGCTTTCTTTCTATCCTTCTTCTTCTTCTGAGTTTTTTTTTTTTTAATGCCATGTCTCCTTAAGACGTTGGCAATTATGGCTTTCGTGCATTTCCCTTCTTTGTCATATGTGAAATGTCATAGCTGAGTGGTTTCCTCTCACTTTCTCTACACTTTGGGATTCAAAATTGTATTTCTCTTATACTGGTGGCCACCCAGTCTACACTGATATCTTTAGGAAAAATAGATGGAGTCATGCCTTAAGCTGACTCCACCGATAGCCGTTAACGTAAATGCACATCTCCGATTTGCAGTGCTTCTTCGTTGTACCTTGTCCATTCAGAAGATGGGTGATCATGGCTCTCCACAATTCCCTGTCCTTCGTATATCTTAGTAAGTGTTTTCCTGTTATATCTTTCCCAGTCCCTGTACTACCAACCATTTACACAAGCCCGTGAAGTAGGTAGGTTCCTGCTTTTCTCTGTTCCTCATATAGCATATGGGTATCAAATTCTTCGAGCCCACTTCCCTCGTTATGTGCCCTAGAAATTTCAACAGCCTCTCTCCGATTTTAAATGTAAGTGCTTATTTCATTTTCCCTAAAAGTTCCTCGTTGCTCGTATGTTTAGTCTGCTCAGCATCCTTCTGTAGAACCACGTGTCTCTTGTCTTAAGTTTCTGCTTCATTTGTGAGGATATTGTCTAGAATTTACTGCCATGTAGAAAAATTGATATTACATAGCTATTCAGTTCTCTTTTCTTGTTTCTGATGAAGCATCCCTGTTTCCTAATACTTTGCTTAGTTTTTGTAAGGCATCTTTCGTTATTCCAATGCATCTTCAGATTGCAGCGTCGCATTTTCTGTCGTCGGTCAAAATACCTCCTAGATATTTGCAGTTAAAAATATTAAAAAAATATGAAGGAAATCTTACATTCTCTCACATACACTATGATTAGCAGAAAAGCGAGAGGGACAAAATGGCTATCTTCTTTCTCAGTATTATTTTCTGGAAATAACATAGATAAGATTCTTTCATATTATATCTTTATCATTATAATTTGTAGAAGAGAGAGAGAGAGAGAGAATAGAGTTTCTCCTTTCCTCACTGCCGCTCATCACAAACGTAAAATAGAGGGTTGTCCGAAAGTCTCGTCGCCCCTACATAACTTCCATCACCTTTCGATTGATCTCCCAGTTTGTCCACACCTCACGTCTTGCGACAACGCTCTGTAGGGTATTATCAAGGAGAGAGTTTCACATGAACGATACCAGAATACCCATCAGTTGAAGAACGCCATCCGGGGAGTCTTTGCAACAATCAACAAAGCACAATTTCGAAAAATATCACACAGAACATGGCGCCGCATCATTTTGTGCCACGAAAATTATGGTGTTCATACAGACCTTATCGATGTGTGACAGCGTCAATTAAAGTGAATAAACTGAATCAAGTACATGTGCTTTGTATTACTGTATTACTTGTTCTATTGCTCCCATTACTGTTTGGTAGGGGTGACAAGATTTTCGGACCACCCTGTCGAAGAATGTGTGTGTGTTTATGCGTGCGGGATTTGTAGAAAAGGGAGAAAAACATCAGAACATTTCTTACTCCTGGTGATTTAGAAAAGAGAGACAATTTTCTCTCTCGCGTCAAATTACTTTCTTTGCCTTAATCTCTCTCCCTCTTTCTCCTCACTACTTTGTCATCTCTCTATCTCTGTTTTTTTCTTTTTTATCTCTTTCTCTGTCACCTTTTCTCTCTCGCTCTTTCTGCATGCGTGATTTATAGAAAAAGAAGAAAAAGATTAGAATCTTCTCTCTTTGATTTAGAAAAGAAAGAGAATTTCACTCTCTCGAAATTAATTTGTTTTCTTATCTCTCTCTCTCTCTCTTTCACTCTCTCTTTTTTCGCTCTCTCTCTCTCTCTCTGTGAGTGTGAGTTGTTGAAAAGGGAGAAAAAAGTTTATATCCCTCTGTCTTACTCTCTGTGATTTAGAAGACAGAAAATTTTCACTCTCTCCAAATTGCTTTCTTGTCCCTTCTTTGTATTATCCTCTCCTTCCTTCCCTCTTTCTCTCTTTCTCTCTCTCTCTGTCTCTCTCTCTCTATCTATCTATCTCTATTTCTCTCTTTCTCTGACACTTATTACTTTGATTCTCGAAAAACGACGGAGAAGGGTTAGAAAAGCATAATAGCTGTAATAGAAAACAGCGCATGAGCGCTCTTCGCACAAGTGGCCAAGATTTGCCGGGGTTGGTTGTGCCAAAGGCAGTGTTAACTATGATTGGAGTAGTATAATTAAAGTGACAGATAGACGCTGGCCGAAGTTGGCATTGCGAGTGAAATGAACTGTTGACGCGATTAATACGATGCGGATGGCCAGCGAGCAGCCTGGTCGGCTGGGGTAGGGAGCCGGCCAGATTGGTCGTTCCTTCGTTGCTGTAATCGTGATGCGACGTCGCCGCTTATTAATTTTATCTTATCCGGCCACGTTTTCGTGGGAATGGGGTTCGAATGGAGATGGAGTTAGGCACTATGAAACCAAGGAGGCCGAGGGGGAGGATAGAAAGTTTAGACACTGGTTGTCTTTTTTAGCGGGAACAAAAGTTGCAAGAGGTTGATGCGAGGAGTTATAAAATAGGAGGAAACATAATTTCTCTCTCTTTCTTTCTCTGTCTGTCTGTCTCTTCCTCTCTCTCTCTCTCTCTCTCTCTCTCTCTCTACATATATATATATATATATATATATATATATATATATATATATATATATATATATACATCGAGATTCTCGAAAAGTTAGCACATGATGAAAAATGACTCAAACTTAATAAAAAAAACGTTTTATCGTCCAAATCTTTATCTTAATATTATTAAGAGGAATGTTTAAAGAATTTTATGATTATTAAATTTTATTTTTAATCCTAGTTAGAATCTTGAAAATTTTGTTTAAAATTTGTTTTTCTTGCGTCAACGGGTGGCCATAAATTAGTATGCAAAATTTTTCCGTTTTTTTTACACATTAATTTGGAAAGTTTTGGCAGAATTAAATAATTATTCGATTTTAATGAAAATTTCAGGACATTATTTTATTAGAAAAAATTTTAATTGCTTTTATGGATGAGATATATTATGAACACTAATGTCTTAAGAATTTTTTTCGGGGAATAACGAACTTTTAGAAGAACTGTTTTCATCCTATTTAAATTATTTAGAATAATAAAGTTTTAAGTCTTTTACATTTCTGTATTAATTTGTACTGGTTAGGTGATATATTTATAAAGTAAAAGATATATTAACTTATCATAAATGGAAAAACTTACTGCAGTTTAGGGGTCCCTGTATTTTAAAGATAATTTTGAGTGAGTGAGTGAGTGAGTGAGTGTGTGTGTGTGTGTGTGTGTGTGTGTGTGTGTGTGTGTGTGTGTGTGTGTGTGTGTGTGTGTGTGTGTGTAAACGTGCCGATTTTTGTAAATACAGACGTTTATATCGTGTATGGACGACATTATCAAAAAATTAGAGCGGTAACTATAGTAAGTTCTTCAACAAGCTTCTCCATAAGACAATGTACCTAAAAAGCAAAAAAAATAAAAATAATAGAATGTTTAAAATATTTAATTTTTTTAAGATTACTAGATAGTTAACAAATTATTTAAATAGGGCTTTCACGTTGTATTTGTTATGCAATTTTATTACAAATATTTCAACCTTACCTAAATCTTGTAACCAAGACAAATGCGTCACCATCTCATAAAAAAAAAAAATTCACCTGTGTCAAAAAGTGCTTTTCTGCTTTTCTGAAAGTCAGTAATATTTCTTTTAATTCAGGTTAATTAAATTTTAAAGATTCCGAAAGATTTTATTAATAAAGAGAATTATACTGTATTGACAGATTTGTCAAAATGGCCGATTTTAGAGATTTAAAAATAATTCCAATTTATTTAAATTCGGTTTGAAATGCAGAACAGTATTTTGCTTATTGTAAATGTTAAAATTAATCTATTAGCTTGGAATTAAAACTAAAACAAAAAAAATCTTCCATTTTTTAATTGCATTTTAAAGCTTTGATTTCGTTTTTTTTGTTGTTTTTTTTTAAGGCACCTAATATATATATATATATATATATATATATATATATATATATATATATATATATATATATATCAGCTTTGAACAAGCGTAATCTCTTATTTCAATTACCAAGCAAGTAAATATGAAACTAAAAAACAAACGGGTTTCGTCCCAGCTTATCAAGTTTTATTCTGGGAATTAAAAAACGTGTAAATCAATTTATAGAATGTACTAATGAGGGGAAACTAAAGACTAATATTATTCAGACCTATCAAGCAATCTCTCCGTTTACAGAGAGAACGCTTGCGAGATCTGATATACAGAGACTCTAGAACCTTGAGATGATATAAAGCGTGTGGCCGAGACAAAACTGAAAAAACGTTCAACACTAAATCCTGTAACACAGCCCCTGCTATTAATAGCGTGTTGAGCGATCAATGACCCGGATTCACTAGCTGATTACTGCTAAAGGCCGGATTCAAAATTCGGGGAGGTAAATGTTGTCCAATTCTGAAATCCAAACGCTGGGAAGTCCTCCCTATGTAGTCGAGTTCACAACTACACCCAAGCTTGCGAATGTAGTCACTAAGACGCAAAGGGTTACTGTGTGCCTGGAAAAAAAAACACTATTAAGAAAAGAGAACAATAAAAGAACAGGATTTAAAAAGGGCGGAAATTTCGATTGGCATTATATATTTTTTGTTAAAGTTTTTATTTTATTTTTTCTCTAATTGAATTTTCTTAAATTATTGTTGCAGATACCTGCCCAAGATGTCTAAAACAATGGTGTGTCTTCAAAACCCACAGAGCCAACTTGCAAAAATACTAAGCAAATCAAACACTCGGTCACAATGACTTGTGACTCTACGCTAACACAACCATCGAAAAGTTTCGTCTAATCACTTTCACTTGCCTGCTTGTAATCGTATATATATATATATATATATATATATATATATATATATATATATATAATTATTTATTTTTAAAGAAAAAAAAAATTATAACATAAATATGTTATAAAATCACTACAAAAATAGCCATTTTGTTACAACACCCTCGGTGTCTTATCAAGTGATGACGTTGAATCAACATCTGGCTAGACATCTGATTGCCTCAAACTAGGATGGAAACCCGATTGATTTAGCATCAGTCGGAGATTTAACCCCTGAGCTATAAGCACCCGGTAATACCTATTCTTCGAATAACCACGCCAGTGACAGAGAGGGTTCAATCCATGGAAGAGCTTTGCAGTATTAGCATTAGTAGTCATTGTTTACAAATTCGCGCTTTCTCTCCAGATTGCTCGACCGGAATTAAATTTTCCAGGGACATATATATCGTTACCCACAGACTGTTTCTCTGTATCACAGTTCATCAGTGTAGCCAGACATTGCCTCGATACATATATGTGTGTGTGTGTAGGTGTGTGTGTGTCTGTGTGTATAGTTCTAAATGTATTAGTTTTTACAATGTTTATAATTATAAAATTATTCTTGTAAATAAAAATAGTGTTCAACATTTTCACTGTAAATTCTCAAGAATAAAATGTATAAATTCACTTTCATCATATGTTTAAGATTTATACCAATTCTAATTTTTTCAAACAATACACGTTGATGATGAGTGAATGTAGTTAAAAACGGTGTCATGGTAAAAACCGTCCCTTTTGACATTACGTCTCATTGTGGGCACGTTTGTCCATGTTTGCCAAATAATATATAAATAACCCTATTTTGTTGTGCAGGTTGGCGCAGAATATTGGGTTTTACATTCAAAATGAAGGATCGCTACCCGAAATTTTGGGGGATTTTTTTTTTTTTGTATATAAATACAAACTTGTGTCCGTCTTTGAGGCAAAGTTTGTAACCCCACTGTACGTTGGAACAGAGAAAGAGAGAAATAGAGAGCGGAAAAATAAAGAAGGAAACACCTTCTTTGTGGCATGCAGTGGATTAGTTTTTTGATGGCCAGAGGAAGGGGCCAGACACTCGCTTTCTGGTGAAAGGATAGCGAGAATTGACCTTGAATCCCTTTTTTTCTGGCTTTATATTGAGCTCTGAAAGTGGTTGGTCAGTGTGGTGAGTGCGTAGGATTGTCCTTTGCTTGGATACAGGGTATTTAATCATTTGCTTTGTATATCCAAGTATCTGGCTTCAAAAAAGAAACTAGCTGACTGAACTGTCATTAAGAATACTGATGTTAATATTAATGAGATTTCAATTCGATAATAAGTATGTGATACTTTTCAGAAGAGTCAAGAAATATTTTTCTTTTCTTTTATTTATTAAACTTAGCTAATGACTACATCAAGTATTTAAATATAAAAATCAATCAACACTTAGCGAACATTGTTTTGGAAGGTTTATTTTCTTAGATACAAACAAAATCTTGTATCTTCGTGAGGCAGATCCTTTAGCTCGTGGAACAGAGTAAGAGAATGAGAGAGAGAGAGGGAGGGAGAGAGAGATAACTCTTTCTTTGCAAGCTAGTAGACTTCTTTATTAGTGCTTTGGTGTTAGAGTGGAGTGGACCAACTTGTTCCGCTTTCTGATCAAAGAGTAGAGAAAACTGGCTTCGAGACCCTGTTCTTCCTGGGTTTACTTTGAGCTGTGTAAGTGGCCGACGAGTGCGTGTTGGATTGTCTTTCGCTTTGGTACTGTGACCTTTTATTTAAACTTATCCAAGTATCTGGTTTTTAAACGAAGTTAGCTGATTGACCTCTCTTTAAGAATGTCGGCGTTAATGGCGATAATGAGATGATAAGTAGGAGATACTTTTCAAGGATTTAAGAAATATTTTGTTTTATTTATTAAACTTTGCCTGCTACGACACTATCAAAAATGCTTACCTTCGTTCGTGATTGCTGAGGTTCAATATACAACTTAGGCTGATGTAGGTAAAATTTGCGTACCTTTGATAGACAATCATTGTTTTTTTTCCCTTCACAATATATATTTAGTTTTATTAGAACAGAAAATAACTCACTGTAAGCGAAGGAGATGTCTACAGCGATAAGTACAAGCAGAAAAAGTCAGAATAATAGATGTGACAAAACATTGCTAAATAATGGTATTTGAAAGAGGTATTGTGCATGCTCTTCTCATACCAACAAGTTAGCAGTTAGTTTTTTTTTACTATCTCTTATGAGATAGTAAAAAAAAATCCATAAATCCATCAAAATGGCGACGTTAAAAATGCATCAATCACCTTCAACAAACAATAATTTGAATAACATCAGAGTTTTTAGAATCGTGAATTATCCGAAAGTCAGAAAGTATATAAGTTTTTTTGTTTTTTTTTCAATATGGTTTCCGATTGGACTTCTGGCATATTCGACATATCCAGCTCTGTTTGAGCAGAGGCTAGCAACAGTAGACATTAAATGAAAATTCTGTTGAGTAGAGAACGAAACAAAAATCTTTTAATCGACTATTGAACAGCCTTATTTATTAGGTTGGTGCAAAAATAATGTCGTTTTTTGACGTTAAAAAATACGTCAAAAAACGACATTATTTTTGCACCAACCTAATATTTTACTTGTCTTGAATATCTATCGAAATTCGGCCTCACTCCAGACCTCAAATGGAAGTTGAATATACGATCCATAGCTAAAGATGCCAAAAAATATAGCCTGTCCCATTTACCTCTCCAAAAAGCATCTGATTCCAACTGCCATAAAATGGAGTAAGGCTATCATATCCGGTTTGGAGTTGCTTGTTTACGTGATTTTTTTTTGCGACGAATTGTCTTCACTGTCCATCCTAGACAGGGTTAAGAAAGGTTTACGCGCTCCTGTGGCCAATTAAATTTTCCATTTTAAAATACCTTTCTCGCAAACGAAACTTTGCTAGACTCGCGCTAATCTATCGCTATCAAATGTCCAGATGATCTACAGATGTTCCACCAATTCAGACTGTCTCAGCCAGACCCGCTAGGCCATGTACACAGAGTCGAATCATTTCCTGTTTCTTTCTTAAGGAAGAAGTTCTACTCAGTTTCTTCCTTAGTAACTTTGTGGAACAGACTCCTGAGAGGATGCTTCATCGATCACCACTATCTTCTACTTAAGTTTACGGTCCACCGTTATCTATCCTACATATCCTCATAATATGCGCTTCTTACGTAATTCTTTATTTTCTTACAACATTCTTATTATGTAACCCTGTACTTTGAGTGGCTCTTGGCTTTTGTATTGGATGAAAAATAGTATAAAATTATTTTTCTCTTGAATTTTGGCGCATTCTGAAACATTGTGTTTATTTTGTTATAAAATGGAACAAAACTGATGGGTTATCGATACAAATAAGCTGTTGAATTATGGACCATTTAAAACTGTTGCCCTCAGCCTTTTTACAATCCGGACTTTTTTTTTTATCTATATAATAAATGCGAATATCAGTGTGTCACACTTTTTCAACTTTACTCTTAGAGGCTGTAGCCCAACATATTATACCATTTTGGAACCAGGCCGACTCCGTGAGCAAATTAAAAACATTCTGGGCCAGATCCGGACCTATAATCCTGAAATTTTGGATTCGCAAGTTTTCATTACTGCGATTGTTTTCAGCGATTTTTGTACATTATTTTTTACGACGAATTTTTCATACAATAACAATTTTTGTAACTTGGAAATAAATTTGGGAATAATTGAAATTAAATTCAAAATCTGGCGAAAGTCACCGATGATATAAAAATAATTGTTTGTATGGATAGTAAGGACCTACGTACATCAAATTATCTTTAAATTAAGCGGCGGCAGAAGAATTATCGTTAAACTTTTAAAAGGTAAGCTTAAATATTAAGGTACTGCTTAAATGCAGCAATCAATTTTGAATTCTTCTATAGTTTATTGTTGCCTATCGCATCTACTCCTCTTTACCTATTATGACGAAGGCACAATCAAAAGCCACGTGGGGGAGCTAGTTTAAATATCGCCCGATAGGGCGGCTTTTAAGCTAGTTATTAATATGTTTAACGAGAACCGCTTTGTTATGAAATTTTATTTACCGTATACAGTCTAGTATAGTGAAAGTTTTTATGATCAGTTTTTTACGCAAAATATAGGGGATCGCACTATACATAGGTAAATTTTTTGAAGAGATTAGAAATCATGCATTTTCAGTAACCGGTTGCACTATATACAATTTTTTTTTCTGGTGGTGTTTGGGCACGTGATTTCGTTTCACCTATGAGTGAAATTTATATCTATACATATTCTAAAAAGTGACATTTCAACGCATTTTCTATACAATTCGTGTGAGGATTGTGAATGTTTAATGTTTGTACGTTAAAATTAAAAATGGAAGTAAATGAGAACTAATTTTTAACTTCTTCAACCAGTAAATTTAATAAGACTGATTACCAAAGGAAAAATTCCCTTGCAACTATTTGTTTTGTATTTGGTGATAGTCTGCTAAAAAGTGTCACTGACCAAATACTGGTTATGTAACTAAATGCCTCTGAAGCAACAGTCAAAATTATTTTTATATTTATTTTTTCTCAATTCGGTATTATCAGTTAATAATTCACTTCTTATACGCTATAAATTTTAAATGTACATAAATACTGCGCGGAATCAATGGAATGACCAAAGCAGAAGATTCTACAAATGTCATTAAGTCATGATAAGAAGCAAAGAGTTTAAATATTGTTCACAAGACAAGATACATGCTTATTGTCATCAAGCAAAACATGCTTTTATCATTTTGACGCCTTAAAGAATGAATTGTCTTTATTCGACAAGTTAATCTGAGATAAAGATTTGCCGTATATAGTTGAGTATTTTATGATAATTTTTTTTTTACGCAAAATAAAGGGGGTCGCACTGTACACAGGGATTTTTTTTTTTTTTGAAGAGCTTAGAAATCATGCATTTTCAGTGACCAGTTGCACTATACAGAGTTTTTTTTTCTGATGACGTTTGAACACGTGATTTCGTTTCACCCGTCAGTGAAATTTATGACATCTATACATATTTTAAAAAGTGACATTTCAACGCATTTTCAATACAATTCTAATACAATTCTAAAAATAGACATGTGCTGTTTATGGAGATAATGCCATAGCAATGAATACTGTTCAGAAAGGTTTCGATAGTTTCAGGAGTGGAAATTTTGATTTGAAAAAGTAATAAAATTCTGACAGGCCTGCAGTTGTTAGTGGTGAGCAAATGGAATTTTTTTTGAAGAGCTTAGAAATCATGCATTTTCAGTAACCGGCTTCACTATACACTGATATTTTTCTGGGGTGGGGGTAATTCATGCAAAATCATTCAGGGTTCGCACTACACATGAAGTCAGATTATAATATTAGAAAAATGAAATTAACGTGAGATTTGGTCAAGTTTTATATAATTTTATCCATTCTTTGATCTAGAGAAGACAGACTCTGTTTCACTCTTGAAAGTGATTTCGATATTTTGTTTTACAATATGTAATAATCTAGAATCTAAAGTTACAGGTTATGTAAGAGAGCGGAATTCGTAATAGTGCGTTACCAATAACGCAAACAGTTTCAAATACATTTGTAAATAAAAACAAAGACAGCTCTTTAAGAAGTCAGGGATTGATTTGACACTATATTTATATTATGAACAGGTCATCCACTTCTAAAATGATATTAAAAAAATCAATATTTTTTTCGAAAAATGCTGTGGCTCGAGGAATGCGTAATATTTATTTTTGTTTCTTTCTATAGCTTATCAACCTTTTGCAGGTCATGCAAAGTCATAAAAGATTTTTTAGATATTAAGAATTTTTGGAAATAATAATAACTTACTAATACAAATCCTACTAATTAACCCATAGGTGGGGAGAGAAGATGAGGAAACATATATTTACCAAGGATATCTGCGCGTAAATTAATATAACGAACCCAACTGGAAATGGAACTACTGCTCTCCAGTTTCCAATTCTAAAACATTTTCAATTACACCAACCGCAAATCCAAGCCTAAAACACGTGTTAATATCAAGCGATACTGACCAGACGAGACATTGGGTAACTTCGGTGATCGTATGAGAACCGGCGTGATATGGCCGTAAGATCTTTAAGAAAGCCGAATGAATGCTAATCTTTCAAAAAATAAGATTTCCTACATTTTGTGAGCGGACCACTAAGTTAGGTAGTGCTGTTGATTTCTTCCTGTTTTTGGGGGGTACTTGTGAATACTTTAATAAGGACTAAAAGCGATCCCATGAAACACTTTCACTGGGAAGAAATTAGAAAAACTCGAGACCGTCGCTTTTACCATCAAACCAAATCAGAAAGAAATACCGCTGATAATCGTGTCATACAATTTAAACCACATAACAAACCCTTTTACGGCTTAATGCTTTCTCGTCAACAGAATGGTTAATGACAAGAAGCTAAAAGCCAGTTTTTTTAGTTTATGACGATGCATTGGGTTTTATGATATTTTCTATCTGACTTTGCTACACTCTTTAAATGTATTAAAAGTTAGCAATTGTTGTCTTTTACTTATTTTCTTGATAATGTGCGGACAAGTTCCAGGGATATCAGCAATGGAAGATTTATTCAGCGATTTAAGTTTGAGCCCATTTCGCAACAGCATATAGCTTAGAAAATGATCCCTTTTCCTCAGTCGCAGATACCTGTCGCTTCGTTGACAACAAAACGGCCAAATTTCAAAACTATTTCAAAATTGACGACAGATATCAAAAAATGATGCTGATTGATGACTGGAAAAGTGAAAATTCGTAATTTTGACGTAATCACAAAAATTTTATTCTCAAGACTTTATGTCATAGGTAAAGAGAGGTGATTTATTATTTTGAGGTCTTAATAATTAAGGCCTCAAAATAATAAATCTAATTGTGTCTAATTTTGTTCCCTATGTAAAAGGACATTTTCTGACACCTGTCGTCAAGCGATAAGAAACTTGAATTTAAAAAATAAAATAAAATAAAAATGTCTACGTCTCGTTAAAACAGAAACTGTTAATTTGATGAATTGTGAACGAGATTAAACCAAAATGCTGACTTTTTTTTTCCTTAAAAAGCAGTGAAAAAAACTTTTTGTGAGAAGTCTCATTTTCTTACGTAGCCATTAAAGCAGCAAGTAGCTTGTGGATTTGTTGACAGACAAACAGTAAGTGACGAAATATTACAGTAGACTGTATATGTCAAAATATTCGCGACTGCACGCCCTGGGTCCAAGTGACCCTTTGCCACGGGTGGATACCCATATTTGAGTGGACGCTGCGTTTATTATTAAACATGTCGGATCTAACGACGGTTTCCTCTGTCCAGGAGATCGCAGGTTCGAATCCTGTTGGCAAGCGCATATTTTTCAGGCCGGTAGTAGAAAATAAATAATTATACTGTTTAATAAATAAACGGGGCGTCTACTCAAATATGGATATCCACTAGAAATAACGTTTTAGTAATAAAATCAAATTAATAAATAAAAATCTATCACTTTTTAGAAACAAATTTAGTATAGTAGATAAGGAAAGTGAGCACAGAATATGCATTTGGGGTACTTAACCAAAATATTGACCCAAGAACACTTGTTCTTAAACTGTATGGCGTTCAAACTTGTTCAGAAATGTCTAAAATCCTGCTATGTTCAGCCGTTTTCTCAGATCACTGATTAAAATCGTTTTAAGTGAATGTATCCTGTTGGTATTACAGATGATTATCCTGTATCAGATCTCACTGACTACCGCTACAGAATCACAAATGATTTTATCAAATAACAGAGACCACGTTATTTGAAGACTTTCAACAGGAGCAACAACTAAAATGAATATCACATAAAACGAGAAGAGATAATAATGACACAATCAATATGTTGACTACCTTAAAGAAAAAACCCACATCGTTACTAGAAAGAGCGATATCAGCTAGTGGATCTGAAAAGTCTATTTTCCTGAATAAAATATTAAAAAAAAAAAAAAAGATTTAAGATTTTCTTTTAAATTAAAAAATCTCAAATCCTTTTCAAAGTTAGCGCTGTTGAAATTTATAAAATTCGTTCAATAAATGTCGAATATGCCTTGTAATAAAACGATTAATATCATCATTCAGTCAGTTATGTGCTATGTGTGATACACGCTTAGGCCATCATGAATCTTTCTATCACTGCCAAGGCAATTTTTTTTCCTGCTGTAGATTGCCATTTCTTTCTGAGGTAGATCAGTTGCCATCCAAAGCTACAGAACCCGGTCTGTACTGCAATTTACCCATAGCTGGGCGGGGGAGAAGAGGATTTATACTTTTCCCAAGGGTATTAGCACGTAAGTGAATGTAATGGATTCAAGTGGAGTTCGAACTCGGCTCTCCGGTTCCTCAACCCGAATATTTTACTCCACCGTGTCTCCTACCATTACTATATGTTACTGAAACCAACCCCGATACTAGGGGTTTGCCAGCTATTCCACCACAGATTTGTTGGTTGGTTCGTTGCTTGGTTTTGTTAAGCGGCATATCAACCTCATATCTTCAGCTATAGATAAAATATATTGTTGGTAAATCTACTATAAAATGAATTCATGATCATTTTACTATAAATAGGTATCGTTGGTAATACTTTTAATATATAAATGTATTACAGGTATTTTTAATATAAATGTATTTTTATACTTTCATAGTGTTTTTTTTTTTTTGTGTGTTCAGTATTTGCCCATAGCTTGGATCCTAACAGGTGCTACCTCTCGATTCATAGTAGATCTGAAAATAACAGCAATTAAGATGTGGTTCCACACTCTTGAAAACCTCCAATCTCTCTTGCTGTCAGATGTAGTTTATGTCGTCATAGAGTGGAATGATGGAAGTAAGGACCCTGAATCGTAGTTGAAGTTAGTGTCAGTCAAGTGAAATAAAAAGTACTGGTTCCCCTGAGAGGCGGATCTGAATCTGAGCAAATTGAAAGAGATTAGTGGCAGTTGGCAAAACATTCAGTTCTTGTGAATATCGCTGAGGATTTCATATATTAGAAACTTTAATAGAAGTTCGTAGAGTCCGTTCTACTTAACGTTTCGATCATTTGACCGTCTTTTCTGGTTCAGTATTGCCTCTCAGGTAATGGCAGCTTTTACCTATGCGCTTGTCAGGTACTGAAACTGAGCGAGCATATTGACGTATAACTGTATAATCAATATTCACGAGATTGTACGCTACAATGCGACAGAATTGATGTATTTTCGCCATTACTTAGCTGTTGAAATATGAACCCTTTAAAACCGTGATTATCAATACTTCAAAAAAAAATTATTAATATGTTTACTGAGAACTTTTTTCTATAATCTTTTTTTTAATACAACATTTTATTGTATTTAACATAATTTCCTCAAGTCCTTCCTGATTCACAACAGATTTTTTGCTTTGTCCCAAAATTCCGAATACTTACTGAGCTTTGGAGTAGTTAACTAACCCATCTGCTACGGTGACTACCTAATTCCTGTTGCTGACACCAATCAAGTACATTTGGTTTCATCAAAACTTAAACCATTTTTTTCTTTTTTTTTTTCTTTTTTGTGAGAGAACCTTAGATGCATTTTCTGAAAAAAGTGCCCAATATGGCACGATCAGTAGTTTGAACAAAGCTTTGAAAACTTTTGATTTCGATTAATTTTGACTTCATGCTATGGTTTTCAGACACATTTTAAAGGTGTCGCAAGCTGAGGTTATCTTCCAAGGCCGATAAAATAAACCAAAGAGAGTTTCGAACATATGTTGTATTAAAAAAAGCAACGGAAGTTCGTTGTTAATTATTTTCAATTAACTATTTCCTGTCTTCTGATCTAGAGATTCACATCAGTATTGAGATTATGCAGATAATATTCGAATTCTAAGCGCTTTCAGTTTCCATTAAATAATATTTCGATATAAAAAATGAAAACAAATAATTCAACACATACATAAATAAATAAAATTTACCATAAACTAACACGTGACATCGTTATCTTCAAACTAAGCAGATTTTTCGAAAAATCTGAAATTAACTTTAGCAAAACAAATAACTCTTTGAAAATGGCTTCAATAATACAGGTTTTATTAAAATTCGGTAACAATAATAAAACATATTATTTACAGACTGGAAAACATGTATCTGCATCAAGTATTTTCTCTGTAAAATGCTGTGTTCCTCCATTGTCTTTTTCCTTATATATATATATATATATATATATATATATATATATATATATATATATATAAGTGGACATTGAACTCAACACACAGATGCGACAGTCTGTCTCATGCTAAATGCAATAGCAAGGCCATGGCCTGAATATTGCGTTTAGCAAGAAACATACTGTCGTCTCTGGATATTGACTTCAATGTCCACTTTTATATTTACATGCGCTCTCTCTCTCTCTCTCTCTCTCTCTCTCTATATATATATATATATATATATATATATATATATATAAATATATATATATAAATATAAATATATATATATATATAAATATATATATATATATATATATATATATAATATATATATATATATATATATATATATATATATATAAGTGGCCTGACGATTGCATATAGCATGAAACAGACTGTCGCCTCTAAGTGTTGACTTCTATGTTCACTTTTATATTTACACACGCTCTATCTCTGATATTGAGCACTTTATTCCATAAATATAGCACACCTTAAGACTATATTTCTTTATATATATATATATATGATATGATATGATAAATGATATAGTTCTAATGTATGCTATATTCATGGGGAAGTGGTCAATATCAGGGATAGAACTTGGGCAAATATAAGTGTGGACACCGAGGTCGACACTATGTTTCAGTTAATGCCGACTATACACCGTACACAGGTTCGAATCATCCTCTTTCCCTTCGTTTTCCATTGATAAGAAGGAGTTTTCCACTCAAATAGTTTCATCCTCTTCCACATGTTCAGATCTTTACAGCTGAGATCCGCCAAATCACATACACATGTTCCAATCATCATCTTTGCCTTTCTATTCCATTGCTAGATAGGAATTTTCATTGAAAGAAGGTCTTCCTGAGGAAGACTTTAACTGGCTCCTAAGACGATGATTCCGTGATCCCTAAAGTCTTACCTGCTTCAAGACTATGCTCAACCGTTATCTATCCTACATATCCTAATAATCTGCGCTTACTTTCTCCTACGACGATACTAAAATTTCATTCAGTAACCCTCTATATTGAGTGCCGCTTGGGCCTTGTAATGGGTGAAAGTTTAATAAAATATTCTTTTTCCATAACTGTCTTATTTCCCTATGCAATAACTGCAAACCGTGTTTACTCTCAAAGACTTCTTCTTTATGTGCCGTGTCCTCTCATGGCTCTCCACAATTTCCTATTTTTATAGTTCTCAATAAATTTTATTTTTCTCTTATTTCTGCTAAACCCCGTTTCTCCATCCATTTACACAAACTCACTGAGTATCATATACATTGTTTTCCTCTGTCCCTCTTACCTTCAATCCGTTCTGTGAGTATCAGATTTTCCAAGCCTTCTTTCTTCATTATCTGCCCTAAACAACTCAACTGCTCCTCCCTGATGTTTCCTTTTTGTTATCATTTCTTTTTAAACTTCATCACTTGTTCGCATAATCGGTCTATACTCAGTATCCTCCTGTACAACCACATTTCTGTTGTTTCAAGTCTCTTCTTCATCTTTGAGGAGATTGTCCAGTACTTACTGCTATACAGAAAAAAAAAACAGATACCACGTAACAGTTTAGTACTCTTTTTTTTTTCCAACGAACATTTTCTATTACAACAACCCCAGTTGCCATCCAAAAGCAAACCGTCATTTAGACCAGTTGCCATCCAAAGCATCCCGTCCTTTAGAACAGTTACCATCCAAAGTAATCCGTTCATTAGACCAGTTGCCATCCAAAGCAATCCGTTCATTAGACCAGTTGCCATCCAAAGCAAACTGTTCTTTAGACCAGTTGCCATTCAAAGCAACGCGTTTCTTATACCAGTTGCTATCCAAAGCAAACCGTCCTTTAGACCAGTTGCCATTCAAAGCAACGCGTTCTTTAAACCAGTTGTCATCCAAAGTAACCCATCTTTTAGACCAGTTGCCATACAAAGGAACCCGTTCCTTAAACCAGTTACCATCCAAAGCAATCCGTTCTTAAACCAGATGCCACCCAGAGCAACCAGTTACCATCGAAAGCAACCCGTCCTTTAGAACAGTTACCATCCAAAGTAATCCCTTCATTAGACCAGTTGCCATCCAAAGCAACCCGTTCTTTAGACCAGTTGCTATCCAAAGCAACCCGTTCTGTCTTGCTACTTAACCAAATCATGGCTGAGAGTAAGTTTACCTTGTTCAAACAAAATCAATTACTAAGGTCTGCTCAGTATAGCTGCAGTATAAACCAGTGGTTGGTTCTGTGTGTGTGAGTGTTAATTAAACCGAAATGTATCTGAGCAGACATCTGCAACAGGGATGAGCTAACCACCCGAGCTGACTAGCAAAGAGGTTAGCCTCTACGGCCATATACACTGCAGATAAACTAGCCACAAATGATTAAACGGACCATGATCTTACCATTTATTTCCTACCACTATAATGTGTTGGTGATAAGAACATGACCAAAATTACTAATAATAGAGCAAAGCATGGTTCATGCCTTTTTCAAGAGTCAGTTTATGTGCCATGCGTGATACACGCTTAGACTGACGAGGCAATTTTTTTCCCAGCAGTAGGTTGCTATTTATTTCTTCGGTAGACCAGTTGCTCCATAGGAGAGAAGAAGAGGATTCATGCCTTTCACAAGGGTATTAGAACATAAGTGAATGTAAGGGATTCGGCTGGAATATGAACTCGACTCTCCGATTCCTCAATCAGAGCCGCTATCCATTACTCCACCGCGCCTACTTTCCAGATTAAATCTCTACAAAAACGTACTATTATGTGTTGTTGTCGTTTATGCATTTTAGAATAGCAAATATATCATTTCAATATTTTTCTATTAACTTTAGTCCTTGGTATGAGGATATACTACATCCGGCAGCAAGGACTCTGATCGGGAGATTTGAAGTTCTGAGGAGCCAGGAACCACCTCAATTTCTGTTGTTTGCAAGTCCACCCTGACCCGGGATGGTATTAGCTGTCAGGGTCCCAACTATGGGCGAACAGTGAACACTACAAACAAAAACAAAACCCTACAAAATTATAAAAATACATTTTTATATTAAAAAAAATACCAGCATATAAAAAAAAATGAGAAAATAATACATAATTATATCAGGTCATCCGATAAGTTCTGTCCGAATTTTAACTTTTTGTTAAAATGAACGAAATTTAAAGAGTATTTTATAATGTCTAATGGAGTTGAACATTATTTTTATGTTTAGATGCATTTAAACTGATCAAATTTTATTTCAGAGAACAATAAAATTAAATTTTGTTTGATTAAAACCCTGCTAACATGGAAGTAACCAAGAATCATTTGAGGCACATAATGCTTTATGAGTTCAAGAAAGGAAACTCAGCAGCCGAAGCGGCTAGAAACATTCACTCAGTTTATGGAGAGGAATGTGTGAATGAAAGAACTTGCAGAAGATGGTTTGCAAAATTCAGAGGTGGAGATTTCACCCTTGAAAATGAAGATCGAACCGGACGTCCAGTTGAGTTTGATGAAAAGCTTCTTGAAGCAACCCTTGAAGAAAATCCTGCTTTATCAGTTGAGGAATTGGCAGTGGTTCTCAGTCCAAACCATACAACTGTTCATCATCATCTTCAACAACTTGGAAAAGTTCCTAAACTTGGAAAATGGGTGCCTCATGAATTGCCTGAAAACAACCTCAAATCCCAAGTTGACATCTGCTCTTCTCTCCATTCTCGCCAACTTGTTTCACCTTTTTTGGATAGACTTGTGACTGGCGACGAAAAATGGATCTTTTATCGAAATGTTAAGCGTCGTAGACAGTGGCTTGGTAGAGGGGAAGGACCCCAGCCACAGCCGAGAATGGAACTTCATGGGCAAAAGGTTCTTTCAATCTGGTGGGATCGCCAAGGAATAATCCACTTTGAATTATTACCACCTAATGTAACAATGCTCAAATATACTGTCAGCAATTAGAGCGTTTGAACCAAACTTTGAGAAAAAAAAACCTGCTCTAGTAAATCGAAAAGAGGTGATGTTTCATCAGGACCCCACACAGCAAGAATCACGTCACAAAAGATCGAAGAACTTGGTTGGGAGAAAATTCCTCATCCACCTTATTCTCCTGATCTTACTTCTTCAGACTACCATTTGTTTCGTAGCTTACAGCATCATTTGGAAGAAACAGCTTTTATAACACAGGAAGAGGTTAAAACTGACATTTGTGAGTTCTTCAAATCAAAACCAAAATAATTTTACAGTAATGGAATTAGTAAGCTTATTAATAGATGGAAGGAAGTCATAGATAATCAGGGAAAATACATTGTTTATTGAATCTGTAATTAAATGTAACATTTGGTCACTTGTTTTCTTTATTCAAAATTCGAACCGAACTTTTGGGATGAACTGATAGTAAAATCACAAAGAATACATTTTATCTGTGGTTGAAGGCATACAATTGCGTTCAAAATATATTCAGTTGAAGCCATAAAATCGTGTTCAGAATATTTAGATTTAGGCATTGAATAACCTCTTAGAGGTTGATATAAAATCAACCAACATGAAAGAACACTTTCATGATATTAGTCTATATAATATCCTACAATTTCTTAAAGAAATCAAACTGTATTCCAAAATATTTCAATAGAAAACATACCTATCACCGCCTTTAGTAATTATATCCACGTAACCATGTATATGCACAAAAGCGGAGTATCATCTACCATGTATTCAATTGTGAAAGAAGAATAACATATATATATTTTTATTACTTCAAAGCTCCCAAGAAAATTAAATTTCGGCATTAAATGACCCATAAGGAGTTGATGTGCCGTTAAACAAATAAATCAATCTATCATGTTTCGTACATTATTTGGGTCAGAGATCACAAACACTCAAATATTTCACTCAAATTTTAATACATTTAATATATTTGTGTTTCCGTACATTTGCAATCGCAGTATTGAGTTTTACCTACCCACTAAATGCAAACGGATAGTCATTCATCTTTAATGTCAGCAGGATCTGTTCTAGTTCCTCTCCCGGAAAAGGGAATGAAACTGGACTTCAACATCACCACGTAATTCTTCCTCAACTACCAGACGAGAGGACATAAACGTACTTTGTGAAAATGTCTAAATTTTATGAGAAATAAATTTGACAACTCATATTAGGTAATGCCCCCACCTACCGAAAATTTTCACCTCACCATCTGTGAATGTGATTTGAACTAATTTTAATGCGAGAAAATGTTTGCTAACATTGGGTCTCCCTACTGGTACTGATGCTCTCCAAACATTGAATTTCATGCCATCCTCATTGGAGGTACCCTTGCGATGTGTCTGCTTCTAGCTCGATACTTTTCTATTCTTTAGCTTAAAACCGCTGATTTACGTGATATACGAGGGGTACTATAAAAGTCACGGTGTGATTCAATTCCTAAAACTCTGATCAAATGAGAAAAAGATTTTTTTAAATAAAGCTCGTCCGTGTGAACTTTTCAGCGCATTTTTGTAAAGTTGAAAAAAGAGCTTCTGTTAATAAAAAGCTTTCGGGTTCAATTTATTTTGTTCACTAAAGATACTGTAAACTCAAAAGTTAAAAACAATAGAATGTTCCGACAAAGACATTTATCCAAACTTTTGCATCAGAGACAGTTATACAAAGGTCTAATTCTGGTCTGGTTTGTAACCAAGCAACAGTTACTAAAGCAAACATTACCGAGAATCCTAAAGTTAAATAAAATAAAGAAAACAAAGAAAGATAGAGGGAAAAAAACAAAAAAAACAAAAAAAAAGACACCGGAAGCTCAAAGACACAGCGGATGTTAAAGTGGATATTTATGCTGGCAGGCATGTCATCTTTGTTTGATCCGTGTCAAAATTTAAAACTTAGGCAAGAATCTGGCTTTCTATTAAAACTAAACAAAGAATAACATATTTCCTAATGAAATGAGAAAGTTTTTTAATGTCATTTTTCAATTTCAGAGTAAGAAGATTCATTTACTGACTTTTAATGGTGCATTTTATTTCCAGAGTGTAGAACGGTGTTTACATTTGTTAACGATCTTCATCTTTAGTTGCTATGGCTACCAGTTTTATATAAGTTTTATGCGGCCTAAATTTGAGATTTAAATAATACCAGTTATATTTTTTCGTCGCTGCAAGTAAAAAATTACATTTTTTAACTTGCATCTTCTTTTCTTCTTCTTCTTTTTCTTTGCAGTGCGTCCCTTCAGAACGTGTGCGACCATAGTTATCTACAGCTTCCTATAACTTTATAAATCCTAGTAATATATATATATATATATATATATATATATATATATATATATATATTACTAGGATATATATATATATTTCAATTAAAAGGTGCAAATATATTTTATAAATTCATGAATCATTCATACAAAAGACAAATATAGAGGTTAATGATTTAAATGGCGAGAATACATCGTCGCAAACAATCTAAATAAGATACATCAAGCCCGAACCTGTATATGAATGATATGATCCCCGTTTATATTTTTGTTGTCCTCTTATTACTGAGAAGTAAAAACAAGAACAAAATCTACTTCCATACCTGATGATGTCTGTAGGAACAGACGAAATCTTGTAAAAATTAAAAAGACCTTATGCAACTGGAATTTATAAACGGGGATCATATCATTTATATACAGGTTCGGGCTTGATGTATCTTATTTAGATTGTTTGCGACGATGTATTCTCGCCATTTAAATCATTAACCTCTATATTTGTTTTTTGTATGAATGATTCACGAAAATATATATATATATATTAATTGATTCATCGAGTCTGATAGAAACCTCAGGAAGCACTGGACGGCCGTTTCGTACTATATTTGGGACTCATCAACTGCTCCGCCTCGGTGACGAAGAGATTGCAAATCAGATTCTAAGAAGTGCCGCTCACTCCCACTCCAGGAGGCTCAGTCCTATGGTCAGAGAGAATCTCAGTTGAGTTCCACCACGGAATATGGGAGTGAGCGGCGCTTCTTAGAGTCTGATTTGCGATCTCTTCGTCACCGAGGCCCGGCGGTTGGTATAGTGTTCGCTTGCCAACCTAACTGTCTGGGTTTCGATTCCCTCGGTAGTGGATGCGCACTGCTGATGAGTCCCAAATATAGGACGAAACGGCCGTCCAGTGCTTCCTGAGGTTTCTATCAGACTCGATGAATCAATTAATATAATTATCAAATCCTCCTCATTACTATATATATATATATATATATATATATATATATATATGTATGTATGTATGTATAACTGGTGTAACAGCAAAATTGTTCAATTGTTAGATTAAGATTTGAAACGTTGTATCTCAGAAATGATTAAAGATATCTTCCTGGAACTCTACTTTAAAAGAATTAAGCAAAACTACGGCGTATTACTTAATCGGCTTAATAAGGACACTAAGCAATTGATCCGTGAATTTGAGAGGATTAAAATAAAAAATACACATAATGTGGCTAGATTATTCAACCAAACATGCCTGAATATATATATATATATATATATATATATATATATATATATATATATATATATTCAAGCATGTTTGGTTATATATATTGAGTTCTAACCGTTTATTTAGTAGTTTGTATATTTTCTCATTCGCCACCATATTCTGGTTTATTTTTGAAACATGGTTAGAACTGTGTAGCGGAAAACCATATTTTAAATCATTTAATTTATAATATATATATATATATATATATATATATATATATATATATATATGGAGAAATTTAGTTTTAAGTTATGCTATATTCACTTTCACATACGCTCTATCTTTGATATTGAGCACTTTATCCCATAAATATAGCATACCTTAAAACTTAATTCCTTCACACACGGACATATATATATATATTTATTTTACTTGATAAGACACCGGGGGTATTGAAACAAAATGGCTATTTTTGTAGTGATTTTATAACATATTTATGTTATAATTTTTTTTTTTAAATAAATAATTATATCTGCTCTACTTTGTATTGAGCACTCTTTTAAGAATAGTAATTGTTGTTTATTGGAATTCATTCCGTATACACCAATTATATACTATATATATATGTGTGTGTGTGTATCTGTGTGTAAATTAGAATATGTAATAAACGGCGTGGGGGATTGAGAAAATATAATATACATAAATAAATAGAGCGATTGAAAAATCCATTAATATTAGGTACAATTTAGTTCTTATTTTTGTTCTTTTTAAATATCTAGCTTAGCGAGTCTTTTCATTTCTTGACCTATGTTGAAAGCTGGCATATTAAAGATTTCGATATATTTGGAAGCGAAATGATAATGTTCTCAAATAACTGACGCATAATAGATACGTGTATATATATATATATATATATATATATATAGATAGATAGATAGATAGATAGATACGTATATATATATATATATATATATATATATATATATATATATATGAAGAAAAATATACGGAAAAACAAACAAATATCCTTATATGCAATTATGCTGTTATAAGGATTTTTGTTTGTTTTTTCCGTATATTTTTCTTCATACTGTCGGATCTATATCCATATATATATATATATATATATATATATATATATATATATATATATATATATATATATATATATATAAATTTTCATAAGTATGTCTCTTAAAAATGTAGTGTAATCGCACCGTGTACCGACCCGACGAACCAGAACTTCTAGCGTCTCGGATTCACTCAGACCAATTCCAGAGATAAGAACGGTGTTTGTCTGTTTTTGATATTTGTTTACTATTTTTTTTCTTTCCTTTCAAGAGGCTAATACTGAAAAGAAACTAGAAATCGCTTTAATGAGCAATTAAAACAGGAATCTCAACGTGGAAGGGTCGCTTCAACAAACTATTGATTGCTCGTCGAAGGGTCGAACTAATTGGAGGTAATTGACGGTGCATATATTTACAAATGTTCTTCATTGGGTTAAGAGCTATACAAATACAAGGACGCGAACTTTACATAAATGTACACACACACGCACACAAACACACGCAGACACAGACACACCTGCACAGATATATGTGTAGGTGTATAAAATGTATCATTAGACAGAATTCATCTAAATAAGTTTATAATGCAGATTGTTGAAATTGTTATTGTAGTTTTCAATTTTCGATATTTGTCACTCTCATCCACATCAAAACAAAACCATGAACAAAAACCATGAAATTTGGGCAGCTTTTTCATAATTTTTACCAGGCTGCGCAACTACTACAAATTATAAGGTGAATTTAACAAAGTGTGATATATATATATATATATATATATATATATATATATATATATATATATATATATATATATATATATATATGAGTGAACATTGACGATTGCATCTAGCATGAAAGAGCCTGTTGACTTTGAGTGTTGACTTCAATGTTCACTTTCATATTTAAGTTTACATACGCTCTGATATTGATCACTTTATCCCATAAATATAGCATACTTTAAAACTATATTTCTGTATATATATATATATATATATATATATATATATATATATATATATGTTCTGCTCATACGTTATTTTTATAGACAAAATAAGCAGAAAATATATTAAACAACTGTCATACTTAATCCATTTCATTTTATATACATTATATATATATATATATATATATATATATATATATATATATATATATATATATATATATATATGTCTGATTGAATAAATTACAAACATTATGTCTGCTTATTTTGATAATAATCCTGTCATAGTCACGAATATTTTTTCTGTATATTACAATCAAATGCTAATGATTACTTACAGATAACTTGTCTAAAAGAGAATTTTCTGTCTAAATTCAAATATATATATATATATATATATGTGTGTGTGTGTGTGTGTGTGTGTGTGTGTTCGTGTGTGTGTAAATGTCCTCTATTTGAAATATTTTTAAAATAGGCATTTTTAATAAAGATTAAATATAAGAGTTTTTGTAGTTTACAGCTTGTTTTCATGCAAAGCAATTTTTCAAAATGGCGGATTGGTTATTTTGGACGCTGCATAGAATTATCGTTCTTTTAATGTTTTTCAGGGGGAATGAATCAACGTGACAACAATTCAAAATGATTCCAATCTTTTGTTTATTATAATAGTTAACGCTCTCAATTTCTAAATGCACAGTTTCTCGTCTATGCAAAGTAAACAGAACGATCATTGTATACCCCCCCATATATATATATATATATATATATATATATATATATATATATATATATATACCGGGTGTAACATCAAAATATCCTAATAATATAACAGCAAAATATTCCAATGGCAATTGTTAGGTTAAGCTTTGAACCGTTGTATCTTACAAATGATTAAAGATATCTTACTGGAATTCTCCGAGGTTTTTATAATACTATTGGATTCTACTTTGTTCAATAAAGATGTATTTAGTTCTAAGGTGAAATGATGATCTCTCTTACTCTTGTGACCTCCTGATCCACTTTCCCTCTCTAAACTAAAACAATCTGCCCTGGTTGACGTAATAAAGGCTTAGATTCGGAATTTCAATCACATGAAGAAGGCCTGAGGGTACAAGGGCCGAAACGTTGTGAATATGTCAAGCATAACATAATATTGTAAATAATGCAAGTAATCATAAAACCTTATCTCAGATATATAGACTGATTGTTAATTTCTATAATTTCCAATATCTCCTCTATGTAAAGTAAAGAAAAACATACTTAGCCAAACACAATGGAAGGAAATATATTATTTCGAACTGTTGGCATTATTTTGAATAATGTATAATGAAAGATAGATTTCAGGGGAGTCCAAAGTAAACAAACGTTCGTTTTTAAGAATATACATATTAATTTGCACAAAATACGACGAAAAAATAGGAATGGCTTCTTAAACAAGTGTACACACTAAATATAAACTTTTTAATAATTAGAAACATCAATATATATGAAAGGGTGTTTACGGCCCAGCCGACTTCTGCAAATCAGTATTTTAAAGTCTAAGCATGCATACACGCACACACACACACACACTCGCATATATATATATATATATATATATATACGTACACACACACACACACATACACACACTCGCACACAGACACACACATATATATTTATATATATATATATATATATATATATATATATATATATATATATAAATCGACTTGATTAGAAAGATTTAAGATTTTCTTAAAATTCAATACATGCTACGTCTATTCAGCCAACAAATATTTTCGCTACGTGAACGGTGTTTCAATAATTGATTCTTTGATATTGACAAATTTCGACACGCTTATATGAAATTTCCCCTACTCGTGTTCCCTGATCACATTTGTCACTGATAGAAGGATAATGTTGTGTATCAATGTCACTGATCGACTCCTATGTTAGAAGAAAGGTATTTTCCAGTGCGTCATTCAAACGAGCCAATTGCTTATAGTAACCCTTCGCATTTACATTTTGTGCCGGTCCCAGCAAGTTTTTACTCATCCTTTATATCTCAGTGAACGCAGAGAAGAAACTTTCATTTTCAAACAGTTTTCTCTTTAAGTTTATATATGAACCTCTTGTATCTAAACGTTTTTTTTCCCATTTTGAATTCTCCAGATAATTTTTTTTTTCATGGAATACCTGGTTACCTGATTCGAACCAAACAAGGAAGGCAAGTGTTTCAGCACTGAACAATATTCGCTATCAAAAATTCAGGTGAAATCTGTTTTTTTTTTTTTGTTTTTTTTTTCTATATTGTGATTTCTTTCTAAAGTTTGGGAACAACTCACTAGAGCGGATTGCAGCTGAAGTGAGTTGCAACCAGAGATAAGTAGTTCTACCAACGAATGTCGAAAATACCACTGACAGACCATGAGAGCACCGAGAATCTTTTAATTCGAATAGGAAACATGGAAACATCTACCACTTTTTGGCAATGTGCTTGAGGGTCTAATTAACTCCGAATTGGTTAAACATTTCACCTCACGGGCTTTTTCCTTCAGATAAGCGATATGGCTTTGGTTTCTCTACGTCAACCGTTGATGTATCATCGATTACTTCTGAAACCGGCTATCAAGCTTTAGATAAGCATGGTGAAGGTTAAGCTGTTGGTTTGGATATTTCAAAGGCATTTCACAGGGTTTGGCATATTGGTTTTCTTCACAAGTTGAAAGGTTATGTTATTTCTGGGTGAATTTTTGAATTGGTATAATCTTTATCAAATCGCGAAATTAAAGTTATGGCCAGTCTTCTAGGTCTTTTTGCATTAATGCAAGTATGGCCCTAAGCTCTAACCATGGAACTACGTTGTCCCTAGTTTTCATAAACGACCGTCCTGATGTCATCAGTTTTCAACTCGTTATCTATACTGATTGAAACAACTATTTAGTCCCGTCTTAATAATATATCTGATCCCTTCCATAAGGTAAAATTGGCAGTTGATCTAAAAAAATCTCTTTTTGGGACAAGAAATGGCTTGTTAATTTTAACACCTTAAAAACGTATGTACTCTCTTTAATCATCTGAGAGAACCCTTTTTACCTTCCATCAGCGTGGCTGATGCTAACCTTCAGGAGAGTGACTCATTGTGTCTTCTCGGTCTAAAGTTTTCAGCTGACATGAAGTAGAAAGAGTATATTGAAAAGTCTTTCCAAAATCGCGCTGGTAATTACATTAACTTTATATCTGCCGCAGAGTGAAGGTTAACAGGCTCATTTTGTTTTGTCATTGCTAATGTATTCAACGAGTCTAATGACGCTCCGCTTTTACACTCCTGTGTCAGACTCGGAAACACAAATTTACTTCAGTCACAAGAGAGATCTCACCTCATTTCAATATGGCGGCAAGGTCTCATCATTTTACAGCTGATATTACTAGATGTATCCGTAATTTCTATTCTAACGGTTTCTTCTATTGCACTTCTAACTTGTGGAACTCCTTTCCAGATTCTTGCTTTCCAGTCAACTTTGATTTTCAAAAATTTAAATGCAACGTCAAACGTTATTTTCTGTCTTCTTTCTTCCTCTTCTTTTATTGTTCTCTCCTTTCTCTTAGTGACCCCTTGCATCTTAGAGGCTTTACTGCCTTGTTTGGAGTAAAATCATTAAAAAAAAAATAAGCAATACAAAGAAGATAATGATATTATTACAAATAATTAATTCGATGACTTCATCTCCAAAACTAATCATATTTGCAAGGCCAGAGGGCGCTTTAACCGAAACGAAGTAATCAAAACAACAATGATAAAGATATTAGATCAAATTATTTATTTGTGCTTTTTTCTTAATCCCTTTTTTATTCTATTTACATTATTCGGACTATTGTCCTCATCTTTGTTTCCATATTTATCACAACGTTTACGCTCCGGCCTTCTTCAGGTGGTTGAAATGTTGAACTGAACCCTTTATTTCGCTCGCTGGGGTTAAGGAAATGGAGAAGGAGAGGTGAATTAACAGGAGATAACCGATAACTGACATCCATTAGACATGGCACATGGATCTAGAACAGTCTACCCCAGCGAGCGAAATAAACGTTTCAGTTCGACATTCCAACCATCTTACAACGGCCGAAACGTTGTGATAAATATGGCGACAAAGATGAGGACAATAGTGTTAATAATGTAAATAGTGCAGTTTTTAACCATTATAAAATTATTTTTAAAACTTTGCTGGTATAAACATTTAAGAATTTTATTGCTATACTCATAGTTGACTTATTTTTGACCGCAATTCTCTTACATAAAATTTCTAGAACTTTACGTTTTTGCTTATTATTATCTTGGTGGAGTAATGTATTTTCGATTAATATCTGTCTAAACTATGAAAGTGGACATGAGTGTTCCTTAAAATGTTCTGATATTGAACTACGATGGTTTAAGTGAAACGTAAGTCTTCTCGTCATGGTCATTGTAGTAAAACCAATATACATATCTCAGATATATAGGTAGATACCTTTGTTATTGTTCTCTCTCCTTACTAATATTATCTTTTTTTCTGATATTGTTTTACACTCAGTAAACCCTTGTATCTTAGTGGCTTTATTTCCATGCATGGTGTGAAACGATATTTTTTAAAATTGTCATAAGCATTCAAAGTTTGATCATCTTTTCGAAAAATAATTCTTTAATCATTCGCAGTATCAAAGAGTGTTCTTATTCTACCGTTTCTTCTCTGAGAATCCCAATGTAATCGCAGCATAAGCGTTAAAGATTCTCTCTTCAAAAACCTCGCTAATCAGCCGACTCTCTATGGTCCAATATCGACCTCTTCTTAAGGAGCGTTTCTTCGCCGAAACCTCGAAGCATACTGTTTTCAGAGTTAAGGGACACTCTCCAAAATTTTAAGTGTCTTCAAGTTCCGAATGATCGATCAATAATCTGGAAGTTTCTATCTTGATATCTTTCAGGTCAATTGAAAAACAGAAAACGAATTTTCATCATTCTTGGGGGATTTTGATTTCATTGTTGAATTAATATTTTTCTTTGGGAAATCTTTATGTTTTTCCAAGGAAAAATTTAAAGAGGAGATGACGAAAAATTCTTATTACTATTATTAGCAAAAAGAACTCAAGAGTGAAGAACTTTGTCGAAAATAATGTGATTTTGAACAAAGGACTAAAAGAGTACTTATGGACCCCATGTCTGACATTATCATAACGCACAAATGCCAAAATGTCGACAGTTAAAATCTGAATTAAATAAAAAAGTGACATATATAACCAAATTATCGATTACAGCCATTATGGACTTGAATGTCGATAATTTCTACTTATATAACTTGATTAAAACATTTCCACAAATCGTTTACACATTAAATATTGATCTACGTTCACTTGCAATATGAAGAGTTAGTTGTCTTATTTACTCATTATCTATGTTTTTACACAAGGTAACTGAACTTTGAGTCCAGTAATTATAAAAATTATCTGTATCTACAAAGCGCTCTTAACAATTATTGGCTATTTTTAAGAAAGGGATATAATATGGTCTTGTCATTCAAAAATACATTATTTACTTCATTTTCAGTTTGGAACATCATAATTTTAAATTATATTTTAACGCATTCACTTTGTCATCTGTGGACCGCTTACAAGAATTGTACTGTCAATTGCGATAAGGTTTATTAATTATTAAATTCATTTAATACCTATGTTTTTGGTCGAAAGGTACAGATTTTGGTTGAAAGGTACAGATTTTGTTTTTATAGGTTCAAATGTTTGTATATTTTCTTTTTTATAGATTGTATTGTATAATATCTTTGTGTTATCTACAAATCTCATTGTGATGTTGGTTGGAATGTTTTTGACTTGTGTGCTATGTTTATTAATATTTTTTTTTTATGGGAATATTTTCTGATGGAATACACTTTAGTCGACGTGAAAGCGTTTTAGTCTCTTGGCCAATATACAGTGTCGTGCAAATGCTTCCGATAAACAGGTCGGTGTAAATCAAAAATAATATAGGATAAAGATAAACGAGAAATGAAAAAATACGATAATTTCTAGGGTTTTTCTCCTGTTCATGCGCAAGGTAATGGGTGTTTTGTTGAAGTGTGCATAAAAACATTTCCGAACGTATATAGAATGCGCTCCGACATCATTAGGCATTTTCAAGAACGAAATATGTTTTTTTTATGTTAAAGTTAGCGTTTATTTTTTTTATTTATTTTTTTATTATTTTATTCCATCATGCCATTTTTAACGTCGTTATTTTAAATCGTTTATGACGCATACATATATAGATTGTAGGTATATTAATTATTAAATGTAAGTAATAGAAGAATCCCTACGTTGAAAGATCTTTTATTTTAATATAGTAATTATTTTCGTGACTATAGTTTTGCAAAATACTGCAAATTGCTACAAAACCAATATATTAACCTGAAAACTCAATTCATTCATGTTCTTAAATAGCCTCATCAGATCGATATTTTAATATGGATGTAATTCATTTCGTTCAAAAATATGTCAGCTGTATACAACTGCTTTCTCAGATCAATGTTTACTAGTCGCTTCGAGTGAATAAAATGTGTAAGTCTTAGCGGGGATCATCTTTCTTCCAAAATTATGAACTTGCGCTACAGAATCACAAACAAAAGACCTGTAACAAACAATGGTTTGCGGTGACGCAAGCTTGCCCGGAGATGTCGCCGAGTGTTCCGAGAAGAGTTCTCTCTTCTTCGTAAAGGACCGTGTCCGTGGAATCGGCTCGTCCGGAGATACGGAAAAGGGACCTGTAGAGCGCCGCGGCTCGGGCGCGTTTACCTACTGCGGAAAAAAAATTAAAGGAACGTATTTGCTATAAAAACTTACATCGGAGAGAAGAGTTCCAATTCCAGTCGAAACCATTACATTCATTTACGTGCTATTACCCTTGGGAAACGTATGAATCCTCTCCTTTTTCTCCCACCAGCTATGGGTAAATAGCAGGACAGACCGAGTTCTATAACGCTGGATGGCAACTAGACTACCGCAGAAAGAAATGGCAACCTACTGCGGGAAAAAAATCTGCCTCGTCAGTCATGTATCGAAAGATAGATGATCGCCTAAGCTCATAACTGACTGTATATATATATTTTTTCCGCAGTAGATTGCCATTTCATTCTGTGGTAGACCAGTTGCTATCCAAGGCTATAGAACCAGGTCTGTCCTGCTATTTATCCTTGGCTGTGGGGAGAAGACGAGGATTTGTCTCGTCAGTCATGTATCGAAAGATACATGATCGCGATAATGTATCATGTATCTGACCAAACAACAGAAATCATGTCACTTGAGGACTTTCAACAGCAGTAACAACTAAACTGGATAGCAAATGTAAATCGAAGAGAAAGTAATGACATAATCAAGAAGTTGATATTCTACACAGAACAAAATGTTAGAAAGCCTCCACCATTAATGGAAAGAGTGGTAAGAGCTAGTGGAGTTGGACAAACTATTTTCCTGAAAATTTGTTTTAATAGAAAGATTTTATGAATTTCAAACGAAACAGCTCATAGTACTATTACCGTTTCTTTTTCACATCTTTGCGTTGTTTACGAATATCTTTGTATTATTGAAGACACAATAGGTTACTGGGTATGAGAGAATTAGAAATCAAGTGCATTACTGATGAGCGAAAAACAATAGAAATGTAATCAGTAAGACAGAATATAACGATTGACATTACATTTAAATTTTTGAAAACCAAACTTACAAGCGTGAGAGAGTTTCATAAGCGAGAAGTGCTAGAAAAGAATCTATTCGCATAGAACTTGCGGTTACATCTAGCCAATTCAAATGTAAACAGATGGAACCTTGTTGCTAATCTTGTACTGTGCTTAATTTCACAGCAAAGATCGATATTTATTTCCGCTTCAATACAGAAAATCTGGCGCAAGTCCAAAAATGAGGAATGGGGAAAAAGACTGTCCTCTTCTGTCTTAACTTTAAACTTATCTAGGCACAAACACTGACCAAAACATACAACAATATTCCTAACACCAAAACAACACATTCTTACTTACCTTTCTTACGGCATCCACCATAATACCTCAAGGTCTCTATGATAGTTGTAACTAATGTACAATTCATTGTCTGTGGGTGAAATAAGAAAAAACAATTTAAAAAGAATTACCACAGCAAAGAGCGATATTTATTTCCCCTTCAATACAGAAAATCTGGCACACGTCCAAAAATAGTGAATGGGGAAAAAGACTGTCCTCTTCTGTCTTAACTTTAAACTTAGCTAGGCACAAACACTGACCCAAACATACCACAAAATTCCTAACACCAGAGCAACACATTCTTACTTTCCTTTCTTACTACATCCACCATAATATCTCAAGGTCTCTATGAAAATCTTCACTAGTCCCCCTATGTACAGTTCATTGTCTGAAGGAGTGGGGAATAAAGCAACAATTTAAGAACTAGCCCCAATGGGTATTTATAATATGAACACGAAACACTTTGCAAGAAACCAAATAAAATAATATTAGTAATAAACCCCCACCCAATCCTTAAATATGTCAGAAACATCAGTTAACTGACTGAAATCAATGGGGGACTTTAATAATATAAAACATTCATTAATCCCATGCACTCACACAAACACACACTCATTCAGAAACAACAAGAAATACGAAAAACACACCCGAAACGAAAGATACCCCGCATCCACCAGTGAACTGACATCACTGACCACCTAACGAGGGAAGGGATAGGGAATTAAACTAAAGAAAAAATAACTCACCCGAACAATTCTCATGAAGGTATTTATAGAAGAGATACAGGGAAGCAATGGGAAAGTGACTGAACCCGAGACGCCAGGTCAGGACCAATAATATTACTGATCCGTATTTGGATTTTATCAAGAATCTCTAAATATAAAACTGGCGCATTATTCTAAGCAAGATATAGATAGATATGTACGATACAGTCTGGTGATAAAATTTGTCTAGCACGACACACTGAACCAACATTCTGAGAAGCAGATTTAGCAACGGATTCAATATGGTCTTTCCATTTCCTGTCAGCTAAAAATATTAGCCCCAGAAGGCACAAGAAGTCACACTTCTGGAGGTAAGCATCAGTCATTTTGACGGAAGACAGAAAGGTGTCTGTCAGATGCTTAATAGAGAGCAGTTTAGATTTGGTGGCGTTAAAATCAACAAACAATTACACATTACAAACGCTGACGAATAGATTGGTTGAAACAATGTGTTAATAACATAAACGACGCAATGAAAGAGTTTATTCCTCTGAACAAATTCTGTAATATTAATAATTCTTCCTTAAAGTTATAGGCAATAGTTAATTTATTGTTTCGCTTGTTTTTCACTACATAAGCGACATTCACTATTTCTTATATTTTATTAAACTTTGTTGCACTTCTCATGAATTTTTAGACTGTCGTTACAAGGGATCTTGTTTTTTCTTTGCAGATGCCCTCCGCGCATGTATATTGGGTTTATTTCATTTGTAATGTCTTTTAGATGATTGGTGGATTCTTTATGGAACTGTTTTGATTTCATTTTTTGATTTCAATATTGCAATTTCTTTTACATTTTTTAAATAATTGCAGTAAATTTTTCATTAGAAATTCCAAGTAAAAAATACATTTCTCTGCTGTGGCTTTAGTATTTTTTTTTTTTTTGACAATTTTATTTAATCCATTTAGGCGAAAACAAAGACAAATCAATTTCAGAGCCTCGTTTTCATATTTTTTTAAGCCAACTCCTGCATAAAATTACAGAAAGATAAAACAAAACACCTCTCCCATACACACGCACACAAATGCACGTGCACGATATTTAAAGAATTGTTTTGTGTTTTCTTCATTGAAAAACAATTAGGATTTTTCGAAAGACAAAATCTTTAAAAAAAATATAATTGAAAACAGAAGCAAAACTGAGAACGGCATCTGATGCTAAGAGGCAAATTCTATTGTGTAAAGCAATAACTTCTCCCCTTCTCGAAAGGCATTTGACATTTTTATTAAAACTGTTCCTAATATGGTAAATTCTGGAAGTGATTGTATGTGATGGAAAGAAAAATTAGACGACGAAAGGTTAAGTCAGAGAAAAGTGAGAGGGAGGAGAAAGTAGATTAAAAGTAAGAAAGGCAGAAGGATTCAAGAAGGTTGCAAAAAAAGAAAAAGAATATTAGAAGAATAACAAATAGGAAGAAAAATTTTAAAAATGCGAAAAAAAGAAAAAGAAAGATTGCAGGTTTCAAAGAAGAAAGAAAGAAAGAAAGAAAGAAAGAAGAAAGAAAAATTGTAGGTTTCAAAGAAAGAAAGAAAGAAAGAAAGAAAGTATGCAGGTTTCAAAGAAGAAAGAAAGAAAGAAAGAAAGAAAGAAAGAAAGAAAGAAAGATTGCAGGTTTCAAAGAAGAAAGAAAGAAAGAAGAAAGAAACATTGTAGGTTTCAAAGAAGAAAGAACGAAAGAAAGAAAGAAAGAAAGAATACAGGTTTCAAAGAAGAAAGAATGAAAGAAGAAAGAAAGATTGTAGGTTTCAAAGAAAGAAAGAAAAAAAAAAGAAAGAAAGAAAGAAAGAAAGAAAGATTACAGGCTTCAAAAAAAGAAAGCAAGCAAAATGAAAGACAAATTGTGGTATCGATGAAGAGAGAAAGAACGAAAAATGAAAAAAGAAAGAATGTGTGTATAAAGAAAGAAAGAAAGAAAGAAAGAGAGATTGTATGTATTACGGAAGAGAGAAAGAACGAAATAAAGTGTTTTGAATTACTGATGAATGAATGAATGATGAAAATGGATATAAAAAGAAAAAATGCATATATGAAAAAGAAAGTAAAAGTATTTTTTTTGTATGATAGAAAGGAAACATATAGAAAACAAAATTACAATGAATGAAACAAGAAAGAAAGAAAGAAAGAAAGAAAGAAAGAAAGAAAGAAAGAAAATTCACGGAAAAAAAAGAAAATTTAGTTGAATGGATGGAAAGAAAATAAAAAAATTAGATAAAGAAAGAAAGAAAATGAATAGCGAAGAAAAAGCTTAATATGAAGAAAGAAAGAATAAAAAGAAAAGAAAATATACATTTATAAAAAAAAATGACATAAAGGAAGAAATCTTACACATAAAAAAAAGAACAGAAAAAAAGAACAAGAATGAAAAGGGGAAAAAACAATAAAAATAAAAATTTTCTTTCGTCTATACATCGCGTATAATTGAGTATTTCTGATTAATTAATAAATGCCTATTCGCCTTGATAATTTCGCAGCATGAAACTACACAATAGCATTACGAAAAGTAATGGGGAGAGACAGAAAGAGAGAGATCATCACTTTGAAAAATCCCACATTTTATACTGACTTCAACTCAGGATTCTCCTTGTCGTTAACTCTAATTGAATTTTTTCATGAGATTAACTAGAAATCTTAACACGAATGTAATTGTTGGTATTTTTAGCTTCCCTATATTTGCGTTTAAGAAATATAGACTTTTTCTAGTTTAATCATGACAGCTGGATTTTTGTTTCCTTATTGCAAAATATTTGTTTTCATTTAAAATCCTCTTGAGTTGAGTAGTTAAAAACCCTGTTATTGATTTCCTTTTATCCTTTCTGCATCCAGAAAATTGACCATTACCCAATTTTAAATTGCATTCCAATTTCCTGGCCAACAATTATAGCTTTTTAACCAACGTTTTCAGTTCAATTTTATCCTTTCAAGTACTTTTAATCGATAAATAATCAATCATTTGTTCCAATGGTTGCTTTGCTTCATCCTATCTACTTCTCAGGGAGGAACCTGTAAGCCTAAAATGCCTTTATTTAATACCATATGTGGGATGCCATGTCGACATTCCCTGGTCGTTTACCGTAATACATCTGACCAAGGTTTTCACTTAATGAATACCATTCTGATTAGAAGAGAAAATAATTCACTATGAAGAAAATGCACTGATCTCACAATTCTATTTGGCTCATATATCTTACTAGCAGGAGAACCCGGCGTTGCCTGGGGATGTAACAGTAAGAGATAGATCAAGTATCGACCATCATAAAGACTGAAAAATAAAATTGACAAAGATTATTGTTTAAGGTTGACGGATACGCATGTCTTAGTTTTTTTTTTTAATTTTTTTTACGAATTGGTCAAACCCAAACTCAAACAAAAACATTGTTTTCAATCGTTATGAGTTTATCGATTGAATAGAATTTTATTATAAACAATTGTCTTGTAAATGGAATTTTTAAAGCATTCTGAATGTAAAAATAAAGAAAAAAGTGTGCAAGACAATAAGAAACACTACCTGCCAAAAAAAAAGTGAAGTTTTGTTGAAATCGGTTAAAAAATGTAGGAAATCCGATGCCATATATAAACGAACACACACAAACACACAAACAACCTGGGTTTTATAATAAGTATAAATTGATATCAGTTGTCCCCCTTTCATTCTGGAGACAGAATCGTGTTTTCAAATTGATTTCGTGCAAAAGCAATTGTGTTTTTCGATTTCTGGCGCTGTCAGAACCACCGCAAGGTAATTTTACGCAGTCCTGTGAAGTTTTGTTGAAATCGGTTGAAAAATATAGGAATCCAATATATAAACGTACACACACACACACACAAAATCTACGTTTCATAATAAGTAAGATGACTGGTTATTCGTATCTGTATCTACTGGGGTGGATAGCCAATCCTGGTTGCAGACGCATGTACATTTCTGTTCATTTGTGCTTGTTTAACACTCACAGAGCCTACCTATGGTTTATATTGCAACTATGCTGAGCAGATCATGGGAGAGAGCGCATAATCTGGCGTGATCAACAGTCTGAACAAGGCCAGCAAGCTGAAGCCCTCGATCACAATTATCGTAAGGCCAAATCACAAGGATGCTGGGAACGATAACATCAAGAAGTCACTTATCAAATCCACCATTGGTGAGATCCAATATAAATATTCAATGTTACCAATCATCTCAAAAGCAATAGTAAAGCCATGTGGCATAGGAACTAAGAAAGAAAGAAAGAAAGAAAGAAAGAAAGAAAGAAAGAAAGTGTTGTAGAGTGGTCTCACAGTGGAAACTTATATTTGTACTAAGTCGGTCCTAAAATAGGTTCAACGTACAAAACGTTAGGAACTTGATATAATAGGTAATGACGCAGAGAAATCTAGTTGTGGTGGCTGATACTTTAATATCCGACTAACGGTCGTCCGACATCGACTGACTGACCGACTCACTGAGCGATATTCAGTCACCCCCACCCACGAAGGCATCATGTGGCACAAGGACGGTTTTACGTGAGATCTCCGAGCCCGTGGGCTAGGCCAAAAATATGCCCTTTTAAAACTCGTATAAACCGGTTCAGGGTCGGTTTACCTCACCGAAAGAGACCCCACCCTTCGGCGTAGCCTCATTCGGGTTCCTCCCCGCCCGAAGGCAGAGAGTTCAACCGGCTAGCCGGTCGTTCGACTTCAGACTGAACTCAGACCGAACCACTGAGCGACTCAGCGACTGTTACTACTCCTATTTATTATAGGTGGGAGAGTCTATTAACTATAAAATAGTTGTGTTCCACTATAACAGAAAGAAAGAAAGAAAATAAAACAGATATCTACTAGGACTGGGTTGATTCTATATCCAGGAGAAGTTAACCGCTACAACACGAAAAAAATTTGGTCTAAGAATCTGATAATGTGATTTATTACTCTTTACTAAAAAAATATCCATCAAACTTTCCTTAGGCACATGTTTTGTCTCCTATTCCGACCCGACGAGGCCTGATAGACGGAGGCGAAACGAGTTGTCTGTAAAAAGCTTTTCCACCTTGTAAATAAAAGAACAGGATTCTAGAAGACAGAAGACGTAGGTGGCGGCGAAGCAAGAAATTGGAAGGAAGTTCCACCGGCGAGAAATCCGAAATGAGAGAAAATATCTGTATAGAACTTACGGTTGTATCTAGCTAATTTAACAATAAAACGCTGAAACCTAGTTTTCCCAATTGAAATGCATTTCCTGAAGTACTTTAAAAATGTCTTTCTCGTATGATGAACCTGAAGTCAGACATTGTTTCAGTATTAGGTCAGCCCGGTGCATTGTTGTATCTCACAGTATCAAAAAATATGTGCTGATATAACATTACTCTTGTGGTTTCATTTATATTTGCATTTGATTTAGCGTATGTCTTTTCTGTTCGATTTATGAATTCTGTAACTCATACAGCGATATATGAATAGATGTACGTATGTGTGAGTATATATATATATATATATATATATATATATTATTTTTTTAAAAAATATGATTCCATCGTGACACAGAGCATCCCGTCTCAAAACGGAAAACTCCAACCCTAGATTAATTTAAAAAATATAATCTACAATAAAATTTCGTTCCATTATCAAGCGATTTAAAGAAAATTTCGCGATGGTATCATATTTTTTTTAAAAATAGATATAATTTTAAGCTCTACGGATCGTTTTCAGCACTGTTTTTTTTTTAAATAAAAATAAAAGCTGAGAACTCTGAATTATAAATATCACTGTTCTTTTGTATTATTTTAAATATATATATATATATATATATATATATATATATATATATATATATATATATATATATAAAGAAAGAACATATAATCCGGTGTTCTTATAGATATTTTTATAAAATTCGCTTGAGGATGAAATGGAACTAATGTCTTTAATTTAATTACAAAATTAAATTAGGACTTTCCATTTTTGAAACATGGTTAGAACTGTGTAGTGGAAAAAACATATTTTAAATCAATTAATTTATAATATATATATATATATATATATATATATATATATATATATATATAAATATACACACATATACACAGCTACCAAGAGACTGATTCGTGGACTACAAAGTATTAAAACAAAAATAAACAGACATAGTATGTCTAAATCATTTCACCATATTTTAAATATATATATATATATATTAATAAATATACATATACCTACGTTCGATGTGCAAATTAAAGTTTCGTTGTTCTAACAACTCATCAAGTACAAATTATTGATATTATTATGATTATTAAAAAGTCGTCTCTAATGAGTTGGTAGAACAACGAAACTTTAAGTTGCACATCGAACGTAGGTATATGTATATTTATTATTATATACTTCTAAGCTTTGTCTAACCACATCAAGCACTGATTTGTTTACACCTTATATTAAAATGGTTAAATATTTATTCGCATACCTGTGTATGCACCTTAACGCACGTACATACGGTTTCTAATATCTAGTTATTCGATTTAGCCATATTAATACACACACACACACACACACATATATATATATATATATATATATATATATATATATGCAATGTTTTATATATATTATTTACATATTATATATGCGCGGTACTTATTGGAAAGTGTTCAATATCACTGATGGAGTTGTTTGTCTGGCGATCGCAAATAGCGTGAAACCCAGAGTCACAAACTCACACCAATACAACTACACACAGGCATATATATATATATATATATATATATATATATATATATATATATATATATAGATAGATAGATAGATAGATACTGACGTCATACATTATTATAAACCATTGGTGAATTTTAGCGTATTTATTTTCCGATAAACACACAGTGACTGAGAGAACTCGATTCGCTTTACCGAAGAGTCATTATTAGCCGTAATAGTCACTGTTTACAAACTAACACTTCCTACCAAGAGCGCTCAACCGAAATAAATTTTTCAGGATATATATATACATATATATATATATATATATATATATATATATATATATATATTAAATAATGCAGCTTAATTAATATTTAGCAGCCTCAGAATTACTAGAAATTGACAAAAAAAATAAAATCTATGCTTGAGGGTGGTAAATGTTTTACCGAAAGTACTTGCAATATGAACCGAACATCCATTTTACAATTGATAGAAACAAGATAGGGTATGTCTTGATTAGCGAATTAAATGACAGGTCTCCGCCAAATAGAAAAGTACGGTCAAAAGGTGAAGGTAGGTGAGTTATTTTTTCATATTTCCATATACGGGAACATAGACAAGCTATTATTGACGATTGCAGAAAATATGTCAGCGACAAATGTATCGTGATTGTAGACAAATATGACATGTTCAATATTTTGAAGTCTTTGAAGTGGGAGGGATAAGTTAATCATGCGTAAAATGAACTAAGAAAACATTTAAGAATTTTTTTATGTTCACGAAACTTCTTAAAAGGGCCTGTAGATAAAATTTAAAACGTGGAACATCTATATACGATAATAATACTAACTGGACGGCAATACATAGCAATATTAAAGCTGTGTAAACGAAATAAGTTAATTACCCTTGAATATACTAATAAATGGCTATTAGAAATGATAATTTTAAGGTAATATTAGGTTGGTGCAAAAATAATGACGTAATAATGTCGTTTTTTGACGTTAAAAAATACGTCAGAAAACGACATTATTACGTCATTATTTTTGCACCAACCTAATATATAAACTGTGTCGGCAATTTACAGTTAATTCATTTGTAATTTTACATAAGAAGCTCGGTGCATTTAAAGATTTACAAGTTCCAGTTTTTTTTAGTATTTTCCACTTTAACGTAGAGTTTTTATTAATTTCTTTTAAGTTCCAAAAAGATTTAGAAAGAGGCGTCGTACGCGTTATTGGAGAAAGATAATTACATGTTGGTACCACTTGGTAAACTCCATATAAAATTTTTTAACTGTTAGATTTTCTATAGTAAAAAAAAGTGCATAGGTAAACAAGAAAGTCTCTTTATCATCTGATTTGCAATGAACATTCGTTAGAATTTCTACAATTACACTTGTAATTATCTGTATTTGCTGCTGTGGAATGGCAGTTATTACTCAGGTTTTTGCATTGATTTCAAATTTTACTATTATTATTATTACTGCTCTTTGGACTTTCATAGCTAAAACTTTCCTCTCACGTGCGAAATGCTACAAACAGTGGAATTTTACTCTATCTGTTCTGTCTTTCATTTGTATATATATATATATATATATATATATATATATATAAAGAAATATAGTCTTAAGTTGTGCTATATTTATGGAATAAAGTGCTCAATATCAGAGATAGAGCGTGTGTAAATATAAAAGTGAACATAGAAGTCAAGACTTAGAGGCGACAGTCTGTTTCATGCTATATGCAATCGTCAGGACTTCTATGTTCACTTTTATATATATATATATATATATATACCGGGTGCAACACCCAAATTCTACAAATCGTGTAATAGCCAAATAAAAGTGTCCGATTGTTAGATTAAGCTCTGATCCCTTGTATCTTAGAAATGATTAAAGATATCTTACTGGAATTCTCCTAGGTTTTTATAGTACTATTGGACTCTACTTTGAGCAGTATGAATGTGTAATTACTCTCTAAGCTTGATAGACGGATCGCGATGAAATCGATCATAAACGAAAATGACGTGTTCATCATTAATTAATCATAGTAAAAGATGTGACGTATTGAAATGAAGTTGAAATATATATATATATATATATATATATATATATATATATATATATATATATATATATGATTCCAGGATCATTATCCTTCTTATTCAAGATTATCTTCGCCCTCTCTAATATTATAACTTTCTGTCCTGGAGTAACAAGTTGGTTTACAGGTTTCACGTATGATTTCATTTACAATTCTTTTTACTGTTCTTTGGACTGCCATAGCTGAGACGTCCTTTCTCACGCGCGAAATGTCTTCTGAATTGAGTTTTCTAATTGAATTCTTTAGCTCTAACTTGAAATGATGATCCCTCTTCCTGTTGTGACCTCCTGATACAGTTTTCCGCTGTACTGTTCCCTCTTTTTTTAAACTCATTCACCGTTCTTTTAATGATTTTTGGTACCATTACTGAAGACCTAAATGATCCTTTTTTCTCTTATCATTGCTCAGTTGGGAAGACAGTAGTTCAGATACAAAACAATTTTAACCTGTTCTCTTTTTAGCGGAATAAATCAAAGTGTCTTTCAGTGATTTTTATGACAAATGGTGTCAAGATGGCTAAACATCTTATCTGAAAACCTGTAAAAAGAAACTCAATTTGTTAGTCTTTTTTTTTTTTTTTAGACCTTAAACATTTTGTAGGATCGATAATTATGCTGAATGAAGTGTCCTTGAATGCTGACTCAGTTATGATTTCTAGTGACGCTTTCTAGAGTATGTCCGTCATGGGTAGCCCTCTTCAATCGTTGGGCTCTGTTGTAGTCGTCATCCGCTTGTTCCGCTGTTGGGGTCTTTGAGATTGGTCGCACTTAGTCTGGGTCCTCGTCTTCGATCCTGCCGCTAAGGGTGGCCCTCCCATGAGGTTAGAACTCCCGATCACATCGTCCTTTGTCAATCGACCGCTCAAGCCCCTCCCCCACGACAACATAGGAGAATCATATATCTGATATGGGGTGTAAGTTTGATTGACACATTTCTTATTTGAGAAATTATGCATATCTTGATCTGTGCATACGATCATTTACTGTTATTCACCTCTGTTTTCTGTGCGTTTAATCTTGAATATGTTGGAAAACATATTAAGGTATTGCAAATTTATTTTTCATCGGTGTGGCTATGTGCGAATTTGTGTACATTACACAGACATTCCTGTGAACACTTATGAAGTAATTCAATTGTCAAGACAATGTTCCTGCCGTCTATTGATCATACATCTATTATTTAATAATGAGAAACGCTTTTATCCATAAAGTAGATGAGAGACGATTATTGCAACGTGTCTGTACCAAGTATCCTTTCCGATATCATTATTGTTTTCTTTTTTCTAATATATTTAACAGCCCTTTGCTTTGCTACTGGAAAAGTGTGAAAACTGCTTGTCCTAGGAGTGGGTGTGATGGGCGTTTCGCTCTGGGTGATAAGTTTTAAGGGTGGTATTAAGAGGAATTATTATTATGAAGCAATTGTGCCATTTCTCCTTGCATTCCACTGATGACACTTTTACCTAAATTCATTTAATAGTTACATAATACACTGGACATTTACTTTAAGAGTTATATTATGAGTCAGTTACTGTTAAAAAATTTCTTTTCATGGCGTCTCTATGATTGATGTAATAAAGTTTTATCCTAAATATCATATAAAAATAAAATATTTAGCATAATCCAATCGTTCCTCACAAATCGTGTAATGAAGATCGTGTTGAACGGACAGATTTCTGGATTATTTTTCGTCAGTGTTGTCTCCCAGGGCTCTATATGTGTTGTGCCTGACCTTAATCAACGACCCCCGTCGATGTTATTAATTCCGAACTAGGTATTTTTACAGATAACTCAATTATTTCATCCTGTCCTAGTAGCAATTCAAACAGGTCCAACAAAGTAATACTGGTCTCGAAAAGGATCTCCAGTCAGTGGTTATCTTTGGCAAGGAATGACTTCTAAATTTTATCGACTCCAAAACTATTCATTTAATCACCATAGAGAAACTTGTCTGTCTGCCATCAAACATGGCTGATGTTAACCTCCAGGAGAGTATCAATTTGCGCCCTTTTTTGAGTTCATGTTTTCCATAAAGTGGAGTGATTATATGCTATGGTGAAACACACCTATTCTATAGTTAATAGACTCTCCCACCTAATATAAGTAGTAGTAGTAAGAGAAACGACGATAAGTCGATGTCAGTCGATGCCGGACGACAGTTAGTCGAATACGAAAGTATCAGCGACCACAATAAGATTATTCTGCGTAATACCTATTATATCAATTTCCTAACGTTTTGTACGTCGAACCTATTTTAGGACCGATTTAGTACAAATACAAGCCTCCACTGTGAAATCACTCCACAACATTATATTAAATCAATTGTTAGATCTAATGTTAGAAAAGTGTTGTGCCAGACAATTTTTCCTGTCAGAATCTATTTTACACATTTATAAATTTACCATTCGTCCGTTCATTGAATATTTTTGCCATACATGGTCTATTACTCCTACTATATATATCGAGATTCTTGACAAAATTCAAAGAAGGATCTATAAAATGTACTTGATCCTGACCTGGCATCACGACTTCAGTTACATCCTAAACGGCGTAACATGGCTTCCCTTTGACTTTTCTACAAATATTTTCATGTCACTTGTTCTAATAAGCCTTCGGGATGCCCCGACTACATTAATTTAAGCGTGCTGCTAGATTGGCAGGAAGGTCCCACCGTTTTACAGTTGAACTAGCTAGATAACAACGTATTCTAATTGTTTCTTTTCTCTCACTTCACGCTTGTGGAACTTCCTTCCAATTTCTTGCTCCCCTAGCACATACATTCTTCAAAGTTTTACATGTAACACCAAATCCCCATCTTCTACCTTCCTGGAAACTGTTTTTTTTTTTATTGTCCTCTCTCTTCACTAAATTATTTTCATTCACTTTCACTCCCAGTAACGCCCCGGCGTACTCGTGGTATTATCGGCTTGCTTGGGGTGAAATCGTTTGAAAAAACATAATGAGGAAAGAAAGTTTGCAAAATTTGACACTCACGGGATATACTGACGGCAAGAGAGACAGAAGAAAGTAGTACATAATCTACTTAACGATGAAACTGGATAGTTTATAACAAAGTGAAATGTAAGAAAATGGTTACCGAAGAGCAACTTTAATAATGAAGATGAAGCTGTGAAAATCGTGAGTTTGGTAAGGAATCTTTTTCCGATTTGGCTCTTTCTGGAGAAGCAAATGATTGATTCGAACTAATATCTGACCTAACTGAAGTGAAAGCTAAATCCTATTTTGGTGATCAGACAAAAATAATTTCAGCTTGTGAGGAAGTTTTCATTTATCCGACGGAGTCAGTAATTATTGCACAATTGGATTACCACGTATTGCGGCATTTAAAGAATTCTCCCAATGAAAAAAAAAATTCAGTCGCCGAGAGGAATGCAAAAGCTACTTAGAGGAGTTCTTTGCAGGGAAAGATAAAGAAACCATCCTCGGTACACGTTAGTATGACATTTCCTGATAAATAGCAGAACAGAACACCATTGTAAATATAGAGATTATTTACATTATTTACATTATTCGGACTGTTGTCCCCATCTTTATTGCCATATTCACGACGTTTTGGCCATTGTATGCTCAGGCCCTCTTCAGGTGATTGGAATTTCGAAATGAAATCTTTATTTTGTCCACCGGGGGGGGGGGTAGATTGTTCTAGTTCCACGTTCCATGCCTCTTCCGGTTGTTTCAATTATATCCCTTTAACTCAATTCTCCAAGTTTTTGATCACCACTGCAGTTACCAGGTACTGAACTCACAACTGTTTCTGTCAAGTCACTGGATCCAGCAATATAGACAAATTCTGATGTCTGTGCAGACTTTGGGAAAAGAGTTGGGATGAGCAACTTTCAGTATAATCTCGTACGGTTTTCTTTTCTTTTTCTTTTTTTCTTTTTTTCTAATTATTTCACCCCGAGCAAAGCCAGCCAGTAAAACACAAGAAGATTATCGCGTGCGAAAGAATAAGAAAAGGAAACATTATTAAGAAGCGAGAACAATAAAAGAAAAGAAATCATGGAGACAGTAGATAGCGATTGACATTGCATTTAAATTTTTGCAGATTAAAGTTGGCTGGAAAGCATGGGGCCAGAAGGAAGTTCAGCAAGCGAGAGGTTCAAGAAAAGAAACTGTGAGCATAGACCTTGCGGTTATATCTAACCATTTCAACTGTAAAAGGGTGAGACCTAGCAGCCAATCTAGTACTGCGCTTAAATTCATAAAGACTAGGTACCATAGAGGATAACTCATCAGAACAATTACTTTAAACGTATTTATAGAAAAGCTACAAGCTAGCTACATTTCAGCGGGGGGGAGTGACTGAGCCCGAGATGCCAAGTCAGAATCAATAACATGAAAAATATCTGAATAGGAACACCAGCCCATGTGTGGCAGCAATATTCGAAGGATCGATGAATGGTAGATTTATAAATAAATAAGATAGATTCTGAAGAGGACAAAATGTCTAGCACGTCGTAATAAACCATCTTTAAAAACAGCCAACCTATCAATAGATTCAATATCATCTTTTCACTTCATGCCAGCATAGACTGTTAGCTTGAGAAAGCGCAACGAGTCACTCTCATAGAAGTTAGCTTCAGTTATTCTGATGTACGAAGAGGTCTCTCAGATGATTAATGTTACCTTACCCATAATAACATAATAGACTATTCCATAAGTAATAAATACTGCGCCTCAAGAGGAAGCAGTGAGTTCAGCCCGAAGTCGGGCGACCGGCTGATCCGTTGAACTCTCTGCCTACGGGCGGGGAGGAACCCGAACGAGTCTACACCGAAGGGCGGGGTCTCTTTCGGGTAGGTAAACCGACCCTGAACCGGTTAATACGGGTTTAAAGGGCATATTTTTGGCCGAGCCCAGGGGCTCAGAGATCCCACGGGCTCGGAGGTCCCACGGGCTCGGTGATCCCACGGGCTCGGAGAACCCACGTTAAACCGGCCTTGTGCCACATGATGCCCTCGTGGGGGTGGGTGACTGAATACCGTTCAGTCTGAAGTCTGGAGTGAAGTCCGTCAGGAGTCTGTCAATCAGTCAGAGCGAGCGAGTCAGTCAGTCGAGTCAGAGGCAGTCCGAAACAGAGTCGCGTTCAGACAATTACTGCAAGACATTGGAATAGTGATACTGATTGAGACTACATTGTTCTTCCTACTAAACCTGATTGTTCGTAATAACACTTTCTATTTCTCTGTATATATTCCTGTTTGTAATATATCTGTGTTATTCCATATCCGTGTTCGAGTTCTTCTTTATTGGTTCTACCTTGGACCATCACCGTGGCACAAGGAACCGGACCATAACAATTAATAAGAAGATTCGTTTTGGAGGCATTAAAAATAACAAGCCATTCGTTGCCAGAGTTAACAACAGATTTTCTCTTATATTTGTGATCAACTACTAATTTGACCTTATCGAAGCGATAGTAGTTGTGTCATTAGCAGAGACACTAAGTTGAGAAGGTCGTTGATTAATATAAACAGCAGCGTAGATCCAAGGATAGAGCCCTTTGGAAGAGCCTTTATTAATGCAAAAATATATCAAGATATACGTCAAAAAATAGAAATCTCTTAATAAATCGAACAAATATTTTGTCTAATTTCTAGTTAGTATGGAACAGCTTGAGTCCGTTGGTCACAGATCTAGAACTGAACTTACGACATTAGTGTGATAAAATGAATTTCCGAGTAAAAAGATAAAACAACACTTGAATCTCGATCACATACCAATTTATTTTCACCAATATATTATCAGCTACTCTTAGCTAATTTTGTGAATGCGAGCAGTCCGAGGCGCCCCTCATTCAGTACACGAACCTTACATTGTCCGTAATCCGTATGTGATATGCGAGAGACATTTTTTCATATATATACATATAATATGCAGTTACGTACTTCTGAATTCAGTGGCAGGGATTGTCCCCATGTCAAACTTCTGATGCGCCCAGCTTCGTTCATGTCCGGTGTGAACTTGGAACTAAGCTTATTTTGGTACAATATTACACAAGCAGCTATCTCTTATACAGTCTTTCTAATCATTTCTCTCTGATAGGAGAGCAGCGCTTCTCAATATATTTAATTTTATTTAATACTGTTGTTAACTCAATACAATCTCCGAGAGATACTCAATGCAGAGATTCTTGTAAATGCATAAAAAGGAAGAAGTACAAAGTTCATCTTACGAGGATATGTAGAAAAGGTAACAGTCGACTCAAGGCTTGAAGAGGCTAAGATCGTAGTGATCGGTGAAGCATTGCTCGGTAGTTTGTTCCGGAAAGTAACAGTTCCGGGGAAGATTCTGTCTGAGGAGAAATTCCTCCGTATTAATGGAATACGATGGGAATGAGGAGGATTTGTCCATGTGGTCATGGTGTGGCGGATCTTAGCTGTAAAGGTCTAAAATGGCAGAACTTCATCCTTACAAATGTAATAGGAGGGGAATGATTAAGTGTCGATAATGTGAACGAGGCACAGTGAGTCCTAGCCGAAAAAGTCTGGACTGGTGGAATGGAGCTCGTTTGAACATCTACCATGAGAATAGCGAGAGGCTTGCGATGTTTCATCTGCGGGGAAAAAGTTAGTAAGACGAAAAATAATTAATCACCTACAAGGCGTCGTAAATGCATACGAACACTATCAAGTCAGCTTGATTGAGCAGCTCAACCCAGATATGCCAACAATTTTCTTTCTCTGATCTAACTCTTGCCAAGATAGAGTATATTTCAAAACACCGAAACTTTGTTATGGATGTGTAATCTGGGAGACCGGAAATACATTTAATTCTCATATTCTGTATTGATCCAATTCTGAAGCAGAACAGGTGACTTGACCAGAGGTTCTCCTCTGAGACCGTCACTCAATCTGCATTTTAAGACAGCGACACGTTTGCCATGTACGCAACTTCTTTGCAATGGCTGTCAACACGATTGCATTCAAGGACACTTCGGATTCACAATTCTCATCGACACAGCCAAAACTGCCCAGAATTTCCAATTGTTCCCACACTAGGAATCCCTCCCTCATAACTTGTTCCACTTTATGTAAACACTCATTCGTTTGCACTTAGTCTATTTCTCTAAAACACCGATTCAGCCATCGCTGTATCTTATTCTAAGTGCTCGTGGCACAATGATAGCTATTTTGAGGAGGGCTGGCACGAAAATAACTATGGAAGATGGAAAGCAGGAATCAAAGACAATAATGGAAGGAAATAAGAAGAACATTTACAGGAAGTAGGAGGACGAGGAGAAAGAAGAAAAGGGTCAAAATGGGAATCAAAACAGGAAAATAAGAAAGAAGAGGGTAAAATGGAACGGGAAGAAGAATTAAATCAAAATGACGGAGAAGAAAATGAAGAAGAATTTCATCAAGCGTAATAATAAAAAAAAAGTATGGAAGATTGAAAGAAACAGAAAATGCAAAGAAGGAAAAACAGGAGGGAAAAAAGGAATGAAAAATGCAAAATAAAAAAAACAAAAAAACATACGAAGCGAAGAATACTGCTACAACAAAAAAAGCAGCAACAACAACTGTGAAAAAATGAAAGAAGGAATGAAAGAAAATAAGAAGGAAGAGAGAAATGTAATATGTAGATGAAGAAGAGAAAACATTAACAACAACAACCACAGTGGCATACACAAAGAAAGAAAAAAGAAAGTAGAAAAAAGAGAGAGAGATGTAAAATGTAAAAGAAGAAGAAGAAGAAGAAGAAGAAGAAGAAGAAGAATGTTAACAACAGCAACAATAACTATAGTGGAAGATTGAAAGAAAAAAAGAAAAAGTAAAGCGAGTATAAAAAAAGAAGGAAGAGAGAATCAAAAAGCAAAAAAAAGCAACAAAAAAAAAAGTAATCAGCAACAAAAGAAAGAAGACTTATTAAAGATGGAAACCTGGAAAAGTAAAGTAAAAATTTGGAAAGAAAAGAGGAATGTAAAAGGTAGAAGAGGAAGTAGAAGAAAATCCTCAGCAACAACAAAAACAAAAAAGTTTGAATGAAGGAAAAAGAGAAAGAGTGAAGCAAGAATAAATAAGGAAGAAAGAAAAGGTAAAATGCCGAAAAAGAAGATCTACAAGAAACAAAAATTATTAAAGTATGAAAGAAAGAACAAAAAAAAAAAAAAATTAAGTAGGAATAAAAAGAAAAATACGAAGGAAGAGAAAAAATTAAAAATATAAACCAACAACAACAATAACTAAAAAATTAAAAAAAAAAAAAAAAGAGGAGGAAGAACTAAAACAGGAATCCAAAGAGGATGACGATGTTGATGTTTTAACGAGAGACTTACCTAAACAGTAAGAGCTGCGAAATTCCATTTGGAGGCTGTAAAATACATTTATACGACCAACCGGAGTTTGAAGATGGATAAGTATAAATTGGAAAATGGAAGTGGGGTAGATATCGTTCCTTTAAGCGCAATTTGTGTTGCGGACATCAACGGCAAAATATTCAATTATCGATTTAATATATGCAAGAAACTCGGACAAAGCAGTACTTAAAAATGCATACAGCAGCATGCAAAAATAGGTTCTTGCTTAAATAATCGTCTTCTGTATTCCCTCTAAAAATTGTCAAAATCACCGTTTCCTTTTTTTTTTTCTTTTTTTTTTTTTTTAATGAGGTCTGCTTAAAATTATGTCAGATCAATCTCTCAGATCCGAAAATGGGCAGAGATTTGATAAAAATTCAAAATGGTGTAGTAATGGATAGAAAGCTGAAAGCCGAGTTCCAGTCGAGTTCATTGCATTCACTTACGTGCTAGTACGCTTAGGAAAGATATGGATCAATGATCCCCCCACAACCAACTGTGGGTAAATATCAGAACTGATTGGGTCCTATAGCTTTCGGTGGCGGACATTTTAGGAAAATGACAGTTCTGAATTCGGAACCTACAGAGGGGTGTTTGGGGACCTTGTGGCATACTGCGCACTAGTTCCACCAGTTCTCTTTATTCGGCGCTTCAAAAAAGTGTGGTTGCTTCTGCACAAGCTTTCGTCACATATGAAATCATATGTGCAGGTAGTCAGCCTGACCCTATATGCTAGACTAATGCTTAAATTTACTTAAAAAAACGCCTAACAATGGCAAAAAATTAAATTACCTCTATCTACACATAAAATTATAAAAATATGCCAACTAATTACCAAGCAATGTTTCTTTACTTTTAATAACCAACATTACAGACAGAAATTTGGTTTACCAATGGGATCTCCTCTCAGCGGCATTCTTACTTGTCTATTTTTAGAATTTCTAGAAAGTGACTCATTCAAAAATATTCTCCCTACAAACTCTTCATATTTCAGATACATAGACGACTCATTATTAATATTTCCAAAAAACACCAATTTAACGGATCTTCTCTCCAAACTTAACAACATTGAACCTAAAATAAACTTCACTTTCGAAACTGAAACCAACTACACTCTTCCGTTCCTGGACATTTTGTTACATAGAAATAATAACGAACTCAATTTTGACGTTTACAGAAAGGCTACAAACAAAAATGATCTGATCAGCTTCTACTCAAACCACTCTTCAAAAATTAAATCTGGAATTATTATAGGTTTCTATCTAAGAGCATTAAGAATCTGTAGTCCCCAATATTTATTTAAAGAAGAAACCTACATAGAAAACGCATTCAAAACCCTACAATACCCATATCATTTCATCCACAACGCAAGAAGAAAGACATACAAAATATACAACCGAAACAAAACTAATAACATAATCCGCAATAATAAATCACATGAAAACAGATACATAATACTACCGACCAATTCTGTCACGTCCACTATCCAGAATAACCTATCCCATCTAAATAATCTTGAAATAGTCACAAACACTTCCAAAACTATTATGGATATACTAAGATCTTCAAACGCTAATAGCAATAATATTTCTGAAGCAGGCATTTATAAAATAAGTTGCCAAAACTGTTCCTCTCAATATATTGGAGAAACAAGTAGAAGTTTAAAAAAACGCATTTATGAGCATAAAAGAGACCTCACAAAAAAACTTAGCTAATGCACTGGTCATACATAGAAATAAATTCAACCATAGTTTTGATTTTAAAAATGCTACACTCATAAAAATGGAAAATAACTCAATCAGAAGGAAAATTCTAGAGAGTGCCGCCATAGAATATTACCCAAATATTAACCTACAAGATCTTTTTTCCCCATTTCACCTTTCTTAAAAAAATTACTGCACTCACAAACAAATGTACACAACAGATTCATAAAATCAAAAGAAAATGGTTGAATACATCAACACAGATATAATGAAAATATTCTCCACACGTGACAAATACAGACGTTATTTTCAATTAACAATATGAAAATAGCGTTGTCTACATTCCAGTTGCTAGGAATATTCTGTTTTTTGTTTTTTTAGTTACCTTGTTCAATTAAATTCATTTCGTATTTTGCTTTGATAAAGTCCACATTGGACGAAACGCGTCAGGAATTACTAGTTTTCCTATTGCCATTTTTATTCACACACACACACACAGACACACACACACACACAAAAACACACACACACACATATATATATATATATATATATATATATATATATATATATATATGTAATATTAGTGATCAATATATATATATATATATATATATATATATATATATATATAAATTTACAAAAGGATAGAATCCAGGTAGAGCTCAATGTCCAGGACAGAGCAAGAATATAATATAAAAGGCTCAAGCACTAGTATTCCATGCTTATAATTTATTACAATGGAATCATCCAATTCACCAGGTCTGATTACAATTACAAAATTCCAATGTAATAAATTATAACCATGGAATATTAGTGTTTGAATCTTTATATATATATATATATATATATATATAATAATTTTTTTCGATTTGTTGAAGGATTGTTGAGGTGTTAAGGTGATGCCTTGACTCGAGGTGCAACTAAATGCACCCAAACGAAGTTGCATCTTTTTCGTGAGTAGATTCTTTTTTAATTAATGGTGTGAACGTTAAAATTTATATATTATCTTCGTTCGCATTAAATTAGGATATATATATATATATATATATTGTCAACCACAGACATACTGTTTCGCTGTATCACAGCTCATCTGTGGGTAGACGTCCAGTTGCCTCTAGCTAGGATCTATATCTGTATATATATATATATATATATATATATATATATATATGTATGTATTGAATTTGTCGGTCTGATGAATTGGATCGTATTTACGATTCCAATGGAATAAATTATGACCATGGAATATTAGTGTTTAAGTCTTTTTATTTTATATATATATATATATATATATATATATATATATATATATATATATATATATATATATATATATATAAAGAAAACACGTCTGTCGACACAAAAAAAATTAAGTAAAAAGCTTAATCGCATTATCTTGTCTGTCGTTTTTCAGGAAATCTCTCTCTCTCTCTCTATCTATCTATATCTCTCTCTCTATATATATATATATATATCGCGCTGCGCAGAAGTTGATCCACGTGTTACCTACCTACCCAAACAGACTGAGCGAGTGAAGCCCTGAATAAGCACCTACTGGAAACAGGACTCGAATCCTCATTCCAAGCTGTGGTGTTTATTTTTTTATTTTCGTTTCCTTGTGAGCTTACAGCAGCCTGATTTTCTTGAGGTTCATATCAACACGAACGAAAATGGAATCGCAGCATGGGGTCGGCACTGGCCGGTCACTGAAACGCTGGGATGGAGCCTTGTTGAATGTTCACAGCTGAAAGACCAAATTCTTCCCCCTCTATGTTAATTGGTAACTTTAGAATCAAGCTCAATTTTATTGTCTCTTGGAAGTTGCGAGCAGTCAAAGTTGTATTGGGTGAAGAACACTGTAAAATGAGCTGTAAACGTCGAATTAAACACGTTTCACAATTTCTTATGGAATAAAACTCTTCAGGAGTCTATTTGCAGGGCGTATATATGTACACTGTAATCTTTCAAATGCGACAGATCGAATTCATGGAAAATTCAATCGTTTTTAAGGCACTCTCATAATTACTGGAAGGGGTATAGCAGAAGTCGTTTTCTCTATGGAAAAGTCGTTAATCTGTTCAATGTTTGGAAAATGCTTTTCATTGTGTTTTGACATCATTGTTTCTGAAACGGCAATTTAAGTTATTATTGACCGTCTAATTATCCTGTTGTATTAGGTTGGTGCAAAAATAATGACGTAATAATGTCGTTTTTTGACGTTAAAAAAATACGTCAAAAAACGACATTATTACGTCATAAATTTTGCACCAACCTAATATCACGCTTGATCTTGAGGCTAAAAAGTGAAACGCTAATTACATTTCTCGGAGCCTGAGCGTTTTCCATCTTTCGTTTTGTTCCTTTTATTTAATCAATTTGATTTCAATTTTTTTCTTCACCTTTTCTAATAGTTTTATTATTTTAGAAATCTATATTTGACATGCTATTCAGACATTCAGGAAGATTAAGCCTGAAAAAGTTTCTTTCAACAACAGTTTTCCTTTAAAGTAGTTTTCTCACATAGGTTACGACCCAATAGTCCCAGTTGTGATTGATATAATTCGTACGGTGACTGGTCGATAAGAAAAATGGCATTGACTGCCCAGGTATACGGTTCGGAAGAGAAGTCCCTGAGGAACGGTAGAATAAGCCGAAAAGTAATGAACACTTAGAGTCAGAATAATGATGACTAAGGCTACTTGTTGTAACCCGCTATCCATCCATTATCTATCTATCTATCTATCTATCTATATATCAATGTATTTATCTCAGTCTGTTTATATCTATATATATTTATATATCTCTATCTATCTATCTATCTATCTATCTATCTAAGATAGATAGATAGATAGATACTGAATGAACTAAGATAGATAGATAGATAGATAGATAGATAGATACTGAATGAACTGAGATAGTTAGATAGATAGATAGATAGATAGATAGATAGATAGATAGATAGATAGATAGATAATGAACAGACTAAGATAGATAGATAGATAGATAGTGAAAGATTTAAATACATAGATAATGAAAAAGATAAATAATTCCATATTGAGATAGATAGATAGATAGATAGATAGATAGATAGATAGATAGATAGATAGATAGATAGATAGATAATATTAGCCGTTTCCCTCCAAGGAAACATTTAGCATTTATTGACCGAGCAACCAGCACTGCTTTCGATTGAACTTTATAAAATCTTTCTCTTAAAATAATTTTTCAGGAAAATAATTTTCTTACGTCCAGTAACTGTTATTGCTCTTTCCCGTATTGGTTGGGTTTTTCTACCTAACCTTTTATTTGAGTTAATATGGAATGTCAGTACGTTCATTATTTTAGCTTCGAGTTACATATGCTATCCATTTTAATTGTTGCCGCTAGTGAAAGTCCTTAAGCGACGTGGTTTCTAATATCTGGTACAATTTTTTGTTTGAGAATCTCTAGCGCCAACCAATAATATCCAGAAACAATGATCTTAACTCACTAAAAGCATGTTTTTAAACGGTTGTATAGAGCTGGCAGTTTAGATATTTTGAACGGGTTTGGCGCCATACATGACATATATTTGAAATTCTCGATCTCACGAGGCTCTTTAAGAACTTGACTAGAGTTTTCGGGTTTATGCTTTGGTTTTGAGACAGTTTGCGGTGTTGGGCGAAACTACCTTCTATTCTATATTCAATTTCCTTTTCTCCTATACTAAATTTGTTATAATTTCTCCATACGCCGAGCTATCTGAAGTATCTAGTGTTTACTAATTCCACACTCTGATTTTCTTATGTTGGAATCGGGATCTGTCTATATTTCTGAGATGAGGTATTATGTAAGGTAAGGCTTCAAGAACACCAAAAAAACTGTAACACGAGGGGAAGTGGAAAAATTAGCCGTGGAGAGAAAAGGGAGATCATCGGCCTTTGTGGGATCGGGTTGAAATCATAGACAAAGAACATCATTGGAAAATTCGTAAACTTAAGGAATCAGTACATATGCTAGGCCACAAAAATATCCTGAGCCGACCAAGCATAAAAATGAATACAATATGGGAACCAGTAATAAGGATTGCCAGAGAAAAGCAATAATAACAACGAAAATTCCAATATGAGTTCTGGTAAAAAAATGATATGATAACAGCAAAAATTGCAATATGAGCACTGGTAAAAATGGTTGCTGAAGGCATTAAGTTTATAAGTCCCAGAAATTCAAACACAGATGTCTTTAAGGACACATGGCACAGTGGATAAAGGCAGGACCCAAAGATTTGTTAGTTCAGTACTTGGTTAAGGCAGTGGAGAACTTTTGAGGGGAATTAACATAAGATAACTGATCACTGACATCCATTAGACATGGCACGTGGAACTAGAACAGTCTACCCCAGCGAGCAAAATAAAGGGTTCAGTTCGACATTCCAACCACTTGAAGAAGACCGGAGCATACAACGACCGAAACGTTGCGATAAATATGGCAACAAAGATGAGGACGATAGTCAAAAACAATGTAGATATTGTTGAAATCGGAGTATGCCAATTCCAAATCATAGTTTCTGCTTTGGAAAGATGTATCTTGAATTCTATTTCTGGGAACACTTGGTAGTGGATGTTGATTTTCTGTTAAAGATTATTCTTATTACAACTATAAATATCTATGTCATCAGCATAGCCCCACCTTATCATCAGTACACTGGACTCGTGGGTGGGGGAAAGCAGGAACGTTGTTTTCTATTGGTAGATTCGTTTGGTATAGGTATGGAATGCTTAAATGGTTAGTGTCCATTAGTTTGTAAATTCATAGGGCATAGTCTATGAAAAATTAAATAACCTAGAGATCTCATTTTCTTTCTTTTTTTTTTTTTTACTCCCGAAGAGGATTGAAATGTCTCCGTGTGTAGGTCTAGGTCTATACAATTCCTCTATTAGATCAATGCATTCAGTGAATTCGGAGCTTGGCAGGATGTTTCTAATGGATGAGAAGAAGAAGTCTCTATTGATATGGTCATATGCTTCTGTGAGATCGACAAAGTAGGTATGCAGTTTCTATTAGAGAGGTTAGTAATTTCCTTGAGTTTTTTGATGTCATATATATCATCATTATATTACTGTTTCTTTATGCGCCATGTCCCAACCATGGCTCTCCTGTTCCGTGTAGCTTTTGATAAATTTTGTCTTTACGTTATTTCACCTGGTCACCGATCCATTTAGACAAACTTACTATGTTATGCGTTGTTTTCTCTCTCTTACCTTCAATCTGTCTTGTAAGTATCCGATTTTCCAAGCTTTCTTTCTTCATTATGTACCCCAGAAAAATCAACTGTATCTTTTTGATGTTATGTATAAGTTTCTTTTTTACTTCATTATTGTTTCCTTGTTCGTTTGATGATATCAGAAACCACGTTTTGGTTGCTTCAAATCTCTTCTTCATCTTTAAAGTGTTTGTCTAGTATTCACTGCAATACAGGAGGGCAGATAACACATAATAATGCAGTACCCTTTTCCTTATTTCTAGCGAAGTTTTTCTATTTCTTAATACTCTGCTTAGTTTTTGGAATGCATCTTTGGCTATTCCAGTACGTATTCGGATTTCCGCCCACTGTTAAAACACTTCCCAGATATTTAAATTTCTGCACATTTTTATTTTGGTACCTTCGATTTTGCAGTTCGCACTTTTGGGCTCATCATTCTGTTTTCCTACAATTGATGCTTAGTCCTTTCTTCTCGCTTTCCTTCACTATCTTCTGTAGGAGTTACTGTAGTTTCCTTTCCGTATTTGAAATGTGAAAAACTAACGAAGATCATGAGAGACAAAAAGAATGAAAGTAAATCCTTAATGTTCAAGTTCTCTAGAAACAATTGACCAATCAATTATCGAATCCTACCAGATTTCTTTATTTAAAATCAGCGATGGTTATTATTATTAGAATGGTTGTCTGGGAGTTGCTTTTTAGCAACAGAAATTAAGTTGAAATAGATACTAGCCGAAAAAATAGTAATTAATAGTAATGCTTCATCCTAGAAACTGGAATTTTTTTCTTCTTTCTTTATATACGGCCTGGGTATGACGATAAACTACATCCAACAGCAAGGCTTCTGATCGGGAGGTTTTGAGGAGCGTGGAACCACCTCTTAATTGCTGGTGTTTCCAGGTCCACCCTGACCCGGGGTGGTAGCACCTGTTCCAAGCCCTCTTTCCTCATCAGGTGCCTTAGAAATTCCAACTATTTCTTTCTGCATAAGTGCCCTGTTTGTTTTCATTTTCTCTAAAATTTCGATGTTGCTCATATCTTCAGTCCATGGAATCCTCAGCAGCATCCTGTAGAACCTCATTTCTGCTGCCTCAAGTCTCTTTTTCTGTGACGAGATTGTCCAGTATTCAGTGCTATACAGGAGGAATGATATTACGTAACAGTTCAGTACTCTTTTTTGTTGTTGTTTCTAACAAATTTTTTCTGTTTCATAATAATTTGCTTAGCTTTTGGAAAGCATCTTTTGTTATCCCAATACGCCTTCGAATCTTAGTGTCACACTTTCCGTTCTCTGTTGTCATATATTTAATTTTATTGTACTTGTTTTTTGGTATCTACAATTTGTAATTTGCATCTTGGGCCGTTCCTTTTGCTAACAATCATACATTCTGTCTTCCTACAATTGATGTTTAGTCCTTTCTTCTCGCTTTCCTTCACTATCTTCTGTAGGAGTTACTGTAGTGTCTGCTATCAACACGGTGTCATCTGCATATCTTATATTGTTAAGATTGTAGCCGCCAATAATGAATCTTAGGACTTCTAATTCTCTCAGAATCGCCTCGCTACATAGGTGGAATAAGTCCGGTGACCTCATTGTCTTACAGACCTTTACATTTTTGTATATCTGCTGAACTCATTTTCTATCGGTATACAGGTGGTTTGCTGCCAGTATAGGTTATTGATTATTCTAATATCTCTTCCAAATATGTCAAGGCTACTAAACAGTTCCAACAAATCTTTGGGGTGTACGTTATCGAACGTCTTTGTGTAATCTATAAAACACAGGTACACGTCCTTCTATATTTATATCCCTTTTTAATAACATTCTGTGCATAAATATCGCTTTCCTTGTTCTAGTGTCTTTGACGAAGCCGAACTGTTCTTGTCCTATTTCCGGTTTGATTCTGCTGCGCGCTCTATTCAACAGAATTCGGATGATAATTTTCGTTATACAGGGTGCTACTATCATCTAAATTACGGAAAAATAAAAATAACAGTCATCTGATCTTAACAGATATATTTACCAATATTCCGCAAAATATCTTGAAATACTAAAGAGTGTATTTATTCAATAAGATCGCCATTGGCTTCAAGTATGGCTTCCAGACGACTTCTGAATTTCCTACATCTCTTCTGGACGGTCTCCTTATTTAAGTTGGGGAATGCTGCTATAATCCTTGCCTGCAGTTCATCTTTGATGTTGCAAAGAGTTTTTTTTGATCTCTCGCTCAACTGAGCCTCACACATAATTTTCAACGGGTTGCAGTCTGGGGAGTTAGGTGGCCAGATGTAAGGGGTGATACGATCGCAGAAAATGACAGCCATGACTTAGTTCTCCTGCTTGTGTGGCATGTTGTTAAGTTCTGTTGCCAGACATATGGCCTTCCACCAGCCACTCTCTTCATCCAGTGCAGCAGTACGTCCTCATGGCACTTGATGTTGGCCTGTGTGTTGTGTCTGTGGCCCGCAGCAACAAATCCGGGAGTTCTTTTCTTATCAGAATGATCAGTGAGTTTTCCGTACCTTTGTAAACGCCATTAGACTGAAACATTTCTTTGTGAATCCTCTGCAGTGTTCTCAGATTGGTACCCAATCACTCTGAAATGTTCGTATGGAGCTTCCGGTGCGAATGCCAAGCAGTACAGCATGCCGTTTCTAAATTTCTGGCGGAGTGAATTGCGTCAAGATGCTCTTTTTTTCTCACAGACAGTGCCCAACTGATCCTATTATACTTGGCAGTCGAAAAAAAAAACCCAAAAACAATGCGCATACCCGAAATTAAAAAAATATATAAAATAGTGACAATTTACCCATCGGATCCTTTAGAGCTGATTAGGCTGATTGTCTGATGGAGTTCACATTAGTTTGCACCTGTCTTCTTCGCCAGTGATATGAAAATAGAAAATAAATCTACTTAAGTCTTCCGGCATATCGCCGCTGTTTTATATTTCATTTATTATTTCGGTAATTGTGTCTATGCCGAAATCGTCTATGACTGGCAGACATTACTTACCGGAACGAAAACCACTCTGAGGCATCAGATGTCCTATTTAATATCATATTCATTAATACTTTCACCATAATGGATCCAATTAAGATACCTCGGTATATGTGAGGCTCTTAATGGCTACCTTTTTGTTTCCATAGTGCATTGATTCACGATAAACACTTTTTGGGATGCGCATCTGGCTCCATACTTCCTTCATGAGATGAGTCATTTGTTATTAAATTTGGGGCAAAGATAAGCAGATTTTAAAAGTTCATCACGATATCAAGAAATGCATTATTATTCCATAGTTTTTAATAACTTGCTCATCCGTAGGTTAATTATTGTTTATGTTTGGAGATGGACGTTGTGATGGTTGGGTGTATATTGGGATATGTTCTATTTATGCTAACATCTTTAGTTTAATGTGGTCAGGGTTGAAATGTGACGTAAGACGATTTTTGAGATCAGGACATTTCTTCTGAGGTGGTTTTGATTGCATGATATTACTGTGATTTTTCGTTTTTCTCCACATTTCAACTCATTGTCTATGACTGCCACACATTACTTCCCGGAACGAAATCTACTCTGAATCATCAGATGCCCTATTTAATATAATGTTCATTTATACTTTCGCCATGATTGAACCAATTGAGATACCTCTGTATATGTGAGAGTCTTGAGGTCTACCTTTCTATTTCTATTAATGTGTGATAAACTCCTGCTTTTGGTGATGCATTTCTTTTTCCACTCTTCTTTCATAAAATAGAGAAATGGGGAGTATTGTAATTTTGTTGATGGCATAAAGATTACCATTTCATTTCCAACCTTCATTTTGGTTATTCCTCATTCAGTAACCTTTTCTAGGTTACAATAAATACCTAGCTAAATAGATAGACAGATAGATTACTATTTACTTTCTTTATATTCGGACTATTGTCCTAATCTTTGTCGTTGTTATCACGACGTTTCGGCCGTTGTGCCCCCCATCAAGGCCTTCAACGGGTGTATATCGATTCGTGATATCTGCAAGGAATTGTCCTACGAGACACTATGCTAGTGGATTAAAACGCTGACCCGTGAATTTAGCGACATAGCAATTTTGAGTCCGATCCCTGGGCCGGGCAATGTATACTTGGATTCGACCGAAACAGAGCTAACAATAACTGAGCACTACTTAAAATAAGAACGAGAGGAAATATGATTAGACATGCGAAAAGAGTCTACCCCCATAGATTAAATAAGTTTGTTTGTTTGTTTGTTTGGGTTTTATGGCATATCAACCACTGTGGGTTATTTAATGCCAAATCCAGTTTATATGAATTTTAAATGCTTATTTTGTATGGAATAAAAAATGTATAGCTGGCAACATTATTGTTTTAAAAAAAACAAAAAAAACGTAGAGCTGGCAACATTATAGTTTCAAAAAACTTAGAGCTGGCAACTTTATTTTTCTGAAAACATTATCTGAGACCTTGCTGTTGGATGCAGTTTATCGCCGTACCCAGGACGCGGATGTAGTTTACCGTCATACCGAGGACGCGGATGTAGTTTACCGTCATACCCAGGACGCGGATGTAGTTTACCGTCATACCCAGGACGTTAGATTAAATAAGGGATACAGTTTCGGATCGATAAACACCTGATGAAAGCCGGTAGGCATAGCGACTGAAACGTTGTGATAACAACAAAGATGAAGATAATAGGCCTAATGTAAACAATGATAACTCATCATCCCAGAAATTGAAACAGATTTAATTAAATAT
>OZ010576.1:62220282-62260282 GCA_963932145.1 Acanthosepion lycidas
CATACGATAAGATTTTTTTCTAAAATTGCTCATGTCTCTTTATTAGGTGCCCTACTCAGAACTCACTTTACTATTCTATTTTTGAAATTCACTAATACGTTCGTTAGTTAGTTACATAGATAGATAGATAGATAGATAGATAGATAGATAGATAGATAGATAATGAAAGATTTAAATAAATAATAATGAAAAAGATAAATAATGTCATAGATAGATAGATGAATAGACAGACAGATAGATAGATAGATAGATAGATAGATAGATAGATAGATAGATAGATAAATAGATAGATAGATAGATAATGAAAGATTTAAATACATAGATAAAGAAAAAGATAAATAATGTCATATTGAGATAGATAGATAGATAGATAGATAAAGAAATAATGTAATAAATAGATGCTGATATTTAAAAATAATGTAACCATCAATCGTCATGTCTATAACTTGGTAAAGTTTGCAATATTCTTCATAAGTCTTTCAAGGCAAAGTTTTTGTCATCACCTGCAAATTTAGCGCATCCAAATCTTCACTGAGACATGTACTCAGTCAAGTCAGGTGAGCTGTAGCTTTTCTTGAGTAAACAACAAAATATGGCAATTAAGTCTAAATACGGTCTAACTGAAATACTGGAATTTTATAATAACAATACCAACGAACCACTCGATAAACAGATCGATTTATTGGTCTTAATCACTCTCGCTTTGCTTTCGTTCCTGTTTCCTTAAGACAAATCTTATTGGCTATCTGATTGTAAATTTGTTTACTGTCGTCAGATAAAGTTGGATTAAGGATATGTCTCTCATCACCTTCAGGAATCAAGGTGGCTACTACAGCGATTTAGTAAGCGCCGCTTACACGTGGTACAAGGCTGAATGCATGGAGCACCAAGTGAGGATCGAGATCACTACTCAATCTGAATTGGTCTCGCGAGATAAGCTTGCTAACCATAGCACCAGGTCGAAGTGCTCTTCAAAATTTAGTAGCTTACATGTGGTACAAGGCCGAAAGTATAGAGCACCCAGTGACGATTTAAATCACTACTTAGTCGTAATTAGTTTTGCGAGAAAAGGTTCCTAGCTATTACGTCGAAGTGCTCTTCAAAATATTGATTTAGTAAGGGTAGCTTACACATGGCACAAGGCTGAATGTATTGAGCCTTCTGTGAGAATTGAAATCACTGTTCAGTTGTAACTGATCTAGCGAGTCAAGCTTGCTAACCATTACACCACATCGAAGTGCGAGGTAGCTACTATATGGCGCAATCATCTATCGAGTTGCGCGTTCTAGCCACGTTGCGAATGATGTCTTGGTTTAGTATTTTCGCAATTTAATTTACAGACCGAAGAGAAGACTGGCCAGAATGGTTGAGATAAAGAATTTTAAAATGATGAAATTTACAAAATTCTTTTTTTTCTTTTTATGTACCGTAGCCTTCCAGGACGTAGGCGATCATAGCTCTCCACCTCCTTCTATCCCTTGCAGCATTCAACAAGTTCCTTCCCTCTGTCACCTTCCTCAGACCACGTTCTGTCATCCACTTAAGTCCGCAAGTTATGCCATGCGTTTTTTTTTTTCCTTTGTCTCTCTTTCCCTCTATTTGACCCGTGAGTATTATATGTCCCAGGAACTTCAGCTGTCTCTTCCCGATGTTAAGTGTAAGCCATCTTCTTGTTTTCAACCTCTCTAAGACCTCATCGTTGCTCACACGCTCGGTCCATGATATCCTTAGCATCCTTCTCTAGAATCACATATCCGTCACCTCGAGTCTCTTCTTCATCTTTGTCCAACTCGTCCAACATTCGCTGCCGGAAGGAAGGACAGATGTCACGCAACAGTTCAGTATTCTTTTCTTCCTTACCAAAGAAATCCTCCTGTCTCGCAATACTCTGCCCTTGCTTTTGGAATGCGTCCTTGGCCATCCCAATACGTCTACAGATCTCAGTTCCCAATTTACTGTTCCCTCAGATCCTTGCGGCGTACTTTATCGAAGGCTTTTGCATTGTCTATGAAACATAGATACATAGATCAGTCAGTTATGTGCCATGCATGACATACGCTTAGGCGATCATGTATCTTTCGATACATGACTGACGAGGCAGATTTTTTTCCCGCAGTAGGTTGCCATTTCTTTCTGCATTTGACCAGTTGCCATCCAGGGCTATAGAACCCTGTCTGTCCTGCTATTTACCCACAGCTGGGTGTAGAAGACGAGGATTCATACCTTTTCTAAGGGTATTAACACGTAAATTAATGGATTCGACTGGAAATCGAACTCGGCTCACTGATTCCGCAATCCGAGTCATTCATAGTTATTTTGTTCTATTCTATATAATCTTCCGTGATCTCTGTCTCTCGTATCTCTTGCTCCTACTTACTTTGTTTTCATACATTGCTTCACCTTCATTTCTTTTCCAACATCCGAATACAACTTGTTTTCAGGCTTTTAATCGAATATTTTCTCCCACGTTTTACCTCTCCTTTTCTTCCACCTGACACTTTTTTTTTCGGTTAATCCTATAACCATTTAATTGTTGGGTTACCCTGCTGGTCATTTATCGTTTATCTCAGTAGACAAAGGTAGCTACTTGACGGATGCCGTTTCCTCTCCAAGCATCCTATCACTAATACATTCGTGTACATCTCCTTTTTAGAAAAAGCGAACAGGTTACAGTGGGTTTATGAAAATCTAATATCAGGTATCGTTGACCTGCTATTCCCTGTCAAATATGTCAGCATTCATGTCCATAGAAAACCACGTCGAGATGGGGAATTACCGTATTTGACAGTGTATAAGACGTACCCCAATTTCAGCAAGGCAAATCAAGAAAAAATTGGTAATTAATAAAATTAATAAAATGATTAGTAAACGGTACTGCCTGGGCTATATTTATGAGGTATTATTTTGGTTAAACAAGTCATGATTACAATTAAACGAAAAATAATAGATAAAAAAGAACACGAGTCTATAAAAGAATTTATTATATCCAAAGGTAAGAAAACAAAATTAAATCAAGCAATTATTACAATTAAGCAAACGCTAGAGTTACCATTAACATTTTATTCATCTTTAATGCCATAAAATTCGTCGTCTCCATTACCAAAACTCTGATACTCATTTTCAATACTATCATCATCGTTAAATAATGCGTCATCTTCCATTCCATTGAGAGCATTACTAATGCCACACTTTTTAAAAGATTTCACAATTTCTGGTCTAATTCGCAGACTTGTACAATGCTAAATCTTTTTATTCTTTCTGTAAATGTAAGGACGTGATCAGGCATTAACATCCATGTATTCCATTCCTCCTTCATGTTTAAGTCTAAGCTAATAGGAGTTGCCAGGTAGCTAATTTCGGCCGACTATCGCGAATTTTAAACCTACATATGGCATATAAGACACAGGGGAAGTTTAAAAGATATTTTTAGTAAAAAAACGTGCGCCTTATATGCCGTCAAATACAGCAAATCCTTTCTTGAATGGCATTAATTCGGCATAAACGCAAATATCCGAAATTCGAAGGCGGTTTGCCAATTTCATATTCAACGTAGCGACTGTTGTTAATTTATTTTTATTCCTGTATATATATATATATATATATATATATATATATATATATATATATATATATATATATATATATATTGATTTATGCGTCTGTAATAGGAATATTTCAACTAAATCTAGACATTGTCTACTCTTTGTATCATCTGGTCAAAATGATGCTAATTAAAACTGAAGGGATGGCAGATAAAGGAACTTTATATATCTGGCAGACCGATCCCCAGAAAGAGAGAGAGCGAGATGTATATTTCCCCAGACAGTAACAGATATTCTTCTGTTGTAGTGGGGGCAAGTTTGAAATCCCCAAATTTGCAAAACAACGTTATAGTAGTCTGACAGAACGACGTACATACAAGATGATTAAACGAAAGTTCCACTCCTATATGCGAAACTTTTTGTCATAGTAAAATGAGAAATTCCTTATTTAAAATGTCTTATTATAGTAGTGTTTCTAGTTTTAAATAAGGAATTTCTCGTTTTACAGAAAATAAATGAAAGCTGTTATATTTTTCTACACTTCATTTTAAAATTGTCATTCGAATATCCTTATTAGACAAGATTAAATCCGTGTCGACAATATTTTCGTTCACTGCCCTTTTCTCATACGGGTTTCTACTCCTAGATGTTATATGAAAAAGTTATCAGTGAATATGATAAGTCTCTGGCAGAGGGTATATACTGGCCACTCTTGGACCAAGAGACTCTAAGTATCCCCGGAATCGATACACACCAACGACCTACTCTGCAACAAGCATCTACACAACAACGCAATAATGTTTCTCGATTTGACAAGCATAACATACCAATCTTGAGGAGGCATGGTGGAGTAATGGATTCAGGAATCGGAGATCCGAGTTCGAATTCCAGTCAAATCTATTACATTCACTTACGCGCTAATACCCTTGGAAACTCCTCTTCTTCTCCTTCCAGCTATGGGTAAATAGCAGGACAGACCGGGTTCTATAGCTTGGATGGCAACTGGTCTACTGTAGAAAGAACTCGCAACTTACTGCGGGAAAAAAAAATCTGCCTCGTCAGTCATGTATCGAAAGTTACATGATCGCCTAAGCATGTATCACGCAAAGCACATAACTGACTGAACATGCCAATCATATTTAAGTTTGCCTAAATCGTTTGTGAATTGTTATATGCTTTTCATTCAAACCATCATACTCTCTGTTATATGCACAAAGTTTCAACCGTTGTACTTTCTTAAGGTATATTTCACTGGACTCGCCTTTAAGGCAGGATGTAAGACAAGATCGTTTTTACGTGAAGAGCGCCATATGCATATGGACCATGGACAAGACAAAGCCCGAACCTGCGACCACTTTACCTATATTACTCCGACACCGTCTCTCTTAGTGAAATGAGGTGCTGTCGTAGGGTTGAAATCACAAGCTACGGGGGCCTTGACCAATTTAAAAGGAGAACAACAGTCTACTTCTCATCCGATCAGAAGCAAAACCCCGTGCCACAGGTAACTAACTCCCCCATGTGTCCCTCATCGCATTTTTATTTTTTTTTAATTTTGAAAATAATTATTAATCTGTTTCTTCTTTCTATTAGGTTGGTGCAAAAAAATGACGTAATAATGTCGTTTTTTACATTAAAAAAATACGGCAAAAACGACATTATTACGTCATTATTTTTGCACTAACCTAATATATTAAAGGAATATTTCATATCAGTTAATTTCACTCGTAGATTTTTCAGGTGTTTCTCATCATTTTCAGTCACCTTCGAGGGATCATTGACCTTTCGCTCCTCAGAGCAATATTTCAGATGAATTAATACACAACAGTAAATTTCACAGGTCTTTTTCATCGTTTTCAGTCTCCTTCATGGAAATTTTAATCTACATCTTCTAAAAGCAATATTTCTGATCAGTTAATACCAGTAAATTCTTCAGGTATTTCTCGTTGTTTTCAGTCACCTGCAGGGATCTTTAAAGTTTTTCTCCTAAGAACAAAATTTCACATCACTCAGTATTCACCAGTAGATTCTTCAGGTATTTTCTCATCGTTTACAATCAAATTCAGGGAAACATTCACCTATATTTCCAAAGGGTAATATTTCAGATCATCAATTATTCACCAGTACATTCCTCGGGCGTTTCACGTCCTTTTCAGTAACCTTCAGGGAATCTTTAACGTTTCTTTTCTAGGTGCAAAATTTCAGTTCAGTTAATGCTGAAGACGTCAAGAAGGCAGTGTTTGGGAAATCACTTTGCCGGGATTCCATTCCACAAAGAAGCCGCTCTCGGGAAGAAGCTGTCCGATTTTTTTATTAAATTCACCGTCGTTTACTCTCAGTTGTAATGGTCAGGGCTGGTGGGACTAATGAATATAACTCGTCAGTTTTTTAACTTTTGAGAGACACCAACAAAAGAAACACCAGCCCTTGTGGATTAAAACGCTGGTGAGAACATATATAGCCCTTGACAGTTTTGAGTTCAAATAATAGGATTAGATTATCGTAAATAGGTTCGCCTATCGTTCGGTTTACTCTCTACTCCGGTCTTTTTAATCAGGAGTTGTATCCCTTGTTTTCTGTTTAGGATTGGGTAACATAATCTCTACTTCAACTCTATACTTCTAACATCTCCGCCTAACCTAATTGTGTTTAAGGTTGCTTCTAAAATCTCTTCCTTCTCTTTTACTTCTCCTTGCCTCTTAGTTGTGTTATCGCCTTCCTTGGGTTGAAATGAATTAAAAGAATTGTTTGGACCTATTAGAAGTTCATGCACAGCTGGGGTAAATACATCAATCTCGAAGGCAACTAAATGGAAAGGTAGCAAGAAAATGCAAGTAAAATAAGCACAATGTTTTATTTATATATCAAAATACTCTTTGGGTTTGTGAATACCTAACTTTTGGGACATCCTCCATAACAGAAGAAAAAGAATACAGTTCGACTATATTTCCTTACAGTGAACTTAATCAATGTCTGCCATTCGTAATATCGACAAAATGAAAGCAGAAATCTTCAGAGCAACTTAAATCTCTGGCTCAATAAATATAAGTGTATCGCTTTAGGCAAACACTTAACAATATTTACTAAGATTATCTTACTGGTTCACAAGTGTGGTTTGCCCGGTGTGGTCTGCGAGATTGTGATAACGATCTGCGAGACGAGTTTGATAGCCACAGCTCCAAGGCAAGTGGCCTTAACAATCCAAACGGATTCTCCTTTTCGAGATCTCTTGATATGTGACACATAGAACGTGAACGAATTTAATTATTCATCGATTTAAGAGGGTGTATTCACTATCTCCACTAGAGAAAATTCGACACATAGTTTAATCACAGGGCCCACATGCGTAGGCAAAGAACAAAAAAAGAATCAGACCCCACGATCTGTCCCACAAAGGCGTCATAATACGTTCTGACCCACCCCGGGGTTCATCGATTTAAGAAGAACGGAGTCGAACAGATTTATCTCGAGGTAATGTTGGCCTTCACGCTGTTGAATGACTACGAAGCTAGCATGGAACCGTAAATATTTTAGCTGGTGATCCGGTAAGGATCAACACTATCTATAGATATTTTCATGGCAGCTGTTCAAACGAACTACATTCTTCAGTTCCAACAATCATAGACATTCACAGACATGCCCCGTATACGGAATCGACTCGTCCACATTCCCATAATATTCCAGTGGTAAGAAGCAATTTCTAGTCAGACAGCTTCTCCCCAGAAATATTAAATTGCGGAAGAGACTTCCGAAATGTGCTTTCCCGATTGCTACAACCTTAACCTCTTCAAGCCAAAGGTCAATCGTTACCTATCGTATATATTCACATAATGTACACATCCTACTATATATTCTACATCCTTATGATTTCTACCTTGAATAGTTTTTGGGTCTTGTATTAGGTGAACAACTGTATAAATATGTCCAAGTGTTTCAGTAGTTAATGGTTTATTAATATAAATGTCTTCGGAAAGTAATTACGTATTAGGTTGGTGCAAAAATAATGACGTAATAATGTCGTTTTTTGATGTATTTTTAACGTCAAAAAACGACATTATTACGTCATTCTTTTTGCACCAACCTAATATTTCACCGTTATAAATTTTGAGACAACCAACTAAAGAAAAGCGAGGTTGAATGGTACGAAACTGCGTCTAGAATTAGTTTACCATCTCTTCTATCTGGACAATGGGTCATTGAAATTATGAATCGACATTTAATCCAAACTTTAAATACAGACGTATCCAAGATCATATTATGGTGTTTGGAAAGTCATTATGTATTTCACCGCTGTGAATTATAACTCAAACAATCAAGGCAGAACCAAATTTGAATGGTAGAAAAATGTCTACTAGTTTATCATCTAATCTATCGCACAGCGTACATTTTAGAGTTTAATTAGGAAAACTTGCAAAAACGCAATTTGCATTATTAATGAACATTCGCTTGGGAATAGAACAAGTTTTGCGAGGAATTTCAACCCTTCATTTTTGGTATTTGAGTTCAAAATTTTCAGGCGGTCTTTCGCTAATCTACTGCTATTTTCATGGCCAATCTTAAGATGAGATTCATGTGTAAAAGTCGAGGTCAACCGTTATCTATCGTACATATCTTCATAATATCCAACATTTCTGGGGTTTTTTTTAAACTATATAAATTAAATCTACCGGTGGGCTCATATGAGAGTCTTAAGAAATTGGGCACTACTAAGATAGGAAGATATGGAGAGCCGTGGTTGTTCACGTCACATAAAAAGAATAAGACTCCGTTTATTGGACAGAAAAAAAAGAAAGATCGAGACACTTTTTCACACGCTTAATATTTTTGGGAGGTATATATCGAAATAGGTAGACAGTGGTTGAATAAAATGATAAACAGAGGCGGCATTTTTACCAGATGAGACATAAAGTTGCTTCTTTTTTTTTTTTTTTCGACAAATAACAAGACGAAAAGTGATCCAAACAAAGTAGAGATAAGAAACCGTTGATAAAATAGTGGGAAATGCTGGCAGGAAAAGAGGCGAAGTTGTTTGGGCGACCCAGACACCTTCACGCCGGGAGGGCACGAACCGAGTCATGTATTCATCGATGTATGTACACACACGACGAAATCGGAGTCAGATAGCCTGAAAGTAATTTATTCTACATAGACGTTTTAACGAATGACCGACGAAATAAAAAGAAAAAGTGGAAAGAAAGAAAAAAAATAACATAAAAATAAGAATGGCGAAAAAAGAAAGTAAAGAGGATTAGAATCCCAATCTTAAGAGTTTTGAACTGTAGAACTGAAGAGATGCCATTAGCCTTATAGCTTGTGGCATTCATATATATATATATATATATATATATATATATATATATATATATATTTGTGTGTGTGTGTGTGTGTAGTGGATGGGTGGCTGCGTGAGAGTGGTGGTGTGAGTCTGTGTGATTGTTATTGTTGTTTTCTTTCAAGTGTATAAGATTAAATCGTGCTTTACGAAGTCTCGCTTAGATGTGGCGCAAGGCCGCAAGTATGGTGGACCCAGTCGTAATTGATCGAGAGAAACAAGCTTGCTAACACCACGTTAAACACCACGTTAAACACCGCGTTGATGTGTTTATGCCATGAGATTAGATAAACAAATCTAATATTAATAAGGACAAAAGGAAAACGCATTTCGTCCTCAGAGGACGAAACGTGACAGTTAAGAGGAGTTTTCCTTTTGTCATTATTCATGTTGTGCTTTTACAGATTTACTCTATATGAAAGTTTTACACACACACACACACACATACATATATATATATATATATATATATATATATATATATATATATATATATATATATATATATATATATATACATATATATATATATATTAACCAGGTAAGACAAGAGGATACGTTTATTATTCCATCACGTTACCTTTCTTTCAGGCAAGTGCTGAAATTTTATTTAATGACTTGTTTTTTTACACAGAAGTTCCTCAAGGAAAGAAACGCTTTGGCATAAAAGGTTTTCCTCTTGTCTCATTTATATTGTCTTTACAGATATGAATTATTTATACCTGTATTTTTACACACACTCACACCCACAAACACACACATATATATGTACCTTCACTTAGTTGGACATAAAATTCTTAATAGAAACATAATGTGGGATTACTTTTGGTCTATACATGCACACACAGACGCACCCGTGCACAAACACACAAATTCACGCACATACACACAGTATGTATGTATGTATGTATGTATGTATGTATGTATGTATGTATATATATATATATATATATATATGCGTCTGTGTGTGTGTGCGTGTGCGTGCGTGTGCGTGTGTCTGTGTCTGAGTGCACTTGCGCGTGTGTGAGAGAGTTTATATTAGGTTGGTGCAAAAATAATGACGTAATAATGTCGTTTTTCGACGTCAAAAAACGACATTATTACGTCATTATTTTTGCACCAACCTAATATGTTCTCTCGGATAGTCTATCCTAGAACTACGTAATTTTATCTTATATAAAAATCGACACCCAAGATTTTAAAATATGTTTTAAAAATGAAAATCTTTCTTGAAGCTTTTATTTTAGTTTTAATTCCAAGCTAATATATTAAATTTAGTATTTGCAATAAGCAAAAGCCTTTGCTCTATATCAAACCGAATTTAAATTGATTGGAATTATTTTTAATAGCTAATTTTCTTTATTAATAAATCATTAAAAAATAAAATATCCTTTTTTTGAAACTTTACTTGAGGAAAATCAACTGATTTAAAGTTGAATTAATGTTACTTTTTGTTTAACCATCGCAGAAAATCATTAATTTAATACTGAGATTTTTTTATGAGTTCTTCCCACTTATCAATAACTTAACGATTGTAATATTTAAGGGGGAAACAATTTTTTTAACTACCCAGCAATTTTAAACTTTTAAATATTTTATTGAATGTTATGTACTTTGACATTATAGTCTTACTTACAAAGACGCATGCTGAGGAAATGTAAAAAATGATTATGCTTAATTTTAAATTTATTTTTACTTTTTTCTAAAATGATATCATGCACCGGCATCGGAAAGTTTATACACAATCTTGATGCAAATGTATAACATCGCATTCGAGAACTGTAAAGTTACACTAAAAAAAAATAAAAAATAAACTTGTTGGTTGAATTTATAAGATCTGTCTGGATCTATCAATTGGTGCATAATTATCAGGCGATTTTAAAAACAATATTTACTATGAAAAAAGAAACATAACAATCCAACAATAACATACATGATTATTCCAGATCGTATGATTATCGACACGTATTTTTAGAACCTGAAAATAGCAATAATATAAATTTATTAAAATAAGTAAACAAAACAGCAATTTTATTAACGAATAACTCGCCTACTAAAACGCCTGATAATTATGCACCTAACCAATATATATATATATATATATATATATATATATATATATATATATATACATACATACATACATACATATATATATATATATATATATATATATATATATATATATATATATATATATATATGAAGAAAAATATACGGAAAAAACAAACAAAAATCCTTATATGCAATTATGCTGTTTTAATGTTAATATAATGTCAACGTCGGACGTTTTGGTCTAATAAACCATCTTCAGGACATATTCATAAAATATAATTAACATTATCAATTCAACATGACAAAGACGATGGATATTTTATGAATATGTCCTGAAGATGGTTTATTAGACCGAAACGTCCGACGTTGACATTATATTAACATTAAAACAGCATAATTGCATATAAGGATTTTTGTTTGTTTTTTACGTATATTTTTCTTCATACTGTCGGATCTATATCCATATATTTGCTTACATATATATATATATATATATATATATATATATATATATACTCGCACACACACATATAATATATATTTATACACAAACGCGAATGTAATAAAAGAAAAAAAAAACAAAAGATAGAACTAACCATCAATTGCAAGAAAATCAGAATGTATGGACCATTCCAAGAGGCACATCCTAAAAGACACATCCCAAGATAAGACCTACAAACTGAAAATAAAAAAATCTATCAATGAAGTATTTTAACGGAAATTGGATGAGTCGAAAACAGACAAAGAGAATGGGATTTTTTTTATTGTTTTTTATGGCTTATCAACCTTTTGAATGTCATTTAAAGAAAATATTTTTGGATTGTAAGATTTTTTTAGGGAATAATGATTTATTGATACAGTTACTCCACGGTGGAGTAATGGTTTACGGTTCGGATTGAGGAATCAGAGTTCGAATTCCAGTCGAATCCATTACTTACATGCTAATACCCTTGGGAATATTCTTCTCCCTATTCGGTAAATAGCATGACAAAACTTAAACTGGTCTACCACAGAAACTGCGGGAAAACATTACCTCGTCAGTCATGTATCGAAAGATACATGATCGCCTAAGCGTGTATCACGCATGACACATAACTAACTGATACAATTCCTACTAATTAATCCATAGCTTGGGAGGAAGAAGTGGATTCATGCCTTTACCAATGGTATTTGCGCGTAAGTGAATACAAACGAACCTGACTGGAATTGGAACTCATCTCTCCGTTATTCATTCCACCTCATGCATGTCCTAGCTTACAGAGCATGGATTTCCGTAGCGGTTAGCCATCTAGGTAGTGACTAGCCTCGACGTTACTTAACTTCGGTGATCGTACGATAACCAATGTTTCAACGTGATGTGGCCGTAAGCCAAAGGGAATGGGAGGGATAGTAAGAAGACAAAGGTTACTTAAAGCTAAAAATTGTGGTGAGCCATGATCACTCACGTCCTGAAGGGACACGTCATAACAAAAAAAAAGAAAGATTATTTTTTATCTAGATTTTTATTAATCATAGTTTTCTTTTAGTTCAAGACTATTAAAATTGGTTCAGAAATAGAGAGATTTGAACTTATATCGTATAGCTCTGGAGGCTTATCTGAGGTGGACGACTGCTTACCAATAAGCCGACGGAGACATCAGTAGACGAAATAGGAACATACAGCTACACTTTCCCTTGTTCCATTTTCTCTACGCCATCTTGTTTGCTTTCGTCTTAGTAGAAATTATCAAGCGTGATAGTCTTAAGTGATTCAAATTTCTTCGGTAAAACATTTTTATCATTTATTTCTGACGAGGTTTCTTTTTATTTTCGTCTTTGCTTTTCCATCTCTTAAATCGTTTTATCTCTTTCGATCGTTACGTATGAATCAACAGTCATGGCGCGTATACTGTGTTTCGTATATTTATCACTTTGTTGGTATGCCGGCCCTCACTCAATAATAATAATAATAATTTTGTAAGTGCTAAACATGGCTCTCCACAAATCCATGCTCTTTGAAGCTCTCAGTAGTGTTTGTCGCCTTACTATCACTGGCAGCAATACTCCATTTTTGGTCTGATGTGTTTCTTCTTCTTCTTCTTCTTCTTCTTCTTATTATTATTATTATTATTATTATTATTATTTCCTTTGATTTCTGGTGTGTATACATTTCTTTCCGGGTCACGCCAAAAGACCTAAGTTTAGAAATGGCATCATGACATTTTCCACTGACCAATTTAAAAAAAAACAAAACACAGACCTATTTTAGATAGATAAAGCCATTCGTAACGTGAGAACATTTTTTTTTTTTTTTGTATTTCTTGTCTTTCTGCAATCCGTTCAATGAGTCTACTGGAATTTTTTCCAACCAATCCGAGAGCTTCAGGGATTATTGTTGTTCACATGTGCCACATTTTTAAGATTTCGATTTCAAGGTTCTTGTATTTTGATAGCTTTTTGAAGATCTTCAAAGATACATTACAGTCTCCAAGGACTGCCATATCAATAAGGACCACTTTATTTTGTTTGCGGTTTGTAATAACAATGGCTGGGCGGTTATGTTTGATTGTTCTGTTTGTGTGTATTGTGTTGTCCCATAAATTTGTAACAGATCCTATCACCGTAACCGAGTCTGGGTGGTGTTCATATTATTATTATTATTATTATTATTATTATTATTACTATTATTATTATTATTTCCTTTGGTTCTTGTTGTATACATATTTCCTTCCAGGTCCTAAAAATGACTTCATAACATCTTCCACTGGTAATTTTACATAATTCTTCGCAATGTGCCAGCTGTTCTTACGAGTACATTCTTTTTGTATTTCTTTAAGACACGGGGCACCAGGTTTCCATTCAATGAGTCTATCGGAACCTTTTCCAATCAAACTGAGGGTTCCAAGTAAAACTGAAATTAACGATATCCTCATGGGCCACTTTTTTTAGAGCTCCACTTCAAGATCCTTGTTTGTTGATAGCTATTTGAAAACTTGATAATATTAGAATCTGCAGAAACTACTATTTCAATAAGAAAGCACATTCTGTTTTTGTAGTATTTGATCGTGATGTCTGGGCACTTAGCTTTCATTGTTCTGTCCGTACGTGTTGTAGTAAAATGCCATAAAATTGTTACGGGTCCTATGTCTGAAACAGGGTCTGGGTGATGTTTATACCAGTTTCTTGCAGTTTCCTTCCCGTAAAAGTTGCATATTTTCCAGTGCAGATATTGGCCCACTCTATCATGCCGGGTTGCTGTCATTATTATTATTATTATTTTCATTTTTTTTTATGAGTTGTTCCCACTTATCAATAACTTAACGATTGTAATATTTAAGGGGGAAACAATTTTTTTAACTACCCAGCAATTTTAAACTTTTTAATATTTTATTGAATGTTATGTACTTTGACATCATAGTCTTACTTACAAAGACGCATGCTGAGGAAATGTAAAAAATGATTATGCTTAATTTTAAATTTATTTTTACTTTTTGCTAAAATGATATCATACACCAGCATCGGACAGTTATACACATGTTAATGATCTGCCTAATAACATACTCAGATCATTAGTAAATCTGCGTGACCAGAACCTGGCACTTGATCTTACCTTTGATCCAACTCTAGCAGCTCAATGTGGGGAAACTTATTTAATATTAAATACCTCTTTAAATGAACTTGTTGCGGTTCGTCGTCACTGAGAAGAACATGACTTTTTGCCTATCATGTTGACTCATTATACTCTCAATGACGCGTCTTGCTTTGAACGTCTTTTGGTTCTCGTTCACCCCAGATCACAAGTGGGACTCATATATACCACCCATCTTCAAAGATTATGGGAAAATGACTGACTCCCTGTAACCTCCCAGAAAGTACCAGACTCCTCTTGGCATGCTCTATTTTTACAAGCGCCAAATCAGGCCAAAATATGGAGTATTGCTGCCATATCTGGGCTACAGTTACCCAGTCCTCACTTTCCAGCCTTGATAGAGTTTTAAAAAAGTCGTCTACGCGACTTTGTGGAGGATTAATTATTTTCTACCTTACAGCCTCGTTCCCAAAGATGAAGTGTCGCTATTTGCATAGTCAATGTTCTGAGGTACTATTTTCCTATAGTCTTTAGTTTCAAATCTTTACGAGTAATTTCCGTCATGCTTCGTACAAAAGGTCTCATGATCATCATCTCTTTCTATTCAATTGGTCACACTCCTGTATTCTTTTGAAAAAGAATACAGGTTTATCTCTTGTTTCCCGTTCAGGATTAGATTTCCAGTTTCTTCCGCACTGTACTTCTAATGTCTCTAACTGAAGTCTGAAATGTTATTCCCTAATTAAATGCTGATCTCTTCAAGTCTAGAGATGGCCCTTATCTTTCCTCCATAACCCCAATAACTTCCCTTCTTCCCTTTTCTTACGCTAATACAAACCCATACAGTAACCTTTTGCCTTGAGTGTCTCATGGGCCTTGTATTCTGAGAATATTAATAAAAAAAGAACAGTTTCTTGAAGAATCGCTACTTTGTGGGACGGACTCCCGAGAGGAGGCTTCCCTGATCGATACAATCTTAATCTCTTCATGCCTTGGGTCAACCTCGGGTCTATCCTACATATTCTCATAATCTGAACTTCCCGCCTCCTTTTCTTGCGTTCATAGGACCATCTCATATTCAATAACCATCTACCTTGAGTGGGTGTCGGGCCTTCTCTTTTGCGAACATTTAGTAAAAAATAGTAAAAATGAAAAATCTTTTAGACTTTGTTCTGCCATCCAAGCTCGTTATGCAAGTAGATTTTCTCTTATTACTCTTGCCTTTAAGACTTACGGCCAAATCACACTCAAACACCGGTTCCCGTATGATCACCGAAGTTAAGCAACACCGAGCTTGATCCGTACCTAGATGGGTGAACGCTTAGTTATACTATGTGCTGTAAGTTTGGATGTGCCGGTGATGTATAGGATAATGACTCGGAATTGTTAATCTGAGAACCGAATTCCATTTCCCGTTGTGTTTGCTATATTACACGCATATACCATTGGAAATGCTATAAATACATCTCTTCTCTCCCCAGCTATGGGTTAATTAATAAGACTTCTATCACTAAACCATCTAAAAAAAATATCTAAGAAAGATTCTGGCATTAAATAACCTGCAATGGATTAATAATCCGAAAAAAAACGAATCAATCAATCAATCCTACCTTTAACATAGTCTGTGAGTGTTAAATTTTCCAAGCCTACTTTCCTCATTATAGGTCCCTGAAATTTCGACCAACTTTTCTTGTTGTTGATTTTAAAGATGTGCCCTTTTTGTTCCCATTTTCTTTAAAACTTTTTTCTCACATGTTTAGTCCATGGTAATTTCTTCATCCGTCTTTAAAGACGTATTTCTGTCGTTTCGTGTCTCTTCATCTGTGACAAGATCACACAGTTTTCTCTTTCATATAAGAGAATTGAAATTTCCTATGCCAGTTCAGCAATTTTGTCTTGGTTTCTAGTGAAATTTTCTTGTTTCTTCACATTTTGTTTAGTTTTTCCAAGGCAACTTTCGTTATTCCAATGTGCCTCTACACCTCGGTGTTGCATTTTCCGCTGTCTGCTATAACGATAGATATCAATAATTAAATGCCTATACTTTATAGATTTTCTAAGGCTCCATCCTTGGCCCCAATCAATTCCTTATTTTCATCAACGACATTCCTGACGCCATAGATTCCCAAGTAGGCATCTACGCGGACGACACTACAATTTACTACTGCCTCAAAAACAAATCTAGTGTCGCTGTCAAAACTAACCTGGCCGCTCGTCCTGAAATGGACCTCCAATCGGTTGTTAATTGGGGCAAGAATTGGCTGGTCAACTTTAACGCCTCAAAAACTAAACTGCTCTCTATTAATCACCATAGAGATCCTTCCCTAGCCCCCACCCCATTAGAATATCTAATAGTCAACTTCTTGAGAGGAACTCTCTGCGTCTGACTGGTCTCACGTTGACTGCTGACTTTAGATGGAACAAATATATTGAGTCCATTGCTTCGTCCACAGCGAGGAAAGTTGGCACTCTGTGCCGCGCCAGGAAATTTTTCTCCCCGGAATCGATACTTCAAATATACAAATCAACCATTCGCCCTTGCATGGAGTATTGCTGCCATATATGGTCCGGTGCACCTTCTGTTTACCTCGGAGTTCTTGGCAAGATCCAGAGGCGGATATGTAATATAATTGGCCCTGATCTGGTATCTCGTCTACAGTTGCTCTCTCACAGACGCGACATCGCCTCTCTCTGTCTTTTTTACAAGTACTTTCATGGTAATTGCTCCGATGAGCTGCTTTCACTGGTTCCCAGACTTCATGAATTCAAGCGCCCTACGAGGCTGGCATCCCGCACTCACCCTTTCACTATAGAAACTTTTAAATGTAGCCGTCTCTTCTACTCCAATAGCTTTGTACCTCGCACCTCTTGCCTGTGGAACACCCTTCCCAATTAATGCTTCCCTGAGAGCTATAATCTCCAACTATTCAAATGTAATGTCAATCGACATCTCCAGTTACCTTGATTTATCCACTATCCCTCTCTTCATCCTTTCTTCTATCACTCCTATCTGATCTTGCTCCAAATCTTCTGCAACCCCCTGCATCCTAGTGGCTTCACGCCTTGCTCGGGGCGTAATGCTTAAAAATAAATAAATAAATAAATAAATAAATAAATAATAATAATAATAATAATAATAATAATAATAATAATAATAATAATAATAATATAATTACGCTTGTCTCTTCGTCATTTTGAACGACCGTCACACTCTGCCATAGACCATAAATAATGGACTATTCCGTTTTTATCGAGTGGAAAGATAGAGACGCTACTTGGTTTTAGCGAAAAAATGAAAGAAAGATAAAAGTCTTTAACGTTTACTGCTCCTCTCGTGAAAAGAAAAAATACATGAAACACGCTACTTTGTTTCAGCGGGAAAATGAAAGAACGAAAGGAATATAGACGTGTTTAAACGTCTGTTTCAGTGAAATAGAAAAAAGTTGTCAGTTTCAAATCTTTTCATTTGTACCCCCTTACTTCTAAAAATAACGACCAGCCTTCATATTTATGATTGTTATTGCAATATTTTTAAACGTTGTTAAGCTCAAATATTTAAAGATGTGATAGGGGGATTTCTACAAATATTTTATTGTCGTCGAACATGAGATTACTGAATCATTAACTTTTAAATGAATTAAGATTCATCAGAATTTTAAAATTGGAAAACCGTGAAATTTTCACAGGTTAATAATTAATAATAATAATAACTAGCCAAATCCCCGCCTTAAGAACCTTTTTCTTAATAATAATTTTAAAATAATCCAGCAATTTTATTTTACTGGTAACTGGATTTTACTGGTAACTGGATTTTTGTAGATTTAATAATTGGATAATTGTTTTATTCGGTTTTCGAGTCCAAATCTATTGTATCTCTGAGGGAGGATTGGTAGTAATAATAAGGCCAGTGCAACCGACGGTTGTGGAGGCTGGACCATTTGGTGGTTTGGCCCGGGTGCACGCGCTTGGGGTCTCCACCTTAAAGCGTCTTTTTGACACATCCTGCCAACGTGGGACGGCAAGTAAACACAATCGCCTCTCGGCAATTTAGCTCGGGGAGATTCAAATAATATTAAGTCTCCCCCACCTCCGACATTACCTCACTTTCGCGAGGGCGCTGTGATTATTGCCGTGCACCTACAGCGTCCCTAAATGGGAAATGGCGAGGGGCCTTAGGCAATTCTCTCACGGAATACCACTTTTGTTGTCCCATTTGATATCGACGTGAATACACTAAAAATACTCACTTCTCAGTATTTTGGCTAAGATCAAAGTGTAGTATCTGTTCTTATCATCTTAATTTCATTTTCTCTCTCTCTCTCTCTCTCTCTCTCTCTCTTCCTACTTCTTTTCTTTTTTTTTCATTTTCTCAATGAAACCAAGTAGTGTCTTTTCCTCTCTTCCACCTATTCAAAACGGAACAGTTCTTTATGAGATATTGGCGGGACGTAATGGTTGTGCGAACTAACGAAGAGAGGGACAAGGACAATTATAATAATAAAGTAAAAAGAAGCAATAAGTAAGGTAAAAGCGGAACAAATTAAACCAACAACAAATTCTTCCTTTTTCAAAATTTCAAACGATATGCTCCGATATGACAGTGACCAGCACGACCTCTACTTTATTTTTTAAACTCTCCATTGCTCCCTCCATCCTCTGTTCTTCGCCTTCCTCTTCAAAATATCTGTATTAACAGCACCCTTGTCTCTGCTCAAGCGTGAGTCCCACGCCTATCTCTTTCCCCATGTTGGGTGTCTAATTGCCTTCCCTGTTATCGGACCCTTGTTCGTCCAAATTTTCAAAGCGTCGAAATTCCTGCCACTTCCATGCCCACCAGTTGGCGGACAGCTGGGAGTGGAGGGGCGAGGTGTCTTCATAAAGCAAAATAAATCGGCCTTTCTTCAGTTACCAAGTCAGACGAAAGTGGCATGTATGGCGAGTGTTTGAGAAAATATTAGATGCTCCGATTGGCATCGCAGGATTTTGAAATTCACAACCTTTTTTTTATTTTTTATCTCTTGTCTACTATTCGGCAGGGGTCACGATTTCTTTCTTTCTTATCTAGCTTTTCCGTTTCTATTTATTTTATTTATTTATTTATTTATTGACCGATTTTCTTTCTGTCTTCATCTATATTTACAATTTCAGTCTTCTGCGCTCTTTCTGTGTATCTTAAACTGACTTCTTTCTTTTTTACAAATACTCTGTTCTTTCTTCATCATGTTAGTACTACTCCCTGTTTTTTCTCTCTTTCACATACACTTTTCTTTCTTTCTCCATTTCCACTTGTTAATGTTAAGTTTCGTCTTTTTCTTTTTACACTACTCTTTTATTAAGTTTTCTCTTCCAAGTACTTTTATTTATTTCTTCTTTCCTTTTACATTGTTCATATTTACCTTCTTGCTCGTAATCTAGCCTTTCTTCTTTTCCTCTTGTTCGTGCTTTCCTCTCTTTTTTTGTTGAACGGAATTTCTTTCTTTCTTTCTTTCTTTCATTCTTTCTTTCTTTCTTTCTTTCTTTCTCGTAATCTACCCTTTCTTCTTTTCCACTTATTTGTAGTTTCTTGTCTTTTTTGCTGAACGGACTTGCTTTCTCTCTTTCTTGCTTTCTGTCTTTCTTTCTCTCTTTCTTGCTTTCTCTCTTTCTTGCTTTCTGTCTTTCTTTCTTTCTTTCTTTCTCGTAATCTACCCTTTCTTCTTTTCCACTTATTTGTAGTTTCTTGTCTTTTTTGTTGAACGGAATTTCTTTCTTTCTTTCTTTCTCTCTTTCTTTCTTTCTTTCTCGTAATCTACCCTTTCTTCTTTTCCACTTATTTGTAGTTTCTTGTCTTTTTTGCTGAACGGACTTGCTTTCTCTCTTTCTTGCTTTCTGTCTTTCTTTCTCTCTTTCTTGCTTTCTCTCTTTCTTGCTTTCTGTCTTTCTTTCTTTCTTTCTTTCTCGTAATCTACCCTTTCTTCTTTTCCACTTATTTGTAGTTTCTTGTCTTTTTTGTTGAACGGAATTTCTTTCTTTCTTTCTTTCTCTCTTTCTTTCTTTCTTGCTCGTAATCTACCCTTTCTTCTTTTCCACTTATTTGTAGTTTCTTGTCTTTTTTGCTGAACGGACTTTCTTTCTTTCTCTCTTTCTTTCTCCTTTTCTTTCTTTCTCTCTTTCTTTCTTTCTTTCTTTCTTTCTTTCTTGCTCGTAATCTACCCTTTCTTCTTTTACTCTTGTTCGTAGTTTCTTCTCTGTTTTTGTTGAATGCACTCCCTTTTATGTTTCTTTTTGATTGCCACTGATCTTTCTTTCTTTATTCCTTCCTTTCTTCCTTTCTTTCTTTCTGCTATTAAGGTTTCCTTTATTTCCGTCTTTTTGACATTATTCTTTCTTTCTTTCTTTATTTTGAAATACTATGAGCTGTCTTTCTTTCTTTCTTTCTTTCTTTCTTTCTTCCCACCGTAAATTGTTCATTCTTTCTTTCTCGTACTCTTTTCTTAAACTGTCTTTCTTTCTGGATAAACGAAAACTAGATTACAAAATTCCAATACATGAAGTGATTGCCTGTTTCCATGCAACAAACTTCCATATGACACCCCACTACGCATTTATTTTTTCTTATGGCTTCGCTTGGCAAAAGAAGATTAGGTTGTCACAAACTCCGAGCAGTTAGTGATGCCTCTGCGGGAGAAGCATATTTTTCTATATCGACTGCAGGGAAAAACTTGGAATCCAGTGGAAGCTGCGGCCTCGCGAATATACCTTTTTTTCAGTGCTACTATAGTATAATATTTGCAGTCTATTTTCTACTATAGTATGAATTCTACTATCCATTTATTAATACTATCCATTTAGTAATCGTCTCCTCAGATTGACACTCAAACACTGAAATGTTAGTATTGAAGCTTCTTCCGGCCCGAATGACAAATAGTACAGCATGTCTTTTCCAAATTTCTGTCGGAGTGAATAGCCTCATGTTACTTGTTTTCTCACAGACGGTGCCCAACCGACGCTACTATACTGGACAATCAGCAAAATCAAAAACAAACAATACGCATGCGTGAAAAAAAATATAATATATAAATATAAAATGGCGACAATTTAACCAATTTACGCTGTATCTATCCCAGTCTCCTGTTTATATCTATCTGGACACATATATATATATATATATATATATATATATTAAAGACATTTTTATATTTAACGTTCTTTTTATAGATACAAGTATTTAAGTAAATGCTCTGTTTATAATAAGCAGTATTAAATAACATCTACCGGATTGAATGTCCGAGAAATTTTCATAGAAAATATTCGTCCTTGGACAGGATTTGAACCTGCATTCCTATACGGAACGGTCATTTACGCTGACGTGCCTAACCGCTCGGCCACCAAGGATCGTTCGGTCGGCAAGGTCGAATTTACTGCTTATAAACTTCAATACATAGGATGCAGGTTCGAATCCTGTCCAAGGACGAATATTTTCTATGAAAATTTCTTGGACATTCAGGCCGGTAAATGTTATTTAATACTGTTTATTATAAACAGAGCATTTACTTAAATACTTGTATCTATAAAAAGAACGTTAAACATAAAAAATGTCTTTAATAAATAAAAATTGTCGGACTTTGTCCATTTCTTAATGTATATATATATATATATATATATATATATATATATAATATATATACAGAGAGAGAGAGAGAGAGAGAGAGAGAGAGAGTGAGTGAGTGATAGGTATAGATAGCTATAGATATATAGATACAGATAGATCGATAGTTCGAGACCGATAACTCGATAGGTATGGTCAGACTGAGATTCATCTATCAAGGTATTTTGCTCCACATTATATCAAAATTGTAGATTATTTTTTTTACAATTGTTAGGTTTTATGTGATGAATTCTGTAAAAACAAATAAGTTGTCTCCCCACCCCATTTAGCGTGACGATATTCAGTCACCCCCCACGAGGGTGTCATGTGGCACAAGGCCTTTTTAACGTGGGCTTTCCGAGCCCGTGGGATCGGGCAAAAATATGCCCATTGAACCCGTATGTAACGGGTTCAGGGCCGGTCTACCTCCCCGAAGGAGACTCCGCCCTTCGCCGTCGCCTCCTTCGGGTTCCTCCCGTCCGTAGGATGAGAGTACAACAGAACAGTTGCTCAAGTCAAAACACGCAATCTTTCCCAAGGATTGCTGAAATATTTGATTTCAATAATAAGTATGAAATGATGATTTCAATAAAATTAATTTTGAAAAGAAACCATTAAGCTAGTTAGTTATCTATCAACCCAAATATATCCCTTTCATAGTCATTAAAAGTTGTGTTCCCAAACTGGGTCCTGTTTTCTCTAAACTGTATCATAAATTCCTCACTACATCCTGCCTTTCTACCTGCTGCAGTCATCGCCTTCGTTTTTAAGAACTCTGGTGAACCATCCGACCCTTCCAACTTTCGGCCTACTAGTATTCTATCTCTTTTGGGGAATCACCTAGAGGCCCTAATCAATACTGAATTGCTTCATAATCACAGAGCCTTTTCTCAGACAAACAATACGGTTTTCGTTTCACAAATCAACTACAGATGCAGTGACAGTAACTGCGCAAAGAGTCTACTACCATGCTCTAGATGAAAACGGTGAAACCCGGCCTGTAGCAGTGGACATCACGAAAGCCATTGAACAGGGGCTGGGATTCAGGTCTTCACAAGCTGAAATGTCACAGTGTCCCCGGACACATTTTTGGGGCTGATCCAGTCTTTCCTATCAAACCGTTAAATAAAAAATATCTTGGACGGTCACTCATCTAGATCCTTTCGTACAAACGTTGGTGTCACCTTAGTCCCTATTCTCTTTTTAATTTTCATTAATAACCGTCCCAATGACATCAGTTCTAAACTTGTCGTCTATGCTGACGGCACAGCTATTAGGTTGGTGCAAAAATAATGTCGTTTTCTCACATATGTTACTATGTGAGAAAATGACATTATTTTTGCACCAACCTAATATTTACTCCTGTCTCGATAGTAAAGCTGATCAGTCAAAAGTCGTAGCCGATGTCCAAAATTACCTCAAGTACGTCGTTAAATGGAACAAAAGATGGCTGGTTAATTTTAACGCCTCCAAAATTAAACTCCTCTCTATTAATCATCTGAGAGGTAACTCTCTGCCTTCTATGGCTAATGCTAACCACCAAGAAAGTGACTCATTGAGCCTTCTCGGGCTAACATTCTCAGCTGATACTAAGTCCATTACCATGACAACTGCTAAGAAAATTGGTTCACTATGTCATACAAGACAATTCTTCGCTTCAGAATCTATCTTACATGGCTATAAGACTACCATTCGACCATGCTTAGAATATTGTTGTCACATATGGTCTAGTGCCCCTGCTATTTACCTTGAGCTCCTTGATAAGATACAAAGAAGAATCAGCAATATTATTGGTTCTGATCTGACAGCTCGGCTTCAGCCCACCGCCATATGGTTGTCTCTCTGTGTCTTTTCAATGAATGCTTTCATGGTAATTGTTGAGATGAGCTCTTCACTATGTTACCTAGATTTTATGAATTTAAGCGCAGTACTAGACCGGCGTCGAGATCTCATCAATTTTTAGTTGAGCTAGCTCGATGTAGACGTTAGTTCTATGCTAACAGTTTCTTTGCTCGCACTTGAACTCTCTTCCGGCTCCATACTTTCCAACCAACTTTAATCTGCAAAAATCTATCTCATTCTGTTCATATTTATCTATCTCATTTTGTTAATATCTATCTACCTATATGTTTGTGTTATATATATATATATATATATATATATATATATATATATATATATATATATAGATAGATAGATAGATAGATAGATAGATAGATAAATCAAATCTCTTCGTTTTTGCTCTCTTCATATTTATTTCAATCCATTCATATTCTGTTTGTTTATGTGTCTATATTCATTTTTATAGGCACAAAAATGCCCCATTTTTACTTTAAAAAGAAATCTTCATTATCAGTCTTTTCTATTCATTTCTATAATCGATAATCCATGTTCAAGAATAATCTTGAATTAAATTACATTAGGAACATGAACTCGAAAACATAAAAAGAAATTCATCAAATTATAGAATAAATTTCTCAGAACAAAAAAATCCAGTTAAAGTTATATAGAGAATAAATATATCAATTTAAAAAAAATGTTTATTTTATACAGAATTATAAAAAGAATAAAAGTACTTTTCTCAAAAGCCAATAAAAGTCAGTATGATGCCCGCTGGAATCTCTGTATTTGGTTCGCTTATCATAACACTTAACCCTGGAATTGAAAGGAATATTTAGGAATGTGCTAAGTTTATGCCATTACTAGGATAAATTGCTTTAATTCTTAAACGAAATTCAGGATGCTAATTTTCCCTTGAAATTAGCTCATACGGTCTTAAGACCAGATGGAAAAGAAGAGTTTCGTTTAAAATTGGCAATATCTTCCAGAAAAAAATATTTTTCTCTCTATAGAATCGGCAGCACACTTGGACTGCACCAAAACGGAATGTCAATAAGCCGGATTTTCCATTGACACCGCCATTATTTTAACTACCTTCCATTCTCGGCAATGTCTGTCGTTTTAAAAAGCGATGGCTACAATTGTAATAAAACCTAAACATATGATGAAAGTGAATTTATACATTTGTTTTTTGCACTTGAGAGTTTACAACAAAAATATTAAACATTATTTATCTATTAGATTGTTTATTTACAAGAATATTTTTTATATTTACAACATTCTAAAAACAAATGCAATTAAAATTAATGCAATGCCATATTTACTATTTACCAATTTATAAAGAAATAAATATGTAAACAATTTTTTATTCTTAAATTAATAAACATTTATTAAATTATTAAATAATTGATCCAACTATAAGAAAATTCGTATTATTTACCTTTTTTTTAAAAGTTCGGAGCAATTGGCATTTAACTGATGTTTAGGTTTTATTGCAATTCTAATCATCACTTTTTAAAAACAATAAACATTGCCGAGGCGTTAAAATAATAGACGTGTCAATGGGAAACCGTTTTTTTTTTTTTTTTCTTTTCAGGCACGAAATCGAAATCGGATGGAAATATTAAAATTGAGAAAATGCAGAATATATATCACTATTATTGACTAGTTGACCTCATTCTACTGCAGTATGAGTTCTATTGAAGCGTGCTTGTGGGAAAATTAAGTAAAATCAATCAATAATAATAATAATAATAATAATAATAATAATAATTGTTCTCACGAGTACAGCCTACAACTTACGACGGGTTTTATCTATGTAAAATATATGTCTGTGTGTGATTTTTTTTTTTTTTTTTTTGTCAGTGAAAAATGTCATGGTGCCATTTCTAACCTTAGGTCTCTGAGTGGGACCCGGAAAGAAATGTGTACACACCAGAAATCAAAGGAATAATAATAATAATAATAATAATGATAATAATAATAATAATAATAATAAATGAAATAGATCTTTCTATGGTGCTGGTAATAAAGGAACCTGAAATTTTGCTACCCCGCCTGGCTTCATAATGCGTCCGTTAGTTAGTGCTGTTAAGTGTATAAAAAACACAAACGTTTCTTTCTTCCTCTTGCTCTAAGATGTTGCAGAACGTGGAAAAAACATTCACGTTATCTTGGTCCACTGATGACTGAACTTCTTTCCCACTTTTCCAAAACCTCCTACTATGAAGTAAATCAACCTTTTCTTTGGTTGTTCCAACTTAGCGCATGGTTGACTTGATCTCGACTCTTATAACTATGACGTACTCAAACTTCCTTCCTGACAAGAAAAATAAACTCTTTTCCACTTTCCAACACATAGTGTCTGCATGTGTTTTGCCAAAATTCCACCGATGAAGCCAGGGAAAGTTTTACATTTGTTACTCCAACTCAGCGCAAGGCTGACAAACTCGACCATGAAGTAAGTTAACCTTTCGATTGTTGTTCCGGCTCAACACAAAGTTGACTTGAGCTCGACCATATTGACTATTCTTATCCTTACTTACGCTAATCCAGAACAGTAAAAAGGAAATAGAAACATCAAATAGTACTTCGTTCCCTACAGTTTCCACTATAAAAAAGAATAAACCTTCCTTAGTAGAAACCCAAATATTTGCATTCTTCAAAATGTCTACATGGGAAACCACACCAGAGTTAAAATACCCCCAACACACAACATTTAAATTCTATCCACTCTACCACTTTAATCATGAAAAAGTAAACACCCTGATAACGAAAAAGGAGACATAAAAGTCAGACTTAGCAATTGTTACGCTATTGCATCAACATACTTTAATGAACGTTGATGCAATAGCATAACAATTGCTGAACGCCATTCATCAACAACACGTGCCAAAAGGATTATATCACAACTTCATTATTTCGAAAGAAACCTTATTTAATCTTAAGCTGTTAATTACTTAAATATTCTAATTGTTATTTAATTCATAAGTTCTTTAAATTTCTATATCTGTATATCAAGTGTGAAACAGCTCATCGAACTCGACAGAAATTAGTTCTAATTAAATTGATCACAGCGCGTAGAATATAATACAGGAACCCTTCGATTAATGCACATTCGAGTAATGCGTTTTCGATGAGTGCGCTAAGATATTTATTAGGTTGGTGCAAAAATAATGTCGTTTTCTCACATAGTAACATATGTGAGAAAACGACATTATTTTTGCTCCAAACTAATATATACCAAAAATCGATTAGTGCATATATAATACTCGATTAGTGTGGTAAAACATTCTTCAGTTTAACCATAGTAAATGAAAATTGATTTTTTATAGTGACCGAGCTACACATAAGCCTCACTAATCGAGGGATTCCTCTATTTAGTAGCAAACAGGAAGAAACATAAATCATAAGACAAGTAATGATAAACATTATGCTTCAGTAGAAGCCTAATAGGATACGATTAACTACAAGTGAAATTTAATGCGTTACTGCGTAGTACAAAGGAAGCCTAATAAATATAACATACTATAAGTGAAAGCAAATGGGATATGACACATAGCATGTGAAACCTAATGGGATATGACACATAGCATGTGAAACCTAATGGGATATGACAGACTGTAAGTGAAACGTAATGACAGACTGTAAGTAATACGTAATGGGATATGAGAGAGAGAGAGAAAGAGAGAGAGAGAGAGTAAGTGAAACCTAATTGGCTATGACAGACCTAATGAGATATGACAGACAGTAAGTGAAACCGAATGGGATGTGACATACTATAATTGAAATGTAATGATATGGTATATTATGATTGAAACATAATGGGATATTACATTTAAGAGAAACTTGATGGTATATGACAGATTATATATGAAATGAAACTTGGTGAGATATGACATACTACAATCCACACTTGGAATAGTACATAAACTGCATCTAGAGATTATATGCAAAAGAGATATTATCAAATATTTTATGTAAAATTCATAGATATGTGTTATCCAATGAAATAATTTGTACTATTATGTATAGTGAGTAAGCATGAAAGCAATTAAGTCCCAATTTTCAATTTCAGATTGATATTTAGTATTTTTTCAGTAATTATAGCAATTTGCAGTGTTAAGAGATTATTTGCAAGAACTAGAATTTCGTATTATGGCTCGTAAAAAAGAACTAACAATGAATGAAAAGAACTATATAATCAAAGAAATTAGCAAAGGAAAATCTTCGCTTCAAATTTCTAAGGATTTGAAAATGGATCATTGAACAATCAAGAAAATATATCAAATGGGAATTGAACCAAAGAAAAAACAGTCTCAGGCTGAATTCAGGAATTTAACAAAGCGAGATCTATCACATATCCGAAGAAAATTAATAAGAAACCCAAATGCGTCAAGTGCGTTCATATTTGAGGTCGCAGGGCATCCTATGGTGTCAAGGGCAACAAGGTGTAAAGCATTAAGTAAGTTTGCTGATGTAAAAAATCAAATAAAGAAACCCATTTTAACAAAAAAAAAAACATAAGGAAAGAAAATTGCAGTGGCCAAAAACGTACATGAAAACTGATTTCAGTAAAGTGCTTTTTACAGACGAATCAAGGATCACCCTCAATAGGCCCGTTGGATGGGCTCGAGGATGGGTTTGTAAGCAACATGACTCAAGGCGGCGGTGGGATCATGATATGTGCTGGGATTATTGGTAAATAGCTCGTGGGTCCATTTAAAGACGGGGTTAAAATGAATTCCAAAAGTTACTGTAATTTTCTAGAGCAATATTTCTTTGAATGGCTTGATAACCAGTCTTTAGCTAAGCGTAGATGTATGATCTTTATGCAAGACAACGTACTAAGTCATGCATCAAAGTTTACTAAATCCTGGTTGAAAGAAAAGGGATTTGTTGAAGATTCTCTTATGGACTGGCCTTCAAATAGCTGTGACTTGAATTCCATTGAGAACCTGTGGAGCATCCTCAAGAGAGATATTTATTCTAATGGAAAAGAATTCAACAGCAAGTGTGACCTCTGGGAGGCAGTTAAAGTTGCTGCAAACAACTTACCAGCTGCTAAAATTGCAAATCTAACATCAGATGTTGACAATAGGCTGCTAAGAGTTATTGAAAAGAAAGGAGTATTTGTGCAATACATTTTAGGAGGTTCTTATTTTTTGTTAATATATCTTTTATTTTTAAAATAATTTTTTTTAATGTTTTTCCTTTAAGAAATTGACGAATTTGTTCTAAAATCTTTTCATATTATTTTTTTACATTAGCTTTACAAGGTATAATAATGTAAAAGTATCAAAATAAATAGTTGCAAATAAACTACTGACAGTCAAATTAGTCTGTTTTGTTAACTTAGTAATTTTTTTTCCAACTAAAAACAATATTTTTCTCTATCACTCTATATCTAAGTTAATAATATTGAGTAGAATCTAAACAACATCATAATAGGACTTTTAACATTAAAGACGCAACTCTTTATACCAATTCATAACTTCCATATAATTTCTAGACGCAGTTTATAAATGAAAACCTGATGAGATATGACATACTGCGATGTACATCAAATAGGATACAGAATATTAAAACCTAATGGGCCTGAATAGGACACGACTGGCGGCTAGGCTGTGCGTGAAACTGGGAAGATGAAACTGTTTGAAACCCTTCGATAGTTGTCCTAACATAGTCACAAGTCATTTTTAATGAGGATGCGGCCGTAACAGATTTGTTCATTCAATTGTTTTTGTGACCACGCCAGATTGCGCGCGATCTCTCTCCCTTAGAAACTATAAGGTCTACTCAGCATAGATATAGTGCAAACCACGTGTTGATTATGTGGGTGTTGGAGATAAAGGTTATAGAAGATGTGACCGAGCAGACGTCTGCAACAGACATTTTCTCACCACTTTATTAAATTCTATAGTCTCCTTAGATTTATGGATGCCTACGGCATGTTTATTAAACCGAGGCTTTAAAACCTGTTAAATGACAATAGACTAAAAGTTTAATTATATATGATTAATCGTTTCATTAGGATAAAATCTGCCATTAAAGTTTGAATTAATTGCAGATCACTGATAATTCCTTTCGTACTGATTTTCTTTATATTTCAATAATAAATCATCTTCAAACCAGAACAATATTAAATTATTATCCACTCAGACATCTTCTTCCCAATGAACTGTCACTTTTCGGAATAGCCTCCCGAGAGAATGCTCCCCTATTTTAAAATATTAACCTCTTCAAGTTGAAGGTCGACCTATACCAATCATGTATATACTGATAATATGCACCTTTTCCAACTCTAATCACGCCCATATAGCAATTTTATTGGGTAACACTCTACCTTGAGTGGCTCATGGTCGTTGCACTGAATGAACTACAGAAAAAAATAAAATCAGTAGCAATGCATTTACATTATATATAAGAATGTGCATCAATAAAACCACAGCCTATTCGCTGAATTTTGTTCTGAAAATGTTCGCTCTATGCGATTAATCTTCACAATGGAATTAAGTGCATAATCCTAATGATACTGCAAGTTCAGCTTGTGCCTGACATGAGGCTTCATGAAGCAATGCCTCCAATTCTTCGTCTTCAAACTATTTCGGTGCGCCAGAGCGTTCTTTATCTGCAACATAAAAATCATTAGTTTTGAAGTGTCTAAACCAATCTCTGCATGTTGTTTCCGACAGAGCATGATCGCCGTAAGTCTCAACAAGAATTCTGTGTGCTTCAGCTGCAGATTTCTTTTGAATAAAGTAGTGCAATACCGCAAATACACTGACATATTAAATGCTATGAAAAACAAAGGTGCTTACACTTCGGGGAAATGACATAGACTGAATTTCAAGGTTACTTTTAGTACTTCCTTATAGATTCGTTACCCTCTGAAACTACACGCACACAGTTCTAATAATGCAAATTGTTAGAAAATAGTAAGAACGTATTCAACGTTCTAATAATTGAAACAAAATGAATAATTCCGTTATTACTTACTTATTTTCGTATTGAAATATGACCCAGTGTACATGTTAGTACTTCGTATCTTCATTCCACGAAGCCTTTCCCTGCAGTTTCACCACAGATTTTCGACTGGATTTAAATCAGGGGAGTTTCCGAATCAGATAGTACTTTAATTTGCTCACTGGTAAGCCTTGCCAGTGAGATCGTGCAGCGTTACAATTTTTGTACGCTTCCTTGGAGTGGAGTAATGTCCATCGCAGACAAAAACCGTAGGACAACTAATCGACAGTTGAGACAATAGTGTCTCCGCATGATGAAAATCTGATACAATCACGAATGGCATAATATTTTTCAAGGTCAAACAAATTTCATCATATTCATATAACTGCACACCACTGCAAATGAACTAATATGTGAAAAAAATAGTACTCGATTATACCCTGTGACTCCAGTGGGTCTAAAACTGACAGTATGATGAAAGAAAGGAAACTAGAGCGATTGTCTCAATTAAAGTGCACAAGGATATATATATATGTGTGTGTGTGTGTGTGTGTGTGTGTGTGTGCGTGTGTGTGTGTGTGTGTGTGTGACAATAGCTTTCTTTCAAGAGAGTGAAAGAGAAGGAAAGACGTATCACCATAAGTGAAAGAGAAGAAAAAGACTTTAAAATCTACTGGAAACCCAATCCTAAAAGGAAACAAGGGATAAACCTCTTCTCCTGTTCAAAAGACCGGGGAGGGTGTGAACTGGACGATAGACGAATCTGTCTATTACTATTGAGAAAAGAAAGAACAATAATTAGGGATTAAAATGCGGAGTATCCAGAAGTAGAGAATTGAATTAGGCCTTAGAAGGAACCGGAAACCCAACCCTAAATCATGAAACAGGTATAAACATCAACTCCTGTTAATAAAAAAAAAATTTAAAAAAACTAAGGGTGGGGGACCGGATGATACACGAACATTTTTCACCCTTTGCCATACATCAGCTTCCCTGTTATGTGATTCTTTTACACAAGAAAGTTATGTAAGTTATTTAATATAGCACCCTCTGACTCTTCTACCTTCAATATATCCAATGGGCGTTAAATTATCAAAGTGTTCTCATTATGCCCCCAAGAAATTTCAACTGTCTTTTTCTGGTCTTAAGTATAAGTGTCCTTTTTTGTTGCCATTGTATCTAGAAGATTTTTTACAGCGTGTCTCACCCTTTACAAGGCCACTCGAGGTAGAGGGTAATATTTGGAGTCCATTTGTATGTATATGAGTGGAAGATAACGGTAAACCATTGCCTTGAACAGGTTAAAATTATAGTGACTGAGAAAAACTTCCTGTTGACAGTCGGTTCCACAAGGAAGTGGTTCGCGAGAAGAATTTGCTTGAGTGGCAATTCTCACCGATGGAATACAGGGGAAATATCGACGGTTTGCTACTATGTAAGTGTCATGGCGTGTTCTTGTTGTGAAGGTTTGCTTTGGCGGAATCAGGGAATGTAGTTCGTTCGAGCACTTTCCGTGGCAGTAGGGGTAATGCATCGGCAAGATATTTACAAATGATCTGAGTATATTCTTAGGCAGATCCCTTATGTAGCTCAAAAAGAGGGTTTGTCTGAGATGTGACCCGTGGGGGACGCCTTTGTAGAACTCCGGATGACTGGTTATTGATAACTACCTTTGTGCCGTACCTTGTCGAATGCCTTTGATATATCTTGTGTTATGGTCCTCAAGGTGTGTTTGTCGTCAAGACACTCACTGATTCTGTGAGTGATATGACGTCGGCAGTGGATCGAGCCGGCCGAAAACCATACTTCTCGTCGATGAAGAGTTTGTTCTTTTCTAGATGCTCGATGAGTTTGTTCTTTTCTAGATGCTCGATGACCTTCTTATTGATTATGGCCTGAAAAAGCTTGCTGATGATACAGAAGAGACTGGTGGGTCTTTACTGGGAATGGATAAGATCACACGTCCGTGTTCTTGAAAACTCTTGACACTTTCCACAGGTTTGGGAAGGATTTCTTCTTCAAGCATCGGTTGAATAACTTTGCTAGGATTGGGGATAATTCTGGATTGATGTTCTTAAGGGTAACCATTGGAATTTTGTTTGGACCAGTGGTTCTCTTAGGGTCAAGGTCTTTAATGTGTCTAGTGCTCTGATGGTAAAATTACTGAGATTGTGCTCAGTGAGACGTGGGTATTTACGGAGGGGATGGTCCTTGTCATCTAACGCTGAATTAAAGGCAAATAAAGAGGCGAAATGGTTCGCCTTATCTGTCGAGGAAGTTATGACATCGAAGCATTTATAATTGTGGGTTTCTATTCATTAATTGGTTGGTGATCTTCCAGAATTCACGGAATCCAATTTGTTTCTTTTTAACCTTAGTCTGGACTACTCGGTTTTAGCTGAACTTGGCGTTTTCTAGAACCTTTTTTCAGTGATTGCGGGCAGTTCTGTATGCAGTGAGAGCCGAACTACTCCGCTCTTTGCAATAGATATTGAAGTGGTGGTTTCGGTGAGTTACATCTGCATCACAAGGTAAGCGATAATGCCACTAAAAAGTAAGCGGTTACTTGTAGTGGAAAAGAATGAGAAGACTGTAGAGAGGAGAAATGGCACTAAAAGATCACGTTTCAGGAAGACAGAAGATTGTGATTGACATTGCTGAAGATTGTAAGTGGCATGGAAGTAAAAAATCGCAAGGGAGTTCCACAGGCGAGAAGTACGTGTAAATAAACTATTAGAATAGAACTTGTGGTAGCATCTAGCTAGTTCAATAATAAAACAGTGAGACCTAGTTGCCAATCTAGTAGCACGATTAAATTCTTTCTCCTCAGAACTTCCATGGAAATATCTATAGAAAAGACAGTCATAAACCACATCAAGGGGGTCAGAAAATGACTGAAGTCGAGGAGGCAGGCCATGAACGATTCTTTTTTTCTGTTTCTGATATCTTATGTTGTTAAGATTATGTCCCACGATTATGAATAGGTTTTCCCACAGTAGGTTGCCATTTCTTTCTGCGATAGACCAGTTGCAATACAAGGCTATAGAACCCGACCTGTCCTGCTATTTAACCTTAGCTGGTGACGATTTATACATTTCCCAAGGGTATTAGCACGTAAGTGAATATAATGGATTCGACTAGAATTCGAACTTGGCTCTCCGATTGCTCAATCTGAGCCGCTATCCATTACTCCACCGGTTGGTCTTATTTCATTTATACTTCTTCCAGCCAAGCGCGCTGCTCTCCTGGACAGTATCTCCTGATATTCTTAATCTTTACGCATCAGTTTGAAATATGTCCCAGCAATTTTGTTTGCCTTTTCTTCTATAACGCATGACCCTCGTTAAACAAGTCGGCTTCGTTTCTGTATATTTTGAACCATCAACTTTCATTCTGGCGATTATTATTTTTATCTTTCAAGAAAACATTTATTCTGTTTATCCATAGCCCAAAGCATGATAGTAAAATACAAAGAGTTCATTAGTCACAGTTGAAATATGGTTTCCGCTTCAAAGAGTTCCAGGTCGTTAGTAGATCAACCCTGACCAGATACAGACATAATGTCTGTAGAGAAGTCACGTTAAGTGGTTGTGACTCATACTGGAAAAATTTTATTGCTAACAGACACAAATAAGTAACGTTCTTTTGTTAGTGAGGAAAACGGTTACTCGAATTAGATCCAGATTCTTTTAAGTGACCTACCCATCTTTGATGTGTTTAGTGATTTGGGACGCACGAGGCCAATAACAAAATAAAAGAGAGACAGAGAGAGAGGGGGGATTAAAAATGAAAGAAAAGCTTCTTAATATTGTTGGTTACGTTTTGAGGTGAGGGTGGGAGGGGTTATAAAACTAAATTTAAGACCGCTGACAACGCGAAGTTCATCGGCCGACAGCGAGATTAGAACCAGAGACAATTGATTAGATCAGTGTTCCTCAAACTTTTTTTTTCTTTCTTCAGAGCGCACTTGTAGAATAAATAAAATTCTGGCAAGACACTTTAAATTTTGATGACAGTTGAAAATATGAAATTTTGGTTAGTATTCCCAAAGCTTCTGTGTATTGTGGCGTAATGGATATCAACTCGGAATGAGAACTCGGAGAGCCGAGTTCGAATTCCAGTCGAGTTTGCTGCATTCACATACGCGTAAATGCCCTTGGGAAAGGTATGAATCCATTTTTCTCCTCCCAGCTGTGGGTTGAATAGCAGGACAAGAGTTGCTAACCAAGTCTTCTGGTCTACCGCAGAAGAAAACGCCAGCTTACTGCGGGAAATTCTTCTGCCTAATCATTCATGTATTGAAAGAGATATTATCGCCCAATCGTATATCACATATGGTACTTCAATGATTGATTCTCAAAGATGAGCAGTACAGTTTTCATTTAAAGGAGAAATGAAGTCAAGGTACTAAAGAAGAAAGCTCAACAGAACAATTATCATCAAAACATTTATAGAAGCGGCAAAAAGAAGTTACGTTACGGCGTTGGGAAAGGGATTGAAGACTATATATATATATATATATATAGAGAGAGAGAGAGACATGTTTCATTGAATATTTCCACGTTAGCACAATGTCATCATCAGGGTGTTTTTTTTTTGTGTTTTTTTTTTAATATTTGTCTTGAAGAAAACAAAACCCTGATGACGACATTGTCGTAAGTACTCGGAATAAATAATATCAACACGGTAATTTTCTCTCTTTCTTTAATAATGACACCAAAAAGCTTGTCCGTGGTTATGAAAGCATCCAATTAAAAATAATGTTTATTATATTTGATCATGAGCCGTTCTAAGCTTTATATAGTCGTTTTAGTTGCGGGAAAAAATAAAGGCAAAAACTGTCCAACATTTGTATATTTTTTATTATATGGTTCATCTCTGTTTTAATATCCATATTACCACTCTGATGATGGCTTATATGTGACTATAAAGCTAAGATCGATGAACAGTATAATAAAAAACAATATCCAAATGTTGGACAGTTTTGTCTTTATTTCCTCCAGAAACTATACGAAGCTTAAAACGGCTCATAATCAAACATAATAGATATTCGTTGTCTGTTATATTTAACAATATATGTTTGAATATATATATATATATATATATATATATATATATATATATATATATAGTGTAACCCGGATATAAGTGAGTTGTCGGGACCGAAGAAGAAGTCTCTTATATCCGGGTTTCTCTTATATCCGGGTTTGGTCTATTTTGTTTAGGTAAGTATGGCTCTAATTTGGGACCAGATAAAATTTCTCTTATATCCGGGTTTATCTTATATCCGGGTCTCTTATATCCGGGTTACACTGTATATATATATATATAACACCTACAATTTTCAGTTGAACTGTTTGTATGAAGTGACCTTGAGTGAATTGAAATTGATTGTTGTTTGATTTGTTGATTATACTTGTGAAGAAAAAAATAATAGAAGTTAATATGAATTTTGGCAAATTTACCGATAAAAAACAACTTATTTAGAAATTTAAAAGTTGTAATAAAAGAAAGTGATTGACAGAACTTGTCTATACTATTTAATAAAACATGTTCGAGAGAATTCTTGCTGCCGAAATACAACTTATATATATATATATATATATATATATATATATATATATATATATATATATATATATATATATATATGTAATCGGTAGCCCAACTCTGGGTTTCAAGCAAAACGCAATTGTTAGGTTCTAATTGAATACTAATCGTCACATAATACATTGGAACCTCGGTTCAGGAATTCAGTTCGTTCCTGAAACCCGTTCCTAGCTCGAAATGTTCGTAAACCGAAACTATTTTTACACTAGGAATAAATGTAGAGAAAAATTTATTGCTGTTAATAATTCTTTACAAAGTATTTCTGGTATTAAAACCTATTTTTACACTTTCGTAGTGTTTTGGCCCCAGTTTGGAGGCTTAACTATTTTCTCATAGCTGGGATCGTAACAGGTGCTACCACCTTAATTAAGCAATTAAGAGGTGGTTCCACTCTCCTCAAATCCTCCTGATCAGATGCCTTGCTAATGGGCGTAGTTTATCGTCTTACCCAGGACGTGGTTGTAATTTATCGTTATATCCAAGACGGCCAACACACATGCTGTTGAGACCAAACAAGTTAATGGTACTGATAATGATGGACAGTCTGAGGTCGATACGATATTTTGAAGAATTGATAAACATATACTCATAACATTCCTCGACTTGTTTGTGACTTGATCAAGTATCTATGTTGTTGCCGACAGTATGGGAACATATATAATGGATAGTATTCTCAACTATTCAAACAGCATGTTGCAGGCTTCTCCAACAGTTACTAGTTTTTTTGTTTTTTTTTCTAATGCCGTGCGAACCTTTTCTGAAATTTACCATAGAAAAAAAATATTATTACTACTGTGTAACCCGGATATAAGAGAGTTGTCAGGACCAGATAAGACGTCTCTTATATCCGGGTTTCTCTTATATCCGGGTTTCGTCTATTTTGTTTAGGTAAGTATGGCTCTAATTTGGGACCAGAGAAGATATATCTTATATCCGGATTTCTCTTATATCCGGGTCTCTTATATCAGGGTCTCTTATATCCGGGTTACACTGTACTAGAAAGACAACGTTCCCCCTCTTATCTTTGTCTTAATCTCTCTACGTCTCTCTATTTGCCTCTGTCTCTGTGTTTTCTTTCGGTCTCTATCTTTCAGGGATGTCCAAAATGTAACGTAAAACATTTATTAATCTAATATATTTATTACCCTACAAATAAAACATTGAGCATATGTTACAAGGTACTTTTTTTAAAAAGTCATCAAGCCTATAATTTCAGTGTGAGTCTAACAAAATTACCAGAGAAAAGTGTGCATTCAGAGAGAGAGAGAGAGAGAGAGAGAGAGAGCTACAACTAAATCGTCACTTCAGTGCTGCTTCAAAAGTCTTTCACAAAGTCTTAACACGCAGAAGATTCGTAGAAGCAAATCAGTTTGCGATGACAACGCCTTCAGAGAAACTGTATATCGCCGAGCTTTAAACTTTTTCAGCAATCGATTCAAATCGTAGATTTTACACATTCCTATAGTTCTTAATGTTGAAATATTGTCATTTCTGTATCTGGGGCTATACAGTCTTTTATTTAAGAAAAAAGTGGAAGCCTCCGTTTTATCTCCTGTGAGTGATATAAACCAGTGGTTCTTAGTCGAGGTCAACAAGGGTAGGGGACCTCTTATAAATTTCATGGGGCCACAGAAAATGTTTTGGAATCGGTAGGGGCACAAATTCAAGGAAAGGGTGCTACAACCATGTTGCCCTCTATATCTTAGTTATTAGGTTGGTACAAAAATAATGTCGTTTTCTCACATAAAGTTGAACGTCAAAAAACGACCTTATTTTTGCACCAACCTAATATAATAAACTCAAATTATATAATTGAAATATGCTTTTGTGCTTTGTTTGTAAAAATTACATTGATTTACGTATTACATAGATTTACGAATGATCCATGCATAATTACCAACTTTATATTGCATCTTTTTATTTTTTTATGATTTTTCAGAAATTTGTGTGTACATTTATGGTGATATTGTAAACGTAGCTTAGATGTGGTACAGGTCCGAAAGTATGGGGCACATAGTGAGGATCGAATTCACTACCCAGTCGTAATTCTTCCCTCGAGACACGCTTGCTAACCCATTACGTCACATCGAGGTGCCCTTTATGTGTGCATTTATGGGCAGAATCTTTTTTTCCCGAAATAAATTTTATTTCATTTAATTGGTTTGGCTTTTAAAACAAGCACTTTTGAAATTTATATAAAGAAATATCATTGTTAATTTGTTCCAGAAATTGTATAATGAGCTTTTGTAAAATTAAACGCTTACGAGGCGGGGGGTGAGGCGAAAAAATCTTCAATCAAAAGGTGGCCATGAATAGAAAATGGTTGACAAACACCGATATACACAGTAGCTAACCCGATATTTTTGCAGCTGTTTCGACTTGAAGATGCATTGCAAATCAATTTGATTTCATTATAGCTGATCGCTGGCGGGAATGCTCAACTTCTCAAGCTTATTTGTGTTTCTTCAACGCCCACAGAGCCAACCCATGGTTTATACTACAACTAGGCCGAGTGGACATTAGTTGCAGCTCAAGCATGTATCAAACCAGGGCCAGCTATGGTTTTGACTTTCTACTAGACTGCTTGCTAACCAGAGCCATTTTTGCATATCTGGATGATAGAGATTGATTCATACTTGTTCCTTAGGTTTTTGTTTGAAAGTAATATTATGAACACGACCGAAATTTGAAACCAGCTCGCCGATTTCCCCGTTCGAAGCCGCTGTTGCACCACCTGCTTTCTTTATCTAAATACAAAAGTGATGTCTTCGTTTTGGCAGCACTATCACGGCCAATCATATTGTCCTTCCTTTTTTCGTTCCTGTTACTTAACTTGGACAGCCATCTTGGCGCCTGTAAATTACTTACCAAACCTTGCAGTCAACCACGACACATGGTATTGAGCAGCTCGGCCTTTCCTCGTCACTGCATCTGCTGTCATCAGAACAAGAGAATTCATCCTAGCGTCACAGCTTGGTGGAGTAGAGCTGGACTGGAAGTCGTCTGCATTAAGAAATAATTATAAAACAACAATCATCTTCCGTTTCTTCAGTTTTCTGTGTGGATGGCAGTCTGAGCAAAATTAAGCTGGCAACTACCCAAAATAATTTCATAAATATAACAAATGCCTTTTTTTTTTAAACCAGTGCAGCGAAAAACAATCAAATGAGAACTTTTTCGAGTGTTATCTGGTTTAAGAATCTTCTTTTTTCTGTTACTTTTTGGCCGATTCATTCTACGTTCTCCTCAGAAATGTGTTTATATAGAAAATAGGTCCTCTTTTTCATACTAGTTGATAGAATAATTATATTCTTAATGAGAATATATTTGAAAGCATCAGCTAAAAATAATATATTGCGTTATGAGAATGTTTAACACTCCATCAAGAGGAAATATCTTCTACATCTCCAATTTAATTAATACAACAAATATTAGTGTATTAGTGTTTTATTATTATTGAT
>OZ010576.1:62262782-62282782 GCA_963932145.1 Acanthosepion lycidas
AAAACGTTTCACAGCGTCACACCTCAAAAGAGACAAAGTTCGTATCGCTACTTAAGTTTCACGCTCCCGCGATTGTCAGGCGACCAGAACGCCTTTTGTTGACCTGATGTTCGCGGGAGCACGTAACATATATATATATATATATATATATATATATATATATATATATATATATATATATATAATGTCATCCACAGACAGATTGTTTCGCTGTATCACAGCTCATCAGTGCGGCTAGACATCCGGTTGCTTCTAGCTAGGATCGAAATCCGACTGAATTGGTATCAGGCGGAATTGGTATCAGGCGGATGAAGGTGGATTTTTAGCGTATTTATTTTGGGAAACACGCCCAGTGACCGACAGTGACTCAATTCGGCTTGCGAAGAGTCTCGCTATATAGTTATATAGTCACTGTTTACAAACCCATACCTCAGCCCTAGAGTGCTCAACTGGAATTAAATTTAATTCAGGAGCTAATATAATGTCATCCACAGAGAGACTGTTTCGCTGTATCACAGCTCATATACTCGCACACACACACACACACGAACACATACATATATGTCTCTCTCTCTCTCTCTCTCTGTCTCTCTATTCATATATAATATATATGTGTGTGAGTTTATTTTAAAAAATCAGTGCTCAATACAAAAGTAGAGCTTAAATTAAGTATTATTAAAAAATATGATTCCATCGTGACATAACCATTACTATGTTTCAAAACTTTAATTTTAATTTTAAACCTTAACTTTAGATGACCGTTTTATTCTCAAGATTCGAAACATCACTTGAGAATGAAATAGTCATCTAAAATTAAGGTCTAAGATTGAAATAAAAGTTTAACACTTGTGGACGGGTTTCGAAACATAGTAATTTCTGTGTCGCGATGGGATCATATTTTTTAAAAATAATAATTATATATATGAACATAATAAAACAGGCAGCATATATTTTATATTACAAAGAGTTAATCATACCTTGAATCAATTATAATTGATCCAAGGTATGATTAACTCTTTGTAATATAAAGAATTTATGAAAATATATAGAATATATATATATATTCTCAGAATATGAGAACAGTTGATCCGCAGTAAAGAATTCCTGAGAAAAAAAAGACATATCACTCTGTTAATTGAACTCTCACTTAGTTCATATATTAACTGGAAAAAAAAAACATTTATAAAAAAATTCGTAGATTTACCAAATTACACAATTCATAAAAATTCTCTCTTGAAATATTTGAACTTCAGCGACTTGCACGCTTCAACACTACATAGCCGTTAATAAATAGATCATTATTAAAAACATCTTTCGGTCGGAAAAACACATTTATTTCGTCTTCCAGTTTTGATTCTAAAGGAAAAAAATACAGCCTGAAGATGAATGCGTGAAGCATTTGAAAGTACTAGCTGAATTAAAAAATACACCATATGCATTTTATACATAAGGATCTCATCATTAGGTGGATTATTAGTAGGATAATGCTTATAATTATGTCTACTAGCGAAGAAATTTCGCCAATAAATGCATTAATATTGCTAATTGATTCAAGGTATGATTAACTCTTTGTAATATATATATATATATATATATATATATATGTGTGTGTGTGTGTGTGTAACAGGTTCAAGTGAATATATTAGGTTGGTGCAAAAATAATGACGTAATGATGTCGTTTTTTGACGTATTTTTTAACGTCAAAAACGACATTAATACGTCATTATTTTTGCACCAACCTAATATCATTATTAGAATGAAGCGATTCCTTCTGCAAACGAAGCACAGGGTATTCTTTTATTCATTTTGTCGTTCCTTTATCCACTATTACTTTTAAGTTATATATATACATATATATATATATATATATATATATATATATATATATTGAACAATAAAAATTAAAAAATTAAAATCCTCAGACACACTGGGTTGTAGATTAATATTCTTTCGTTTTTTTATTATTATTCCATTTAGATTCCTCGACTAGTTTCGGCCGAAATGGCCATCATCGGGAGGAGAAATATTTCTGCTTGCTGCTAGCACTAAACTACAGAAATGAATGTCTTGATGGAGAATATATATATATATATATATATATATATATATATATATATATATATATATATATATATATATATATATATATAACTTAAAACTTCCTAAGATAATTGGTGACTACAAACCAGGATACATGTATGTAACTACAAAAATACATATACTTAACTTTCCTCTCCGTTCTTCCATATCCCAAATTCTCTCTTCTGTTTACCAACTAACAAAAGATGTTAATCGACTAATTTCACCATACATACACCATACATACACCAATCATTGTTCCCAATTCATAACTTTTTTTTGTTTTAAACAGTGCCTATTACGTCTATCGGTCTGGCCTTATTAATCCTATATCAACACACGAACTACTCCAAATTCGAAAAATCTAACAGAGACACCATACCCTTACTTGACGATGAACGTCTATTCGCCAACGTTCCAGTTAGGGAAACAATATATATAATCATACATTATATCTACAACAATCCGCTCCCCCCCCCCAACCATTAAAAATTAGTCCTAATATCTTACGGAAACTACTTTTGATGTCCAGCACATAAGTTCATTTCTTCACGTTATTTACATTATTCGGACTATTGTCCTCATCTTTGTCGCCATATTTATCACAACATTTCGGCCGTTGTACGCTCCGGCCTTCTTCAGGTGGTTGGGATTTCGAACTGAATCCTTTATTTCGCTCACTGTGGTAGACTGTTCTAGTAAATATGGCAACAAAGATGAGGACAATAGTCCGAATAATGTAAATAATGTACATAATACCTCATCTCAGAAATATAGACAGATTCCTTTCTATAATCATCAAAATAACTTATAGGTACAATACGAAAGTGTTTCAATGGCTTCCTTCCTGGGACTAACATTTAGCAACTTATACATGAGTAATCTAGAAAATAACGTACTTAATACGGAAAAAACTCTCCATTTACCTAAGATATGTAGATGATATTCTCATTTTAATTAAAATCATACACGAAATATATGAACTACACAAAAAATTACTTAAAAAATAATCGGTACTTAAGTTCACGTACGAACTTAACAACGGCAATAAAATCCCTTTTTTTGATGTATTGATATATACCAACAACAATACATTTACTACTTCCCCATATAAAAAGCCAACTAGCATAAACAGATGCACTCACAACTATAGAAGTGATTGTCCTAGCTATTACAAAGTAGCCATTATACGAAACTTAATAACCCCGCAAAAGCAAATTCTTCAGCAAAATGAGTTTCTATACTGAATTAAAAACATTAAACAAACCCTAATTAATAATAACTTTCCTAATTACATCGTTGATGAACACCTTAGAGGAGGTATTAAAAATAAAGAAACAAAAATAACATCAATAAAAACGAACATATTACGTCCTCAAATAACTCTAACTATATCAAATTTCTATACCGTAATCAAATACCGTAATCAAATGCATTCTAACTATAAACAGGATGAAATAATTCCAAAATGTCTCATAAACACTAATATATCCCAACTAATCCTAGTAAAAAAAATAAAATTAATTATATGCTATACTAAGTTTAATACAATCAACTTATTCATAACTACTCTTCTCCGTCAACTGGCGTTTACAAAAGACCAAATCGTATATCAATTTAAATGTTCTTTGGGAGATTGCATCTCTGACAAAAATATTAATAATATGTATATTGGTTTTACTACAATGACCATGACGAGAAGACTTACGTTTCACTTAAACCATCATAGTTCAATATCAGAACATTTTAAGGAACACTCATGTCCACATTCATAGTTTAGACAGATATTAATCGAAAATACATTACTCCACCAAGATAATAATAAGCAAAAACGTAAAGTTCTAGAAATTTTATGTAAGAGAATTGCGGTCAAAAATAAGTCACCTATGAGTATAGAAATAAAATTCTTAAATGCTTATACCAGCAAAGTTTTAAAAATAATTTTATAATTGTTAAAAACTGCACTATTTACATTATTCAGACTATTGTCCTCATCTTTGTCGCCATATTTATTACAACGTTTCGGCCTTCTTCAGATGGTTGAAATGTCGAACTGGACACTTTATTTCGCTCACTGGGGTAGACTGTTCTAGTTCCACGTGCCATGTCTAATGCATGTCAGTTATCAGTTATCTCCTGTCAATTTCCCTCTCAAAATCCTCCACCGCCTTAACCAGGTATTGAACTCACACTCTTTAGGTCCTGTCCACTGTGTCATGTGTCCTTGGGGACACATGGCACAGTGGATAAAGGCATTAGTTAATTAGCCTATAGCTGGTGGGAGAAGAGTTGGATTCATACCTTTCCCAATTGTATTTTCGCGTAAGTGAATATAAATTCAACTGGAAATCGAACTCGGTGCTCCGATTAACAATTCCGAGCCATCATCCGTTACACCACCCACACATCCAACCTTACAGAATCTGGTATTCCCAGCCGGTAATACATCCTCATCGGGTAATAAGACATCATTTGGATGAATTAGTATCAGGAAGTAGCGTGCAAAATTAGGTTTATCTTCTTTTTTTTATCTCATTCCTCTTGTGGCATTTTTACTTAATTTAATTTTATGGATACTTAATACGCTGTATATTTACTTTAGAATTTACATTATGAGTCACTTATTGTTAGGGGTTTTCATAGTGTTTGTGTTGTTAATGGAATGACATTTTATCTTGATAATTGTTATTTACTAAAATAAACTTCTATTTTCTAATTGTTTAAAAATATATTTTCAATATTTTCGTTTGTTGTTTTTTCTTTTTTTAAAAAAAAGTAAGCTAAATAAGTGAGCCTTGTTAAAATCTTTTTTATATTTTGTAGATATTGACGAGTTTTGGAATGTTGCCTGGAGAATTGGTTAAAGAATTGATTAGCCAAAATATTATTCATACAAAGAAATTCATTTGCTTGGACAAAACTCGACATGTTAAAAACACTTTCCAAAGTTTGAATTATAATGTTCTATTATTATTTTTTATTTATTTTTCTATTTTACTTTTTAAATAAAAATTGCAAAAATGTACCATGAAATCAATCGAGGATTTCCGAGTTCTAATGATAACCCTGATGACAGTGTCTGTAATTATTACTTGAATGCCATATCTTTAGAGCTCCAAATAATAAATGTTACAGAGATTAATCGTGACAGCTCACAAATTCTCACAGTAACCTTTGACTCTTGACCTCAAATGTCGTCGAAGTCTGTTTATTTCAGTCGGCCAACGATCTTGTTGTCATCAGTCACAGAATTTGTAGTTAATGTGATGCTGTTGGTCAATATAACGTTGTTAGTGTTTGGCATTTCAGTAAAGGCAGGCAATACAGTAGTGAATTAGTTGCGAGCTTAAATGTTATCCTCGAGGCAATGAAAAAAAAGGAAACTTTTTCCATGTTTTGTTTCTTTCCTTCTCTTTATGCAATTGGTGATGATATTAGCGTAGGTTGAAGATCGCAAGGTGCGCGGTACTGCTGCGAACTGCGCGAAAACTATACCACAGGTTAACCCAAATTTTATAAGTAAAATTGGGTACACGAAACTGTTCTGAAGTTCTATGGTTGTGCTAGTATAAAGTCACAAGATATCACAAATGAGGTTTCGAGCGGACTAACTTTGTTCAAACTTGATCAGGCCAGATTATGCACTCTCTTCCAGAAACTGTATCTAACGCTTGAAGTAAAAAAAAAAAAGAAACACAGGTTGACTTTGTGGATGTTGATGAAGCATAAATAAGCCTGAGCAGGTGTCTGTAATATGGATTAGCTATCCACCGAATTATACTCGGTTACGAGCAGCCGGTTATAAAATGGTAATCTTTGATATCACTGGCTTGATTTATGAAATACAATTTTTCTTTACTCAGATTATTACACAATTTAGAATTAAATATAAATAAATTTTTGCACTTGTACAGCCCGACCTCTTTAATCAGACACTCTTGGGACTAGGCTATTGTCGGACCACAGAAAATGCTGAATGATAGAAAGTTCCCCTAAAATACCTTATGTAAACATAGTCTTGCCAGCTCATTCTACATATTTATTGCTGTGTTATCAAAGGTAGAACAAGCTTAAAACAGGAAATAGCGACGGAGATGGAATGCATGGTCATCAGTAAAAGGATGAGCCCGAAATGCGACTTGCAGATCGGGAGCACTAGAATTAAGCAGATGCAGAAGCTTAAATAACCGGGAAGTCTCCTGACAGAGGACGGTAAATGCGTCACTTAGATCCGTAGACGTATTGGGATGGCCAAGGACGCATTCCAAAAGCTGGGTAGAGTATTGCGAGACAGGAGGATTTCTTTGCTAACAACGAAAAGAATACTGAGCGGTTACCGCAGCGAATGTTGGACGATTTTCTCAAAGATGAAGAAGAGACTCGAGGCGACGGAGATGTGGTTTCTATGAACCGAGCGTGTGAGCAACGATGAGGTCTTAGACAGGGTGAAAACAAGAAGTCTTATACTTAACATCAGGAAGAGACAACTGAAGTTTCTGGGACACATAATGAGGAAGGAGGGCCTGGAGAATCTGATACTCATGGGTCGAATAGCGGGAAGGAGGGACAAGAGAAAACAACGCACAACATACCTAGCGGCCTTAAGCAAGTGGATGACAGAACGTGGTCTAGGGGAGGTGGCAGAGGAAAGGTACATGTTGAGAGTTGCAAGGGATAAAAGGAGGTGGAGAGCCATGATCGCCTACGTCCTGAAAGGACACGGCACATAGAAAGAAGAAAGAATGCTTCCAAACAAGGTTGTTCTTGTTTCATGCAATAAAAAGCATAAAAAAATTGGTAAGTCACATACAAGAAATACAAGACCGTATTACCAAAACACTCGCCTTGTGGAAATTTATATGGCTGCCATATATGAATAAAAATATGCCGGACCATGAGAGTTACCGGTAGTTCAATAGTAACATGTTTTTTTTTTTATTTCTTAGATGAATTATTGCGAAGGAAACTTGCCAATTCTATCGGCTATGCCGAGAGACTCCCTTTTTTTTTTGTTTTTTTTTTAGCTTTCTATCCCAGTCTAAGGTTCCATAACGGCCAACCATGTGCTGTAGGCTAAGAGACAGGTCTAGCAAACGGATGACAGATACTATTAGGTTGGTGCAAAAATAATGTCGTTTTCTCATTTAGTAACATATGTGAGAAAACGACATTATTTTTGTACCAACCTAATATCGCACTGCTTATACTAACAGAAAATGATGATATGCTGATGTGCTTCTGAAATGAAAGGCCGCAATCCCTGACTGAAGTTGGGTGGTCTGTATTATTATTCCATTTGTTTTCTTTTATATCTCGTGTCATTTATTCATTTTTAGCTTGAAAGCCGCACTTCGTGCGGATTTTGAATTTAGCTCCCGCGCTGGGCTAATTGGGGCCTCCTGTCTCAAACTAAACTCCTCTGATCCAGCTTAGAAAACGGTAATGATAGTTTTGAAGAAATAACTTAGAATTCTTCAATTCACTGCATTGAACTTCGAGACCTCACTTCAACTCTGATTCGGGCTAAAAGTCCAATTCCGGCGAAATGGCCATTTTTTTCTAATTCCATTTTAGGCCGAAAATTGAGGTCTCCAAAGTTTTGGTGTTATTTATACTGAATTTAAAACAACTTCTTTTTTTTTAATTCACAAAGTTTTTGTATTACTTTAATCTCATTATAAATTAAAAACTTGAAATCACTAATTTTTTCAGTTATTTTAAAATTTGAGAAAAGTTTAAAAGTTTTAACTGGTCTCTTCTCATCAAGGCACAAATCACAAAGATGGATGTTCAAACTCCAGATGAAGAGCGGATTTTCAATTCCAGGATTATCTGATTTCAAAAAGTTATAATATGTCTGTAGAGCAAGTGTGGTCCAAATTAGAAGGGTTTCAGACACACGGACAGACAGACAGAACTTGGCGTTTATTTATTTAGATTTCTACGCTCCTTCCTTAAAACTTTATTTTCATTCTTTATCTTCAGTTTTTACTGGCTTTTTCTCTTCTCTTTCTTTTATCAATCTCGCTATCTTCTGCTTCTTCCATTTTGCTTATTAGTTTGATCCCCCTTCTACTCCCCGCTGGTTTGCAAAGCATTCACTTTCGATATTAAACTAACGCATTTTTTCATCTTTCCAATAACCACACGATCATAGCTTTACGCTCTTCTCCCTCCTCCTCCTCCTCATTATCATCATCATCATCATCATCATCATCATCATCATCATCATCATCATCTCTCGTCAACTCTCGTTCAAACTCCCTGAACCAACGTTTCCCGTCACCCCTGGCTCCACCCCACGTCCGACACCTGCTTTTCCCATTATTGATATGCCGCTACAGATTTTGACAGAAACTAGTGCACCTTTTTTTTCGAAATGCAGCAGCTGCGAAATTTTCTGTTTCATATTTTGCACAAAACTTGAAGGCAGCCATGTCTGATTGCTGACTGAGTGATGTTATAGCTGCACGCATGCGCAAACGATCACGCAAGGATACGAAGCTGATTTGATAAAGGACACAGATTCAATCATTTAATAACATTTGTCTTTCGGGATCCTATGTTGGCACACACGCCAATGTCGCTTCTGGCGATGACCTGGTAATTCATTTCCAGTTATATATATCAATAAAAATAAAAGGGAAACTTATCTTAACCGACGCTTTTCATCCTCTGAGGGACTTTATCAAGGATTTATTGTGTGACAAGTATTTATATGCAGAAATATTATTGGATTATTCAAGATTTTATAAAGAATATATATATATATATATATATATATATATATATATATATATCATGAATATTCATTAGGTTAGCAGAAATATTCATGAGCACTCCTATACTACCCCCAAAAAATAGAAAACCCAATAACAATTTTGATCATCTATATAAATACGTAAATTGCACAAAACAAATTCCTTACATCTGCATTGATAAATGAATCAAGTTTTCATGTGACAACTGGGACTTCAATAAAGCTAATTTTGCAATAAAAAACTTGATATCATCATATAACTGAGTGATGAGCTTATTTTTATCTTGTACTTTCAAATTAAGGTTACTTAATTGGGTAGTAATATCGACTGAAAATGCTAGATCTTGGAGCCAGCTTTCATCTTTCAATTCATCTGTGCTTTGAACTTTCATCTCCAAAAACATAACAATTTCATATCACAATAAAAAAAAAATCTTTTCAGTACCTTGTGACATGAAAGACACTGAACTTCTGTGTAGAATGGGACATTTGTGAATTGATTATTCACGTCTTTCAATCACTAGCTAAACTGATGGTGATGCAAAGCACGACCTCTGATATAGTTCACTGTTTTTATGACAAAACTCAACACATGATCTAATTTTAAAATCTTAGAACATAAGTTCTGTTGGTGAATTATACAGTGAAAATGCTTGAATGTTGAATCTGGATATATGTTTTCTATTTTTGTACCTAACTTGGCAGCAACACCATTATGTCTCCCAACCATATTGGCATCACCATCAGTAGATAACCACATAAGTTTACTCAAATCAAGCCCATACTCATGGAGAAGCTGTTCAACTTTCTCAAAAATGTCCTGGTTTTTAGTTTTTCATAAATTATAAATTCTTTGTCACAAGCCCTGATGAAAACGGCGAAGCCGTGCTATTCCAGATATGTCAACAGTCTCATCCAGAGCATTATAAAATTTTCAAAACTTTATAAATTCTTCAACTGTCGGTTCAACATCCGTTCAACAACAGTGTTCCTGCTTAATGAAATATCTTGAAATAAGTGAATTCTCTGGAAATAAAATTTCAGCCGATTTTCTGAAACCTCCTTCACTGAAAGATTTTCCACGGATGGCGATCATTTTTCAGAGTTCAAAGCTTGCTGTAACAGAATTAACGTTGCCTTTCTGAAGTTTTGTAAAGCAACTCTGTTGCTGTGTTAACTTAACCTTGAATTCCTTCACTTTTGAAACACGCATATCGCCTTCATATTTATCATAAGATCGATGGTTTGTTTCATAATGTCTTTTCACATTATATTCTTTTGGCATCGCAATGCAGTGGTTGCAAATGAAACACTTTATCTTTCCATTAACAGTGGTACAAAAGTACTATAACTCCCACTTTTCTTCAAAGACACGTCCTTCTTCAGATAATTTTCTCTTTTTACTAGATGGAGTAGAATTCGACATTTTTAAGGCAAAATATTAGAAAATTACGAACGTTTTCACTTTACATTTGTTCTTATTTAGTTGTCAAGGATAATCACATGATTAACCGGAAGTTAAAAATAGTCTCTGACATACGAAAACAAAAAAAAAATACTGAGATAGAATAAACAATCTCTTCATACCAATTGAAAAAAAATCTCACTGCTTTTAATAAATTGCATTACCAAGATAGACAAATTTCTCTATATACCAGGGCTATCGAAAGCTTTGTGAGGGTCGCCAAGATGCATGGAAAATGGCCGCATGCGGCTCGCGGCTCGCCAGCTTGACACACCTGATCTAGAGTGAATTTGCACTCTGGCTCTTACAACTTTTCAACATTCCTGGCAAAACTTCTATCATCTCAGTCTGGGATATTTACTAACAAAAGTGACATAAAGAAAAAGAAAAAAATAGAAATTAAATCGGCTAGATTGAAAAAAAAATTAAGACTTAAAATTCCCAGCATCACTGGTTCTTGCACATGTGCAATCGTACCAACATAACAAATTTAGCCCGATGAAGTCCTAGAGGACAAAACGAATCACAAGAAAACTTTTCCCTCTTCGTCATTCATACATTTTTCCCTAATATTGTTTTTGATATATAAAACTATCTATCGTTATCTGATATATATATATATATATATATATATATATATATATATATATATATATATATATATATATATATATATATTAGGATATTAAAACAAAATATTTTTAAAATCACTACACAATTGCATCATGTTCCAACGCGTTTGTACAACCAGTCTCCTCAGCCGACTGTAAATTACTGACGAGGGAACGAATAGATATATATATATATATATATATATATATATATATATATATATATATATATATAAATTATTTAAAAAAAAATATGATTCCTTCGCTACATAAGAGTTCTCATGTTTCAAAAACGAGAGCCGAAACCATCAATATAATTATTAAAATTGAATTAAAATAACAAGCCCTGTTTCATCTCTCAAGCGAAAATTTAGGGCTTGAGAATGAAACAGGGCTTGTTACTTTAATTCAATTTAATTTTAATAATTATATTGATGGTTTCTGCTGTCGTTTTTGAAACATGAGAACTCTTATGTAGCGAAGGAATCATATTTTTTTTAAATAATTATAATCTAAGCTCTATTTCTGTATGGAGCACTGTTTTTTAAAAATAAAAACAAAAATACTAAACAACCCTGGATTATTTATCTAACGTGTTCTTTCCTATTTTTCTCCATACCTGCACACACACACACACACACACACACACACATATATATATATATATATATATATATATATATATATATATATATATTAATACTCTCAGGGAATATCGAGTAAGGTATTTAACGAAATGTGTAAATGGCTGGCAGAAGATGGTCTGTAGGAATATTAAGGGAACAAACATTGATTATCGCTACAAACGACAGGAAGTTATGGAGTGTCGGGGTCTTCTACGTTCTGAAGGTTCAAATAAACGAAAAAATGGTATATTGATATAATTGTTTTTAGGGCAAAAACAGTGGCGTTATTTATCACTGCATTCTCCATGGTTTGAAATTTAAAGATTTCCTTCTCTTAATTTCAAATTGGAAGAGTCCAGTTTGACCCACTATTTAACCCACAACCGGAAAAAAGCCTTTATACATATATGTATTCGTGCTGAAGGGAACAGAATAGACTAGGCCCGAATTTGAACTCATCTCGCTGATTCTACATTCTGCTATCCACACATCTCATTAGATAACGGCAATAACTAAACAACTTAACTATACCATCTTTAAAAAGCAGGAGATCGGCGTAGTAAATGTGTCACTTGTCTACTTAGCTACAGGCTTTGTTTGAATCAAGGCTGGCGGAGCCAGACTGGCTGTACAAAGAACCAGAGAGGCGGGGGGGAGAAGGGCGAGTACAGAGGCGGTAACTCTCCCAAGGTGAGAGAGGGTTAAGTTTAATACTAATCACCTTAGACCACACAATAATTAAATACCGAGGGAGCTGCGCAAAATTGGTTCCATCCCATGTATCACTTTAAAACAGGTCATATTCCATATTCCATTCGAGTAGTCGTATGGATAAATACTTAACTCAATATCATACTCATCAACAGTTCTACAAACGGGTGTGATCACAGGGTCGTTGAGAAGCTGATCATCTGACCCCTCCTCTCTCTCTCTCTCTCTCTCTCTCTCTCTGTATGTATGTACATATATATGTATATATATGTGACCATATGACCTCTGACCATGACCTCAAGTAACCATATCGGAGCTATGATGAGTTAACTTCCGTGTTGGATTCCTGTTGGTTGTACAAGCTATTTGGAATCACGCTTACAGCCAACAGGATTCCAACACGGAAGTTAACTTCGAACTCATAGCTCCGACATCTGATTGGTTACTCGAGGTCACCTCCTAGCATGGTAAAAATTTAGTTTAGTTTTTCCCCTTCCCCTTCTGTGCTGGTATTACCTCGTTTAAACCAAAGAATTATCGTTTATTCTCCAGTTGACCATCACCGACTGAAGAAGCAGAAACATGATTGCATTTATGTAGCGGTTTATTTCATGTTTTCGTTCTAATTATTATTATTATTATTATTATTATTATTATTATTATTATTATTATTATTAAGCTCTACACTGTATTGAGCACTTTTTAAAAATATAATGTTTGGACAAAGGTATTAACCAACCTTACGCTTATATATTTTGGGTTGGTGCATAATTATCAGGCGTTTTTGTAAGCGACTTATTTGTTAATAAAAATTGCTGTTTTGTTTACTTTTTTTTAATAAAAATATTATTTTATTTTCAGGTTATAAAATGCGTGTTGCTTCAGAATAATCGTTTAAAAAATGTTATTGTTGAATTTTTTGTTTCATTTTTCGTTTCATTTTTCCTAATAATTGTTAAAAAACGCCTGATAATAATGCACCAATCCAGTATATATATATATATATGTGTGTGTATGTATGTATGTATATAAGCAAAAAGAAAACATCTTACCCGACGCATTTGGTCCTCTGGTGGACTCTGGAGCAAATGTTTGTCTTGATAAAATAGGCTAGGATAAGTTTTCATTTTGTCTTTATTCATATTGTCCTCTTACAAACAGATTTTTGTAATATATGAAATGACAATACATAATTATTTGTAGATAAATATATTCAACCACATATGTGCCATTTTGTTCCACTGCATTTCTCCATCTTTGAGGCAGCTTAATGATTCTAATCTCCCAGAATTTGGCATCTTTCTTGGTGATGAACTGTTCTAAATGATTTTTACGGGACTCCAGAGAATGGAGATTCTTCTCATTAAGATAAATTTGTGAGATCGAAGTGGTAATCCGAATGTGTATGGTCAGGTAAGTTCGGCGAATGTAAAAAGACATTTCAGTCAAGTTTTACCGGTTTCTGCTGGTTCTGCAACGAAACGTGAAATCTGGCGGTGACCTGATAGACATGACGCATTTCCGATTGGATTGTTTAGGACCGTTTTACCTTTGGTTGCTGCCTTTAATAGGTTGAGTTATTGAGAGTTCCTACTTCCCTCCTCTTATGTTCATATTACATACCCCCTGTCTTGTGTGGCTCTTGGGCCATGTACTGGTTAACCTCTATAAAAAAAAAGAATGTAATGTACATGCCTGAATTCAGCCTCTGAATTTGCGGAAAGTGTCCGTAATGTACAATGCGTTTTCATTTTTTTTTTTTTTTTTTTTTTATATTGATGCTTTCCAGTTGTCTAATCGGTTTATTAAAATTTATCAAGGATGGCACCGTAACTCACCCCTAAAGATCATTTTAGAAAAGGTCTAAATTACTTTGGTCTAAAAAAATCTACGGAGCCTTCTTTGATGAATTTCATCTCAAAATCAAGAAACTGATACGACAAGTGCAAAGAATCAGTATAAAATTAAGTAGACACACCATGTCTATATTATCCAATGAAACATGTTTCAACGAAGATATGCTGCTTAACTATACATATATATATATATATATATATATATATATATATATATATATATATATATATATATATAGAGAGAGAGAGAGAGAGAGAGAGAGAGAGAGATAGATAGATAGATAGATAGATAGATAGATAGTGGAATCTCCCGTCGTATTCGACGTATGAGGGTCAAGCAACTCAGTTCCTAGGAACCGACAGCCAGACACCTGCACATTATTTGATTATAGTGGTGAAGGCTTTGTACAGAACCAACCACACATTTTGAAGGACCTGGTGTACTACGTGCCACAAGGTCCCCAAACGACCCTGCGCAGGTTTTGAATTCAGAGTTGATCTTCTCTTACACCAATTACCGTCCAAGGCTATAGAACACAGTAGTTTGTATTACTATTTACCCATGCCTCTTCTAGAGGATTAATACCTTTCCCAAGGGTATTAGCACCTAAGTGAATGTAATGGATTCGACTTGAATTCGAACTCGGCTCTTCGATTTCTCAATCCAAGACGATATATATATATATATATATATATATATATATATATATATATATATATATATATATATATATATATATATATATATATATATATATTAGTTCTCACCATGTCGAGATGCAGCCGCATCGAAAAAGAATGCATCTTTGTAGTGAGTAATTTGTTTTTTGTATGTAAAAATTATAATAAATAATATTATTTTCGTTTTCATTACATTCTTATATATATATATATATATATATATATATATATAGATAGATAGATAGATAGATAGATAGAAAGATAGATAGATAGATAAATGTCTGTGTCTGTTATAAGCTTAATTTATAAAAATTATAATAAATAATAATATTATTTTCGTTCTCATTACATTCTGATATATATATATATATATATATATATACATACACACACACACACGTACACACACACACATATATATATATATATATATATATATATATATATATATATATATATATATACATATAAATATAATAGATAGATAGATAGATGCCTGTGTGTGTTATAAACTTAATTTCCGTCAGAAACGAATTGACGTGTTCAAACGCCACCTATTCATATATTTGTGTAATTAAAAAATATACTATTAAATATATGTATAGACTGCTTTCCTTTATACATTGCTTGCTTTGTTTTTAACCAGCTTCACCCTAAGCAAGTTATTAAAGGCACTATGACGCAAGAGGTTACTGGGTGTGAAAGATTTAGAAACAGAAACATTACTACGTAGAAAAAAAAAAAAAAAGAGAAGTCAACAGGAGAACAGTAGATAGCGATTGACATTGCATTTAAATTTTTGAAGATTAAATTGCCTTTCTTTTACTATAATGCTATGATCAAAATATCAAGGTGTTTACGACTTACAGAACAGGAAATGATTTCATTTTTTATGACGAAGTAAATTCATTTGGAAAACTGTCCAAATCGTTTATTTATAAACGTTACAAAACACCTGATTGGAATTTTTTTTTTTTATTTGACTTTTAAATCTTCATATGCGAGTTAGTTATATCGACCAAGCAAATACCGCTACATTTGGAAAGATAAAACACATATGACGTTAAAATGCAAACATTAGCAGTATTTACTCGATATAACGTTTTCTATTATTTTTCAGTGTTTTGAGCAAACACACGCCCAATATATACATACTATATAATAGTGATGGAAAAATTTCCAACATTTTCTAGCCAAAATTATTTTATTTATGTAAATTCAGAGGAACTTTCTTCCTTCATCAATTTATTTACTCTCGCTTGACCAGAGTTTACGCCAGATTTCACATAAATTATATATTCTGTCACAAACGAGAGACTACTCTTTTAAATCTATATTGTAATAGAATTAAGCAGAATATATACATAAACCCTGATGTGCCAATCGTCCTGGGATAGGGTGTCTAGTATTGTACAGAAAAGAGATTCTCGAAGTGGGTGGTAACGTCCTCTTGAGGCCGCTAATAACTCTCAAGCGAGCAAGAAGTGTCCAGGAGAGTTATGGTGGGGCTCTATAATTTAACAGAACAGTCAGACAATTTAACCCATTGAACTCTGATTGGATCCAGTGACCATTGTTTGGTTGTTCCCGCCACAGGTTACTTCCGGTGATTTACTGTAATGAATCAAAAATTAAAGGAAGATTAATTTGGTTCCGTTGACTCTTTAACAATGCAATTTTTACACGGTGACCTTTCTTCTTCTTCTTCTTCTTCTTCTTCTTCTTCTTCTTCTTCCCCCTCATCCTCCTCCTTCTTCTTCCCCTCCTCCTCCTTCTTCTTCTTCTTCTTCTTCTTCTTCTTCTTCTTCTTCTTCTTCTTCTTCTTCTTCTTCTTCTTCTTCGTGCCGTGTCCCTTCAGGCTCTCCACATATATCTGCCCTTTGTAGCTTTTAGCAAATTTTTTATTTTTTTTACAAAAGCTTATTTGATATGTTATGCAGTTTTCCTCTGTCCCTCTTGCCTTCAATTTGTCCTGTGAGTATCAAATTTTCCAAGCCTTATTTCCTCATTATGTGCCCCAGAAATTCCAACTGTATCGTTCTGATGTTTACATATAAGTATCCTTTTTCTTTCCATTTTCTCTAAAACTTCGTCGTTGCTGACGTGTTCAGTTCATAGTATTCTCATCACCCTTCTGTAAAACCACATCTCTGTCGCTTCAAGTCTCTTCTTCAACTGTGAGAAAATCGTCTAGCATTTACTGCCATATAGGAGGACCGATATTACATATCAGATCTTTTCTTTTCTAATGAAAACCGGGGACACTAGCCAATTCCAATATCTATTATAGAAAGACACACTATAGGAGAAAAGGTCAATAAAAACTATCAATAGCCTGCATTTTTCCTTGGCAACTGGCGTATATGGCGTTAAAACCTTATCGAAAAAAACTAGAACTGCGATTCATTGGGTGAGGTCAGATGTTACTACTCCCCCAGCTTTAAGCGAGTTGAGGTATAGTTTCTAGTCTTGTTGTTGTAACAGGATAACTCTAATGTCTTCTGCTCACATGTGGAAGAATAACTAACTTGAAATGACCTGTTGAATATGAGTCTTCTAGCCCTTGCAATGAATCTGGATATGATTTGTTTCCGAAACGTCTGTCAATTCTAGCCCGACCACCGCAGAGCAGTAATGTCTTCCATCAAGTATAGCCGGTATGCACGTGATACTGTAGATTAAGGGATGTCAAATACCAACAACATTTCAAGAAATGGAATGTCTCACTTGTTTGGCACTCACAATCTTGCCACGTTGGAATTTCGATAATTTGCCTCGCCTTGGTATCATCAGATGACAGAGTACAACTGATTTACATATTTCTATGACGTCAGCAGATAGTGGTGCCATCTAATATTATCTATGTATACTGCTTTTGTATGTCTTCTGGCACATCAGGGTACGTATAGGCAGCTCTATTCTATTACACGGTCGTTTCTTTTTTGGTGGTAGATATTTAGATGTTTTGTTACCCGTTTTAACAATTTTATGGCTTACGACCACATCACGTTGAAATATTGGTTCCCGTACGATCACCGAAGTTAAGCAACGTGGATCCTAGTTAGAGCCAAGAAAGGTGACTTCTTGGGAATACCAGGTATTGTAAGCTTAGATGTGTGGGTGGTATAACGGATAATGAGAGCCGATTTCCAGTTGGGTTTTGTTATATTCACCTCCTCTCCCCGCGATAATGGGTTAATTAGTAAGGCTTTTATCATTAAACTATTAATATTACAAAAAAAAATTTACAATCTAAAAATAGAAAATAACTTTAAATAACGTGCAAAGGGTTGATAAGCTGTAGAAAATGAATCAATCCATAATCATTTTAGTAGACTTATTAATTGTAAAGTGACAGAACATTTAATCTTTAGCAAGATGGACAGCAAAAATGAGCTTCATTTTGTAGACGTCAGAAAGAAGCTGGTTCAGATATATAATTATTTAATTAGCGTCGGTGGAAAATGCGACATAGAAGCCAGATGGCGCGTTGAAGATACAAAGAGAAAGTTGTTGAGCTCTTATGTAATATCTGTCTTCCAGAAAAGTACATCCTACGCCATTTTCTTAGAGATGAAGAGAAATGAGGCAAATACAATGAGGTTCACTAAAAGAAAGATGGGAATAATATGGACTGAATACGTGAGCAACGAGGAAGTTTAAAGAAAATAGCAACGGAAAGGACAATTATACTTACAATCAGTTGAAATCTATATATCTATCTGGGACATATAATGAGGAAGGAGGACTTGGAGAATTTAACGCTCATAGGGCATACTGAATGTAACAGGCATGATAGAAACAGTCAGTAATCTACCAAACAAATTTATGTAAATGGATAGCAAATCAGGATTTAGAAGGGACGATAAACGTTGTTTACAGCTACAAATGATAGAAGGAAGGTTGTGGAGAGCTATGAACACCCACGTTCTGAAGGGAAATGGCAAATAAAGGAAGAAGAATAGAAAAAAAATTCTGTTATATTTGTTTGATTTTCTTTTTTCTGTTTCAGGCCTAATTTAACAAGTGTTTGTCAAAAGATTTATTAGGTTGGTGCAAAAATAATGTCGTTTTTCTTTTGAAGTTGAACGTCAAAAAACGACATTATTTTTGCACCAACCTAATATTTTACTGTTGTCCCCCTCCACCTTTTTTCTTAATGAGTTTTTTTTTTTTTTTTTTTATTCTTTTTCTCTAATGCCGAAAGGAAAAAAACGTAATTTAAAGCAGCTGCTGCTAAGGTATTTCCACAACATAACATAAACGTAAATGGCGGGAAAATACAAGGCTGAATGATTAGGATTAACGTGACTCTGTCTTTATCTTCACTGATGTCAACTTCAAATTCACTCCACCCCCACCTAGTTCACTCCACCGTAATTGTTTCGTTATTCTTATTGGTGGAGTATGATCTGATCGTGGGTCACGGAGACCTGGAGATGTGGTATGTAGTATTTTGCGGGATTTCCCTACAAAAAAGAAAAAAAAAAAAAAGGCTGGTGGAAAGTCTCCGCAAAGAGTCCAGTTGTTGGCGTTACCGACCTGTCTCCGATAAATCATTTGCTGACAACAGACATGTACAGGGCGATGACTGCGGTTTAATTAAAAAGGAACATCATTTAACGTCCACATGCGCCATCTTCACCTTTATGAAACCAGACAAATAGCTTACACGACATATAAAGACACCGACTAAAACATACACACATACGGTTCTTCACAAAACCAGAAAGAGGAATTTATAGTGATACGTATGCACGCATAACATATTGCGCGGACGCACATATACACTGTGTGCCTGGGTCACCTCAACGTGGTGTTCTCGCTAGAACAATTAGAATTGAGTAGTGAATACGATCCTCGCTCGGCGCTTCTTACTTTTGGCCTTGTGTCACCTCTAAGCTACACTTGGAAATTCACTTTGGGCACCCCGAGGCGGTGTAATGGATAGCAAATTTGTCTCGCTAACACAATTACGAATGAGTAGTGAGTTCGATCCTCATTGGATGCCTTGTGCTACATCTAAGCTACGCTTGGAATATCGCTATACACTGTGTGCCTGTGTGTGGATTCTTCGGTCGATCTCGCTTTATGAGGTTCTAAAAAATTAGATTCTTAGACCTGACTCCCAAGATTGCCCAGATGTCTGATCTGGATATAGTAGTGACAGCTTGACCATTTTCAGAAGAAATAATAGCAGAGAAATGATGC
>OZ010576.1:62285282-62295282 GCA_963932145.1 Acanthosepion lycidas
CACACACACGCAGATATATATATATATATATATATATATATATATATATATATATATGAAAAATTTCTCAGAGTTAATCTGTAGAAAAAGACAATATTCATAAAGGTAAAAGACAATATGAAATATATATTGGCCGACGCATTTCGTCCAATGTGGACATTTTCATTTCGTTTTTGCCTTGAAAAAGTCCACATTGAGAGTTCCACAAGCGAGAAGTGCGAGAAAACAAACTATCAACATTGAAATTACTCTTACATCCACTGTAAATTGATGTCACCTTGTTGCTAATTTAGTCAGTCATTTATGTGCCATGCGTGATACCTGCTTCGGCGATCATGTAAATTTCGATACATGACTGACGAGGCAGACTTTTTTCACGTAGTAGGTTGCCATTTCTTTCTGCGGTAGACCAGTTGTCATCCATTTGTCCTGCTATTTACCCATAGCTGGCGGGAGAAGAAGAGGATTCATACCTTTCCTAAGGGCATTAGCGCCTAAGTAAATGTTATGGATTTGAATGGAATTCGAACTCGGCTCTCTGATCTCCAACCTGAGCTGCTATCCATTACTCCACCCTATTAACTAAATAGATTGAGAGCATTTGATTTCATATATTATTTTTCTCGAGAATTGAAAATAAAAATGATAAACATAATTTATTAGATCGTTTATTACAATAATTGTTTGGCAAAGTTTAACAATTGTACTGGACAAAAGAGTGGGCATACAGTAATCGCGTTGTCAACAGAAAAAATTATCCTTTTTTGTGGGTACGTTTGTCATTGTCGTTGACAATTTTCTATCGTAACCAGTAGTATCTGACAGCAACACATTCAAATGCAGTATAATAGAGAAGAATGAAAAATATGTCGGTGTTTGTATTTCTCCATTGAACAAATTCTTTAACTTGTTCCTTGGTCTGTATGGAATAAAACACGATCCATTTATCTTCGTTTTGGGACTTGACACCTAATCGTCAATATTAGTTTGACATATTGTTTTCCTATCCTCTGATGCGAAAAGTTAGGCATTATCATCACAAATAAATATTACTTGCCTTTCTCCTAGTCCATTGCAATAAGAAACATTACTCCAGCTTGTACACATGAATTCACCGGTTTCTTCGTATTCTCACCATCTACCAGCAATTTTTCTACAATACCACGCTTTCCTCTTTTTGCTGATTTTCTTACACGCTTCTGTGTTGAAAATGACACGGAATTTCTCAAGCATCATGTTTCTAAGATATCTATTGGGACACGAGATCATTACAGATTTCAAGTAAACCTCATACATGCGATCTTTTGCTAAAGATTTTGGGGAAATGGTCGGCTATTTCTATCGCTGTAGAAATTACCTAGATCAGGTGTGTCAAACTGGCTTTTTACATGCATCATGGCGGACCTCACAAAGGTTTCTGTAGCCGTGGTATATCGAGAATTTTTGTTGAAAGTACCTAAAAGTAGGCGGTATCCGGATTTTTTTCATATCTTTCTCAGACGTTTAAGAAAGTTTGCCACAAAGATTATGGCGATGTTTGGTTCTACATATGTCTGTGAGCAGTTATTTGTGTTTATGAAGGTCACAAAAATGCCAGATTAACTGATGAACGTGAGTCATCTTTGATGAAAGTGGGTTCTACGCTGACATTCCAACCTGATATACCAAGAATAGTTGGTTTTAAATCAGAACAACATAATGACTAAATTGTACTACCTTGTATTGTAAGTATTTTGTATTTAAAGTTTAATTACTACTAGCTGTGATTAATATAATACTGTAAGCAGGTGCAGACCTCGAGGCTGCAGATATGGCCGTTGTTTGAAATGTCTGACCAATATCCTTCTGCAATGGTTTATCTTTACGAACGCCCGAGTACACCAAAAACGAAGTATTGCTTCTTATATCATGGAGCCGCTTATTCCTTACTTTTTAGCCGTTATCGTTCAAACTCGTTTACGCGCTTAGGTGGGGTTTGACTAATGCAGCTCACCCCACCCCCCGTCCGATAGACGCAATATATGAAGCTTATAGTTACTCTATCTTTATTTCTTATTTCCCATGGCAAGTATTCATATGACCGACCCTCTTGTGTTCCACTAATTTAGAAAATTATAACTAGTACTCACCATGCTATATATACCGAATCGAACAGTCCGTATTTCATTTCATCCGTATTCCAATTGTGAAGAAGAAATTTCATACGGTAGGTTTTTACCAATAACAGTTCCATTCTGGAACTAATTCTCCCGTCAAGGAAACTCACCGGCTGTCCAGTGAGTCATACGATTGATATGGCCAGTGACGGGTCGGTGCATATATCTACCTTTCCTTTCTCAGAAGAGATATTTCACTTTATTAAATCAAGCTATATAAGGCTTGATAGCCGTTCAATATAGAGACTTACTGAATGAGGACAGTGATATGAATGAAAGAGGAGGTGATAGGAAGCAATGATTTTGAGGATACAGAGGATAGATAACGATTGACCCTTGATTTGATGATTTTAAGTTCGTCGCGTTCAGGGGGGAAGCACCCACACGAGATTCACTTCCATAAGGTGACAGTTCTTGGCAAAAAAAAACTTTCTCCTTACAAATGGAATATAGATGAAATATGCGTGATTCAGCACTGTGAACCTAGCCCAGCGTATCTTGGCGATAATAGTCTAAAGTGACAGAACGAAAACAAAAATGGGATTCATCTGAGCATTTTCAATGTAAATAGCAATATACTTTCAACGTTGCTGAGAAAGAGGTTGTAGAGTGAAGAGTAAGTCCCCCCCCACAAAAACGCGGAAACGAACTCTTTCAAAGCTCGTAATTGATCATTGCGTAGTTCCAGCATAGATATGGTAGCAATGTTCTAATTTTTGGTCTAATCTGACTCTTGTAAAGATAAAACATAGCAGAAAGAGCCAGATAATTCCTGAAGTGATAGAATACGTCATGTATTTTTCTAGCATCTTTACCAATTGAATGCATACGGGGTGAGGCAAAAATCGCGCACAATAGGAATATTTTCTTTATGGCAATTTTATTTACTAGTTACTTAATTGCTATGTGTGCTGTTCAAAGCGTTCTCCTTCTTTTTCAAAACAGATTTCAATTATGTGCCAGTGAAGCATTAACATGTCAGAGAGTTCCCTCTGTTATTTTACTCCATTCATATTTCATTCTTTCGTTTATTAATATCTCTTGGGCGCGTCTGATAAACAACTGATTTCAAATGGCCCCACAAAAAAAAAAATAAATAAATTTTAAGAGTGTGAAGTCTGGTGACCTCGATGGCCACTCAACAGGACCCCTTAGGGCTATCCATTTGTTCAGTTAGAAAGTCGCGCACGATCAAAGCCAGATGAGGTGACACCCTATCCTGTTGAAAAAAAAACGTTCGTTTTTTGTTTTTTTTTTTACTAATGGAACATTACACATGTAATCCAGTACGTATGTCGATAGCATGTGAAGGTATGTTTCATGATTAATTAATTGACCCATATTGTGCGCAACATTTGCCTCACACTGTATATGATAACATATATTTAAGCGTATTACTAGTTTGGCAACAAGGTATCACTGTTTTACTATTGAAATAGACAAATGCAATCTGATGTTCTATTCTAATAGTTTCTTGCACGTCTCGCCTGAGGAAATATCTTCCACTTTCTTGCTTTCCTGCCACCTCAATCAGTTATGTGCCATGCGGGATACACTCTTAGGCGATCATGTATCTTTCGATACATGACAGACGAGGCAGCTTTTTTCCCGCAGTAGGTTGCCATTTCTTTCTGCGGTACACCAGTTGCCATTCAAGGCTATAGAACTTGGTCTCTGCTGCTATTTACCCATAGGCTGGGGGGAGAAGAGGATTTATACCTTTCCCAAGGGTATTAGCATGTAAGTGAATGCAATGGATTCGACTGGAATTTGAACTCGACTCTCTGATTTCTCAATCCCAGCCGCTATCCATTACGATTTTTAAAATTGAAATACACTAAAGTATTTTTTTTCATTCTCTTTCACTCTCAGTAACCCATTGCATCTTAGCGGCGTTATCGCCTTATTTGATTTGAAGAGATTAAAAAAAAAGAGCAAAAAAAAGTGGACTGTTTAATTTCCTGAAAATCTGTTTTAAGAAAAGCATTTTATAGATTTCAACCAACGTTAACTATCCAGTTAGTGAATGTCGAAAGTTTCCTGTATGGAAACGGCTCTTCTCATTATTATTATTTCTTTAGCTTCGAATTTATATCTGATTGTTTTCTGGACAACACGAGGAAGACTTATTTTTTTCCAACCTCAGATGGTATCAGTTCACAAGTGTATTTAGAGCCGAGGGTTTAGGGCGACCAGGTATCTCGAGTGAATATTGTAGTCTCTCTGATTTCTTTTTACCGATATGAACCTGAGAGATGACATTTTGATTTATAGTGTAGAAGACATAACCGGATCCTCTTAAAAACTGTAGATCATTTTTACTCAGTTTTCTTTCTTTATCCACATTCACGTTTGTTTTCCTTTTTTCTTATTTTCTGCATTCTCAATATTTCACTTTATTATTCAATTATGGTTTATACATATATATATATATATATATATATATATATATATATATATATATATATATATATGGAGAGAGAGAGAGAGAGAGCGATGGGTAAATTGTCGCCAATTTATAGTTTTAATTTCGCACATGCGCGTCGTTTGTTTTTTATTTTGTTAGGGTCAGTTGTGAGAGAAAAAAAAGAGCATCATGACGCAATTCACTCCGCCAGATATTTAGAAACGTCATGCTGCACTGCTTAGCATTCGCACCGGAAGCTACAATACGAACATTTGAGAGTGTTTGGGTATTTGGCAAGATACGGAATGAGTTGGATGAATCTAACTGTTATTACAAAGGTACACCAGCTCGGGAAAGCCAGTCTGATCGTTATGATATAAAAAAAAAAAAAAAAAAAAAAGAATTTGTTGGTGAGGGCCTCAGATTCAACAAGAGACCTACACCAATTGTAGTGAGAAGGTAGTGCTGGCCTGGTCTCAAGAACGTTGCTACAAGAAGATCCTACGTCTGGCAGTAGGACTCTGCACCATACCCCACAAGCAGGAGAATCCAGTGTTGGCTATCAGACAAATTCTGCGACCACATTTCTCTTAACTCCCCAGACTAGAACACCGTTTATAATTATATGTGAATCGCAGTTGAACGAGAGACCAACAAAACTTCTTGTAACACCAAAGATGAACTGAAGGCAAGGATTATAGCAGCATTCACAAATTTATACAAGAAAGCCGCCCAGAAGTGATGCAGCAGATTTTGAAGTCGTTTGGAGCCAATGACGATTTTATTTAATACATTTACTTTTTAGTATTTCATTTTTGCGTAATTTTAGTAAATATATCTGTTAAAATGAGATATCAGTGTTATTTTCATTCTTACATAATTTAGACGACAATTTTCCATCGCACCCTAAAAATGTACTCACTCTTTAAGTTACAATAAATCCCGTCTGTGAAATTCCCTGTCTATTACTGGTTTCCCTGATAGCTATAATCTCAACCTATTCAAATGTAATGTCAATCGACATCTCCAGATGCCTTGATCTATTCCTTCTCTTCATCCTTTCCTCTATCACATGTCTTTATTCTCGCTCTCGCTCTCACTCTCTGTAACCCCTTGCGTGCTAGTGGCATCCCGCTTTGCGAAATGCTTAAAAAAAAAAGAAAACAAAAAACAATGCAGTGTTTGCTGCCTTCGTTATAGGAAGTCAAAAATGAGTACATTTTAGGAGACGCAATATATATATATATATATATATATATATATATATATATATATATATATATATTGCAGTAGAAATGTCTTCTACATATATCTCCCAGAAATACCTCACACATAATGGTGTTGTATGATTATTGCTTCTAGTTATATATGGAAGAAGCGAGGGACAAAACCTATTGACATTTGAGGAAAATATGTCACAATAATGGTTCCCAACGGGTAGCAGAAAGATAGTTCGCGGTCTGCGACCCGTGTGTTTCAGATCCGTTTTATAAAGTAGCTTTCTGTTGTCTCTGGGGGCTTTTGAAGACACTTGATATATGTGCGCATTGCTGTTTGAACATTAAATTAATGAGATATTTCTGTCTTATAAAAGAGAATAACTCCCACACACTGCTTTCCATAAGAACAAAAATACGTATAGGACAATACCAAAGTGTCGATCGAAGTATAATCGAGAGAGTCGGGTGGGGGTTATCTTTTCAAACAGCAAGCACCGATTCTGCGGATATTCTTTTATTTGCTGTGTTTCATCAGAACCTAGGCAACCAAGGTCCTCCACAACTCCCTGTCTTTTTAGCTGTAACCAATATACGTCTCTTTATTATCATTCACTGTCCCTGTTCCGACATTCATTTACACAAGCTCATAGCCCAGTGAATAAAAGTATTGTTTGATTGATCCAAAAGGATGCGAGTTCGACCCATGGCCTCAACGGAGAGAACAAAACTTGGAGAGTTCTCAAGGTGAATTAACTAAAAACTAAGATGTCCAAAAGCACGGTACGTGGAAGTAAAACAATCTAAACCGTGGAATAAAGTGTTTACTTCGAAATTCCAACAAATATCACCTGAAGTAGGCCGGAGCCTACAACGGCCGAAACGTCGGGAATGTGACATTAAAAATGAGAACAACAGTCCGAACAATGTAAATAGTGTAAATAGCTTGATGTTTCCTTCTGCCACTCTTCAGTATGTCTTGTGAGTATCAAATTTCCAAATTCAATTTAAGCTAAAGAATGGCTAAACGAAAAATGTGCAGAAATAGAAAGATTGAGTACCGCCAACAAAAGAGACAATGCACAAACAAATAAGACAACTAACATGACAGAAGATATGGTCGTCAATAGGCTGCCTAAAATCAAGGGATGCAACGCTCATATTAGAAAAGGAAAAAATATTCAAAGCTGTAGCGAGTATACTGGAGAACTCTTCCACGACGAAAGGGAACAACCAGAAATACACAGAAGTGCCGATGGACCTAGAATCCTAAAAACCGAAGTAAAAACCACACTGGCCAAAATGAACAGAAACAAGGCGGCTGGGCCAGACGGAATTGTAACGGAAATACTGACAGCCTTAGATGACTTTGGTATAGACAAGATCACTGAAATAACAAATGAAATCTACAACAGCGGAGATATGCCGGAAGACCTCAGCAGACCTATCTTCATAGCTATACCTAAGAAGCCAGGCGCAAACGAATGCGAACTCCACCAAACAATAAGTCTAATGAGGCATGTGACAAAACTCATGATCCGTATTCTTTTGAATAGAGTGCGCAGCAGAATCAGGTCAGAGATAGGACAAGAAAAGTGCGTGTTCGTTTAAGACACCGAAATAAGGAACGCGATATCCATGCTCAGAATATTATCAGAAAAAGCGATACTGATGCAAAAGGATGTGTACCTATGTTTCATAGACTACACGTGACATACCTGGCGAGCTTGAGCAGGTGAATGACAGAACGTGGTCTGGAGGAGGAAGCAGAGGGAAGGAACATGTTGAGAAATGCAAGGGACAGAGGGAGGTGAAGAGCCATGATCGCCTATGTCCTGAAAAGACATAGCACATAAAAAGAAAGAAAAGATATTACTTAGCTTAATCCATATAATGAAACATATCATCCGAATTCTAATGAATAGAGCGCGCAGGTGAATCAGACTGGAAATAGGCCAGGAACGATGCGGATTCGTCGGAGACACTGGAACAAGTAGCACTAGGAAGCCTTTTCACAGAGGACCGAAAGTGCGACACTGAAAGCCGAAGTATTAAGTAGTAACAAGGAAAAGAGTACTAAGTCCTCCTGTATAGCAGTAAGTGCTGGACTGTATCCTCAAAGTTAAAGAAGGGGAAGTGAAGCAACAGAAATATGGTTCTACTAAACGAGGATACCATGGACTGATTATGTGATCAACAAGTAAGTTTTAGATAAAATGAAAACAAAAAAGAAACTCAAAGCTAACATCAAGAAGAGAAACTTGAAATTTCCAGGGCACATAATGAGGAAAGAGAACTTAGAAAATTTGATTCTCACAGGTTAAAGGCAAGAGAGATACAGAAGCATAGTAAGTAACATTCCTAATTAGCATGTGCAAATGGTTGGCAAAACAGGGTTTAAGAGAAATAACAAGAAGATAAAATTTATTTAAAAGAAAGTTGTGGAGGGTCACGATCGTCTACGTCCTGAGTGGACAGGACATATAAAAAAGAATGAAATTGCGCCGTGTCTTAATACTTTGTTTAGATTTTTAGCTATTTCAATGAGGCTTCGGATTTCAATGTCACATTTCCTGTCTCAGCTAAAATTCTCTACTTCCTTGTTTTTGACGTCCCCAATTCACAGCTCGCATCTTAGGCTATGCTTCTTACTAACTCTTACTTTGTCTTCCTCCATTTAATGATCAGCCCTTTTTTTCTCTTCTCGCTTTCTTTTACTACCTCGTCTCGGAATTTATACAGTTTTCTTTCTGTAAGCATTTGCCCAAATTTACTTCGTGTGTGGATAGAATTCGCTGTTGTAGCAATAATCTAAAATACTAACTCGCTTGTTATTGCCCCATCGCAGCCGGCTTTCTAACTCAAATACACATGTATATTCATGCGCAAACCCCGAACACCAGCTTACACACTGATTTATACATTTAAACGTGAACGCACGCAGACACACAGCCTAACAAAGCAGCACGTCATTGTTCCATATATATTTATATGCAGACATTGTACATACCAACAGCTGTCAGGTTTATTTGTTTTATTGTACCTTTCATTCGTGTCCAATTTATTTCTTCTGACCTTGTTCTACACATTACCGTAACACATTATATATATATATATATATATATATATATATATATATATATATATATATATATATATATATATATATATATATATATGTTTCTTATTTTCTATTATAGATTGTTCTTTATTGTTTATTTCAATACCGACGGAGTATTCAATTTCTTACATTGATTTCTTTTATTTTTTTTTTCCTTTTTTTTTTTTCGATTGTTCATCTTATTTTATACACTGAATTTCATTTCTTGGGCTGATTATTGCACGTGGCCTTACTTGGACGCTACTTGTTTGTTGGTTTTTTTTTCGTCGTTTTTTCCACTTGATAATTTATATCCAGCATTGTTGTCATCGCCTTCTTCTTCTTCTTCTTCTTCTTCTTCTTCTTCTTCTTCTTTAAAAATGTCTTGGTTTTAACCGAATTTTAGTTTACCTTGTTATTTTTTATTTCTTTCTAAATTTCCCCTGATTTTCTCCCCTCTTTTTACGTCTTTTTTTTTCTCATTCATTAATTTATTCGTTCATTCTGCTTCTTCTTCATCTTTTAAAAATCCTTCTTTCAATGTTGTTTCTTATTTTTTTATGTATTTCTAAATTTGCACTGATTTTTGGGAAAGTTATTTCCTTCGCGCGTCTCCTCTATTTTTGTTCTTGATGAAAAACTCCCATATTGATAGTTATCTTCTTCTTCTTCTTCTTCTTCTTCTTCTTCTTCTTCTTCTTCTTCTTTATTATCGTCTTCCTCCTCTTCTTCAACATCCGCTTCATTATCTTCTTCATTGTTTTCGTTATTTTCTTCTTCTACTTCTTACTTCTTTATCTTCTTATTCAGAATCTGCTTCATTATTTTCTTCCTCCTGTTCTTCATCATCATCATCGTCATCGTCATCATCATCATCATCATCATCATCATCATCATCATCATCATCATTTTCTTCTTCTTCTTCTTCTTCTTCTTCTTCTTCTTCTTCTTCTTCTTCTTCTTCCTCGTAATTTCTTCATTATCTTCTTCTTCCTCTTCTTCATTATCTTCTTCTTCATTATCTTCTGTGTTTTCCTTATTTTCTTCTTTTACATTATCTTTTTCTTCTTCTTCTTCTTCTAGATTCTAAACTGATTAACAACTCAGACGCTTTCTACGT
>OZ010576.1:62300282-62305282 GCA_963932145.1 Acanthosepion lycidas
TTTTCTTCATCTATAATGAGACTGTCTAGAATTCACTAACATATAAGAGAATCGATATTAACAAATCAAAAAATAAGTAAAATTAAAATTTATTATTTCACAACAGATCAATCAACATTGCCAATGCAAAATTTGTAAATTGCCCTTGTCAGTTGCTTTTTTTTTCAATCATATTACCCCATGAAAGTCATTAACGCCACTAAGGTACAAGTGGTTACTGAATGTGAAAGAATAAGAAAAAAGAGAAACTTTATTAAGGAGCGAGAGTTATAGAATAGTAATCAAGAAAACAGTAGATAACATTGCGTTTAAATTTTTGAAGATTAATTTGACTGGAAAGCATGGAGTCAGAAGAGACTACCGCAAGCGAGAAGTGCGAGAAAAGAAACTGTTAGCATAGAACTTACGGTTATATCTAGTCAAATCAACAGTGAATTGATCAGACCTTGCTGCCAATCTAGAATTGCACTTGAATTCAAAAAGTGTTGGTACTGTTGCGAAAAGTTCATCAGAACTGTTACTATGAAAGTATCTATAGAAAAGGCAGAGGGAAGCTACATTACGTCGGTGGGAAAGTGAGTGAAGCCGAGACGCCAGGTTCAGACAAATACTATCACTGATTCTTTTTTTGGATTTTATCAAGAATCTCGAAATATACATGAAGAGCGCCGGACCAGATGTGACAGCAATATTCAAAGCATGGACGAATGGTAGACTTATAGATGTGTAAGATAAATTCAGAGGAGAAAAATTGTCTAGCACAAAAATAATGAACCAACTTTCTTAGCAGCAGACCTAGCAATGTATTCAATATAGTCTTTCCACTTCATATCAGCCAAGAATGTTATCTCTATAAGGCGCAACGCGTCACTCTTCAGGAGGTTAGCATCAGCCATCCTGATGGGGAACAAGAAAGGGTCTTTCAAGTGATTGATAGAGAAAAGCTTCGTTTTGGAACCGTTAAAACTAACAAGCCATTCCTTGTACCCGTTACCAACAGACTGTAGGTTATTTTTTAGATAATCTGCCATTTGACCATATCGAATTGATCAGACTTACTATCGAGACCGGAATAAATGGTTGTAATATCAAGTTGTGAACTGATGACATCAAGAAGGTCATTGATGAAAATTAAGAACAAACCAAAACATATGAGAGAGACCTGGGAGGCACTTGCATTAGTAGAAAACGTTCTAGAAAAGTGGCCATTCAGGACAACTTTTATTTCGCGATTTAATAAGAAAGATTGAATCAGTTCAAAAATCCGTGCGGAAATACCAACTGTTTTCAACTTATGAAGAAGTCCAGATTGCCAAACCGTGTCAAACGCTTTCGAGATGTTCAAAGCAATAGACCGATCTTTACCAGCCTTGATCGAAACTGTCAGCGATAATCGTTAGTATATCAGCAGTTGAATCGAAATGTTACTTGTCTGAAAGAAGGCCCTGCGATATGAGATGATAAACCAATTCAGAGTTAGTAGTTTGCCAAAACGTTACTGAACTTCAAGGCAATTCATTAAGTTATGATATCTTTGCTACTGAAATTACTTGTCCAGCTCTCCCAAGCAGATTTTCATTCCAAAATAATTTCTATTATTTTATATTATGTAAATATTAATGTATCACATATATAGTGCTGATGTTAATAAAACAGTGCTCAATGTGCTATCGGTGAGGGATATATATATATATATATATATATATATATATATATATATATATATATATATAATTATTTATTTAAAAATATGATTCCAACACGCTACATAAGAGGTCTCATGTTTCAAAACAAGAGCCGAAAACTTCAAAATAATATTTGAATTAACTTGAGTTAAAGTAGGCTCTGTTCCATCTTCAAGCGAAATTTTTTGGAATCATATTTTTAAATAAATAATTATATTTATGCTCTACTTTCGTATCGAGCACTATTTTTTAAAAATAATTACAAAAATACTAAGGAACTTTGGATTATTTACCAAACCAGTTTCTTTCCTATTTTCTCACACACACACACACACACACACACACACATATATATATATATATATATATATATATATATATATATATATATTTGGTGTGGTTATGAAAAATATTTATGACAGGTGTGCTTATGAAAAAATAAATATGCAAAAATTCGCCTTTCTCTCATCGTAGAATCTTCGGTTTGGTTTCCGTCCCAGCCTAAAGCGATCAGATGTCTAGCCACACTGTCTGTGGATGACGATATTAGCTCTCGATAAAATAAATTTATCGGTCGAGCACTCTGGTGGGTAAGGAAGGAATTTGTAAACAGTCACTATTACTACTGATAATGCAAGACTCTCCTAGTGACTAAGTTCTCTGAGTGACTGTTGTGTTTATGAAAAAATAAATACACAAAAATTCGCCTTTCTCTCTACCGATGGCGTAGGAGTTAGAATCTCCGAGTGATGCCAAATCGGTCGAGTTTCGGCCTGAAGCGATTGGATGTCTAGCCGACTGCTGGGCCATGGATACAGCGAAACAGCCTTAATATATATATATATATATATATATATATATATATATATATATATATATATATATATATATGCGTTTGTGTGTGTGCGTAATAACTGAGTTCAGTTGTATTATATGCCATAGAAGAAGAGAAAATAGAACAAATATTCAAAGGTTTTTAAGGCTGTCATCGGCAATATTGACTTAGCAGGAGAAACAACGATAAAGTCAATCGTCCGAATAATAAACTAGTTCCTCTAAATTAGTGACACGTGAATAACGGCAGCTACGCGATATGACATGGTGTCTACGAAGTCCTGGATTTGTTGTATGGATATATCTACTGAAGTATGTTCAGGAGCGGTACATAAATCAAATTAAACTTCTTGCTGCAGAGAATTTAGTTACATTAACCACATACATGAGCGATGGCTTTTCAATCTTGAAGGTAACGGAGGTTAAAGAGTACTTAGTAGTTAGCTTTATATGTAATAGTGGGGACGAGTTATGTTGCTGGGGCCAAACCAACGCAATCATATAACTGATAACCTCCTATATAATGGTAAGATTGCTTCTGATATCTTACCATTATGTGGGAGGTGTTTCTGGCGGACCCTGTATAATTCTTAAAATATACAATGATATTTAATTAATAAAAGGAGATGTATTACGATCTTGGACACCCTTAATATGATTCATCTTTTCTGATATTGAAAACAAATTTCAGTAGATATGTCGACGTCTAGTCGATGATATTTTCAAAACTGAACACATATTCCGATAATTGTAAAAAAATTAAAAACCCAAAACAAGGATGATTTATTCAATAAATCTGTCCAAAGTCTCGATGATGGTTTGGCTTTGATACAGTTTTGGAATCGACTGCAAACCCGTGATAGAATGGCTCTCGTTCCTATTGGCCTTTATTGTCTACTATGGCTGCCTTCAGTAAATTCTTGATATTTGAGCGACCGCTGGATGATCTCCATCTCGCCGACACCAAAGATTTAATAGTCTGGGATATTCAAATAAGGGAGAACTACATACTGGGGATAATATGATCGTAATATGATCTACTCTCGATCTTATGTCTTACGTGACGTAGGACATAAGATCGGGAGTAGATCCCTTGCAATCACTCGTAGCCACTTCCTATACCAGGGCTGGCCAAACCGCGGATCACGAGCCACATGAGGCTCTTTAAGCTTTAATATGCGGCTCGTGGAAATATGTTTTCTGAACTCCTTTTTTTTTTCATCACTGTTAATATAAAAGAGAAATTCCGGTAGTTGATTACTGTAATAAATACGATCAACACAGTTGGAACAACACCAGTTACGATTTTGAAAACATTTGACAGACGTATGTGTACTTTGTGATTACTGAAACCAATACAAATTAACAGCTTAAAAAATACATCAATAAATATTCCATGCATGCATTTCTTAATATTTATATTAAAATTTCCTAACAAAATGTGTATGTAACAAAAACGTATCAGTAAATTTTCTTCATGTCTTGCGGCTCTCAAACATCTGAATTTTATCGTATGTTTCTTAGATTAAGCAATTTTCTTCTCCCCTGTCTTATAACCTGGTCTTGAACACCTTGTCTAGTATTGCGATATAATTAATGGAAGAAGCCGGATAGTATGACAAACACTTGTTGTTCATGACACCCAAGATTATCACCTCGGCTTAGGTCATAGATGGTATCTCCGTGCAGTCAACACAGAGCCAAGAGTCGTTCCCATTGGTTCACCTGGCCACTTTCAAGAAAATGGCTTTCATCGAGTTGCTGTGATTGGCGATTAATCACAGGAGTAGGGTATACCTATTTATTTCCTGTGAGAGGTTGACAGCTTCCATGTTAATGCACGTGATACGTTTGAAAAAGAAATGTGAATGTTAACATTTTGGTGCATGTTGCTTTGTATTATGTTAGGTTTTCTTCCGTTTATAACATGCTAATGCGTTCTGGTCTGGCGGCACCTGTATATGAGGACCCCTTGAAAAGCTCCCTACCGCCAATTCTGTGCAAATGACCAGAGATCAGAATTTTGGTGAGAAATCCCTTACTTACTACTCGTTCTTCTTTTGTATAACTTGGTCTCTTCAAAACGTTGGTGATCATCCCTCCTCACGGATTCCTATTGCTTGTATCTCTAAGCAACATTTGACTCTTTAGCATTCTTCACTGTCCCCTCTCTGCCAACTATTCGTACCAAATCGTGAGGTAGTTTGTTCCTTTGCCCTTACTTCCCTTAATATGTCCCGTTAGTGTTAAAGTTTTCATGTCACCTTTCTGAAGCGTGTGGTTTGAACATCTCTCGCTGACCTATCCGTCGATCTGTTCATGTTAGGTGTCCCCTATATTCACACTCTTATCCATGGAGTAACAGTTCTCTGTGCTTCGCGCCCGATCGAACGCACTCATTTGACTATGGAAATACCGCTGGGTTTATTTAGGTATGACTTGGCTTCTTTGTCACGCAAGTGTTTATTGATAATATCTCCG
>OZ010576.1:62310282-62327782 GCA_963932145.1 Acanthosepion lycidas
CTGTAGCCTTGGCTGGTAATTAATCTAGGAGAACGAGATTCAAACCTGCCTGGTAGTGTTTGGGCTCTGTCAGGTTATCTTTCCCAAGATACACCCCAGCTATGACATCTTCAGTACATGTAGGTGCATCTACGACCCTCATGGTTACGGGGCTCGTGATCGTCATAAATAAACTTATTTATGTTTATAAACGTATTTGCATATATGTCCTTTCTCCCCTCTATATCTACAAAATATATACCAATCTACATCTGTTCCTGTCAATATATGTAAAACACTGCATTAAATCTATTTGTCTGTGCACTCGGGAAATCTTTATAAAGAAAATGTACTCTCCAACAGGATTCGAAAAAGAGAATGTAGGTTGTTCGCTTTCTATGGACGAGCTGTCGGATTAAACAGCGGTTTCTTCTATACAGGAGGACGTAGGCTCGAATCCTAACAAGCACCGCATTTCCTTTAAGCTTTCTCGGGTGCGCAGACTGATAGATATAATACACGTTGTTTAAAATAAAATTTTAAAAAATAGATTATTTTAACTTATTAAAATAATTTCAAATTTATTTCAAATACAGTTATCCATTTAAAATATTAGATTAATATATTAGGTTGTTTAGAAAATAATGTCCGATTGTAGAATAAACCTTTTGTGTTCTAATTTATTAAAAAATATAATATTGATTAAAATACATTTATAAAATGCAATGGTAGAGGATGCTATCTTGTCTTCATTACGGATTTTGAGTATTGCAAAATTGGATCCGTTCTGCCAGGTACCCCGACCAGTTAACAAGCAACTCTCCACATAATTCGCTCGACAATGTGAAAAGGTACTAATAATCAAGAGGTAGATCTTTCTTTTATAATGGCAACGAGACTTGAATTAGCCAATCAGAATTTGCTTGTCTGCTGTCTAGACGGTAAAGAACAAAGGCGCGTCAGGCTTGCGATTTCCAGTTTTGCCTCGCCTGCATGTATTAGGTTGGTGCAAAAATAATGACGTAATAATGTCGTTTTATGACGTATTTTTTAACGTCAAAAAAAGACATTATTACGTCATTATTTTTTGCACCAACCTAATATATTATTATAATATAATATTCCTGCATGTATATTATTATAATGTTTTAATAAGAAACTAATTTCTAGCCTAATAATAAATAATAATTTAAACAAATAATTTAATTTAGTAAATTTTTAATAATTTAATTTCCTATAATGATAATACATATACTAATAATAAATAGATATAATAATAATAAATTTAATTTAATTTAAATAAATGTTTAATAACTTAAACTAATTTAAAAAGACAAATAATATATTATTATAATATTTGCACAAAAATATATTTCTAATTCCTAATAATTAAAATGAGTCTTTTGTTAATTTTCTTAATCTCTTTCGGAATTTAACATCAAACATTATATATTCCTTATCTTGAACATGAACAAAGAAGGGATGGGTTTACTTTTTCTGCATAAGTTCAAGCTTGGTCATAATCCATTTTAAATTGCTGCCAGCATTAACAGAACATGAGGTGAAGGATCCACATGTGATCGGACATTATGGCGCTAGTTTCTGAAGTCTTGTCGATCAAGGTGGTAGAGGACGTCCATCTACAATTGACAATCAAACATTTTGAAAATATTAGTCGAATAAAACTCACGTCAAATGTCTCAAATAATGGATGTCAGCATTTCAGCCATATCGGTCTATCTCGAGAAAATTGGCAAAGTGAAGAAACTCGATAAAATGGGTTCCACATGAACTCTGCGAAATTCAAAGAGTTCGACGTTTTAAAGCCTGTTCGATTATGTATCCGTGAGGATCGAATGATTCATTTTTTGATCGATTAGTGACATATAATGAGAAATGGATCCTTTATGATAATAGTAAGCGATCGGCTCAGTGGCTTGATCAAGACGAAGCATACAACACTTTCCCAAACCGAAATTGCACCAACAGATGCTTATGGTGCCTGTTTGATTGTCTTCCGTTGGCATCATCCATTACAAAATGGAATCTAACCAGAACATTGCAGCTGAAAATTGGTCCCATTAACTGGATGAAAAGTCATAGCAAAATGCAGTCGGTTAATCGATGAGGTTCAATTCCGCTTTTTGGCAATGCTCTGATGTTGTCAGGATGATACCGCAGAAGTTTACCAACATAAGATAGGAGACTTGAGATACGCCCATTTAACTGTCACTTTTTCAAGCATCTTGACATTTTTTAAGCCAAAAGACATTAATTGAAGATGCAGAAACTTCATTCAGAGATTTCTTGTCAACAAAACATTTAGCGTTTTATCGTAAAAGCCCTAAATAACCGTGCAACTAGAAGGCAGAAATGTATAGATGTTTTGAGTGATTTAAACATTATTTTAAAACATTAGTTCAGGGATAATATATTATTTACATTATTCTGAGTATTGTTCTCATCTTTGTCGCCATATTTATTACAACGTTGTACGCTCCGGCCTTCTTCAGGTGGCTGGAATGTCAAACTGAACCCTTTATTTCGCTAACTGGGGTAGACTGTTCTATTTAATGGATCTCCTGTTAATTTTCCACAGCCATAACAGGGTATTGAACTCACATTCTTTGGATTCTGTCACTGGATCTCACTAAAGCCTTTATCCATTGTGCCATGTGTCCTTGAGGACATCTGTGTATGAATATTATAAACCTAATGTCTTCAGCAACCATTTTTACCAGTTCTCATATTGCAATTTTTGCTGTTATCAAATCATGTTTTTACCAGAGCTCATATTGCAACTTTGTTGTTATTATTACTTTTCTCTGGCACTCCTTATTCCTGAAGAAGGCCGGAGTGTACAACGGCCGAAACATTGTAATAAATATGACGACAAAGATGAGGACAAAAGTCCGAATAATGTAAATAATGTATATAATACCTCATCTCAGAAATATAGACAGATATTCAGGAATAATACTTGATAAAAAATCGGACATTATCGAACAAACTAATTTAACAAATATATTAGAAGATTTAGAAAAGTTTTATTTTATTATGTTTCGCTAATGAATCGACGTTATAAGAAAAATAATTTTATTTTAACAAATATACATTAGCGAGAAAAAACATGATTCATATTAAAAATAGTTTTTTTTAGTTTAAATATATCATTAAAGTAATTAGATTTTAACTAATTCTAATTGTTTTTGATTTTGTTTATTTATTCGTACTTCTTTTTTTAATGTTAATATATTCTAAGGAAATTTTTATTAAAATCTAATTTTTTAAACGATACACTTAAATTAAAGATCGTACGTTTGTCTCGCTAATGTATATCATGTTGAAATAAATTTCATTTTTCCTGATGATGCCGATTGATCGTCGAAGCATGTCAAAATAGAAGTTTCCTTGTTTTTATATATTTACCATTCTTTCGGATTCTCCTCGTTCTCCTCTCCTCCTCTCTCGTTTCCCCCTCTTTCTCTTTCTCTCTTTCTCTGACCGCCACACACAAACACACACATCGATATAAAGGGTGATTCTAGCTCATTAATTTTACTTGTGTTGCGCACCATCTTGTTAACAAAATTTACTATAATAAAATTTAGATTAACAAATTGAGTAGAAGGAATTAAGCATTATCTAATCATAACAATCTAATCTAAAACAAGAGAAATATGTCTGTGCGAACATACACTGAGGTTACTCAACAACAGGCAATTGTTTGAAGGGCAATATGATTAGCGTATTTTCTTGTGTAGAATACAACACCGTGTTTCTGAAGCTGATAACAGAAAAAAATACATCCTTTAGTATAAAAATGATCTCAGAGTACAGTCATTCCGATGTAAATTTAAGTAAAAAATGAAAAATATTATCTTAATTATTATAAAACGCAGATTGTGTGTGTGTGTGTACGTTTATATATTGGATCGGATTTCCTACATTTTTCAACCGATTTCAACAAAACATCACAGGACTACGTAAAATTACCTTGCGGTGGTTCTGACAGCGACAAAAATTGGAAAAACACAATAGTTTTTGCACGAAATCAATTTGAAAACACGATTAAGAGGCATCACGAGAATGAAAGGGGGACAACTCATATTGAGTTAAACTTATTATAAAACCCAGGTTGTTTGTGTGCGTGTGTGTTCGTTTATATATGGGATCGGATTTCCTACATTTTTCAACCAATTTCAACAAAACTTCCCTTTTTTTGGCAGGTAGTGTTTCTTATTGTCTTGCACACTTTTTTCTTTATTTTTACATTCAAAATGCTTTAAAACTTCAATTTACAAGATAACTGTTTATAATAAAATTCTATTCAATCGGTAGACTCATAACGACTGAAAACAATGTTTTTGTTTGAGTTTGGGTTTGACCAATTCGTAAAAAAAAAAAAAAAAAAAAAAAAAACTAATTAAGACATGCGTGACCGTCAACCTTAAACAATAATCTTTGTCAATTTTATTTTTCAGTCTTTATGATGGTCGATACTTGATCTATCTCTTACTGTTACATCCCCGGGCAACGCCGGGCTCTACTGCTAGACTTTTATAATCTCAATGCCGTACACATATTTCACTAAGATTTAATTTTTCACGATATTAAAGAACAGGATTTTAGTGATTATATGTTTCTTTTAATTTCCGTTTCAAAAGATATTTTCAGAGAAAGGTACTAATTAAAGAATAATACATTTTAAAGTGCTAATCAATCAATCATACATTTGTTTACTTTGAGTTTATTATATTTCGATATATTAATAAACTATTAAAATAAAATAAAAATATTGTTTTCATTACGAATGAAGAGAGAGACAAATATTGCCGATGTATGAAATACATTTTCTAAACAATTTTTATAAACAGCTGCCTACTTTGTATTTTATTATCTACTAGCTTAAAAGCCGCAATCCGTGCGTGCTTTTAACCTAGCTCCTGCGTAGGGCTAATTTGGCCACCACCCCCAAACTAAAGGGATCTCTGGTCCAGCTTAGAAATCAGCAATGATAATTTTAAAGAAATAACTTTAAATTTTTCAATTCACTCTAAACTAAAAACTTGAAAACCTCACTTTAACACTGATTCGGACTGTAAACCCAATTCCAACCAAAAGACCGATTTGGGCCTGATTAGGCCCGAAACTCCGATTCGGGCCGAAATTTGAATTCAGACGAAAAACTGAGTTCAAATCCCAAAATCCGTGGGACTTCAACTGAGTTGATTTCTTCAAATCACAAACTCTGAGGAACTTCAAAACCTCTCACTTTAAATCTGATTCCTTGGTATTTTGAAGAAATAAAATTGATTTCCTCAATTCAGAAAATTTTTCGAGATAATTTAAACTGAATTCAAAACATTTTTATATTTATAAAGTTTTAAATTCTTTGTTGCTCTAACCTCAATATAAATTAAAAACTTTTAAAATCACTATTTTTTTCAGTTATTTTAAAATTTGAATTTTTAAAGGTTCTCATCTGGACACAAATCTCAGTATTGGAATTTCAAGTACCAGATGAACGAGAGATTTTCATCCTGGTTTCATAAAAGTATAATATATCAGTGTAGAGCAAGTGTGGCCCGAGTTAGAAGGTTTCAAACACACGGACGGACAGCTAGAATTTGGTGTTTATTAATTTAGATGGTGCTGAGAAGATTTTCAAACTGGCTCTTTCAAATAAGAAGTTTTTAAGCCGAATAAAATTTTATGAACACGTGTACGACCCGCCTTTTTGCCTTTAATTTTCATTCAAAAGTTTCATTAGTTTATTTACGTTTATTTAAGAAACCAAAATATGGTCAGCTGTAATAATTATAATTAATTTAATATGTTGCGGCTATTAGAAAAAAAATTTCTTAGAAAGAAAACTTAAAATTTCAATGCATTTATATCATGAAATATGAATATCATTTCTATAGTAAAATCAGCAATAGCTTCACAGGTAACACGCACTGCACCATTAAATTTAAAGTAGAAAAGTTAACATCATTGTAAGAAAGATACCTTTTATTTAAAGATGATGTTCAAACGCATTGGTTTTAAAAGTAATTCCTATTGTCAAGAATTTCTTTTCTTTTTTTTTGTTGTTGTTGTTCTAAATGAACAATTTTTTGTTTCTCGATAGAAACGCAAAGAAAGAGAAAAATCTATCTTGAGCTATTGAGCAGGATCGAATTCTATGATTGAATTCTATCAAAAGTTGATAAAAAACCTTCCTTTTACAATTGAAGTTGCAAGCATGATCAGGAAACGTTCTATGAGATTAAAAATTTCAGATATCACAGAATAGAAATCCAGTTTTTGAAGTAACTATTACTTGACTAACTGTTTTGAAAGTCATTGTCATTGTATAAATACTTAAATTCATTTACTAAGGAATTGTAATCAAATATATTAGGGTATTAATGCTGCAAAGCATCTACTTTTTTAAATTTAACGACAAGCAAGGAAAGCCACTAAGACGCAAGGGGGATATTGGGAGAGAATATGAAAACAAGAAAACATTATTAAGTAGAGAAAAAATTCAATTAAAAATTTCAGATAGAATAGAAATCGAGTTTATGAAGTAACTATTTCTTGATTAGCTGTTTTAAAAGCCATTGTCATTGTACAAATACCTAACATCATTTACTAAGGATTTCTAATTATTAGGGTATTAATGCTGCAAAGCACCTACTTTTTAAAATTTTTTTAATCAAAAGCAAGGCAATAAAGCCACTAAGATGCAATTGGGTTATTGGGGGAGAATATGAAAAGAAGAAAACATTATTAAGTAGAGAAAAAATAAAAGAATCGTAATTAAGACGACAGAAGATAAAGAGTGAATTTGACTGCAAAGCAAAAAGCAGGAGCATTCCTACGAGCGTTAAGTGCAATAGAATAAAATATTAGCCTAAAACCCATGGTTACATCTAACCAATTTCTAACGTAAAATGTTGAAACCTTGCTATCAATCTAGTACCACACTTAAACTTGTAAACTCTAAGTACCATAGAGTAAAGTTCATCAATTACCATAAATGTATTTATAGAAAAGACACAGGAAAACTACGTTACGCAGCTGGGAATGTAACTTAAGCTGAGGTGCCAGATCAGGATGTATAAATTTAAATACAAGATTTTTAGTTATGAAATTGTAACATGGCTATCTTGTAAATAAAAAAAAAATAAGACATTAAACATTAGAAATTTAAAATATTATTCTGAACAGTTTGAGCAGAAATTTATTAACCTGACACATTATTATTATAACGATGTATAAAAGTTTTAATAAACTTCACGAAAGCGAATCAAATTTACACCAACTTGCCTCAGCAACTTTTGCTCATTTAAAATTGTTGTGATTATGAACAGTAAATTTATTTAATTCAACATTTAAGGTTATGAATATTTAACCAATATTTTTTTTAAAAATATGAATTAAATCACTTAATAATTTTTATCAAAATTTGTCACCTTGATTCGCATACAAGTCAAAAACGAACGAACGTTTTGTTGTACTGAGACAAAATTATCCGCACTCATAACACAAATATATTATGGTGAAAGTGCGGATAATTTTCGACTTGCCCTCGTATGTATGTATATATATATATATATATATATATATATATATATATATATATATATATATATATATATATATATCAGGTCATCCCATAAGTTCTGTCCGAATTTTGAATCAAGAAAACAAGTGACCAAATGTTACATTTAATTACAGATTCAATCAACAATGTATTTTCCCTCATTATTTATGATTTCCTTCCATCTATTAACAAGCTTACTAATTCCATTACTGTAAAATTCTTTTGGCTTTTATTCGAAGAACTCACAAATGTCAGTTTTAACCTCTTTCTGTGTTACAAAAGCTGTTTCTTCCAAATGATTCTGTAAGCTACGAAACAAATGGTAGTCTAAAGGAGCAAGATCGGGAGAATAAGGTGGATGAGGAATTTTCTCCCAACCAAGTTCTTCGATCTTTTGTGACGTGATTCTTGCTGTGTCGGGTCGTGCATTGTCCTGATGAAACATCACCTCTTTTCAATTCACTAGAGCAGGTCTTTTTTTCCTCAAAGTTTGGTTCAAACGCTCTAATTGCTGACAGTATATTTTAGCATTAATTGTTGCATTAGGTGGTAAGAATTCAAAGTGGATTATTCCTTGGCGATCCCACCTGATTGAAAGAAGAACCTTTTGCCCATGAAGTTCCTTTCTCGGCTGTGGCTGGGGTCCTTCTCCTTTACCAAGCCACTGTCTACGACGCTTAACATTTCGATAAATGATCCATTTTTCGTCGCCAGTCACAAGTCTATCTAAAAAAGGTGAAACAAGTTGGCGAGAATGGAGAAAAGAGCAGATGTCAACTCGGGATTTGAGGTTGTTTTCAGACAATTCATGAGGCACCCATTTTCCAAGTTTAGGAACTTTTCCAAGTTGTTGAAGATGGCGATGAATTTTGCAAACCATCTTCTGCAATTTCTTTCATTTACACATTGCTCTCCATAAACTCAGTGAATGGTTCGGCTGCTGAGTTTCCTTTCTTGAACTCATAAAGCATTATGTGCCTCTAATGATTCTTGGATACTTCCATGTTAGCAGGGTTTTAATCAAACAAAATTTAATTGTATTGTTCTCTGAAATAAAATTTGATCAGTTTAAATGCATCTAAACATAAAAATAATGTTCAACTCCATTAGACATTATAAAATACTCTTTAAATTTCGTTCATTTTAACAAAAAGTTAAAATTCGGACAGAACTTATCGGATGACTTGATAGTCTATAGCCGTTCACAGTAATTTAAAGTTCAATATAAGGCGAAGCAGGTGCCGGATTTCTGTCTTCTTAGTAGAAATCATGTGGCCGAAGTCTTTGCAGGCTTTAGAGAATAAGTCTACGCTACTCTGCATGTCAGACAGGGTACTGGCATTGAGCGCAGTCAGTCGTCGGCGAACAGGAAGTCATGGGCCGTATCTTCGTGCACTTTTTTCTTTGCCTGTAATCTCCGAGATTGAAGAGTTTACCATCAGTACGGTAGCGGAGGCCTACACCAATGTCTCCTTCTCGGAGGGAGTCCTTTAGAATGGCGGAAAACAACATGTTGAACAGGGTTGGGACCAGCACGTTGGTGACGCGGAACGGCTGGGAGTACACGTCGTCATCTCGAACTCTCGCATTCATGCCGTCATGGAACTGACATACCATTCAATGAACTTGGCGGGGAATCCACACTTGGCCATGATCCCTCAAATTCGGTCACGGCAGTGTTAAATGCCTTAGTCAGCTTCACGGTGGTGTACAGTCCGACGTTCTGCTACCAACATCTCTGTTGCAGCTGCCGAGCTGCGAAGACCATATCAACGGTGCTGTGTTCCGCGCAGAATCCACACTGGCTCTCGGAGAGCATGTCACGTACTAGGTGTGTGTTAAGACGATAGAGCAAGAAGCGCGCCAAAATTTTCCCAGCGATGGAAAACAAGATGCGGCGGTGGTTGTCACAGGCGTTCTTGGTGCCTTTGCGCTTGTAGAGATGGATAATGGAAGTGTACTTAAGTTCCTGTGGTAGCTTTTCTTGAGTCTCCATTGAGTTGAATAGGCTTGTGATATTTTTATTCAGTTTTGGGCCACCAGATGCATAGTCCTCAGTCGGGATGGAGTCGGCACCAGGTGCTTTGCTGCTTGACAAAGACTTGATGACGTTGGTAACTTCTTTAGTTGGTGGATTTGCCAGTGTGTTGTCTCCTGGGACATGTGGCAGTCATGCAATGGCTTTTTCGTTGATGGCTGATGGTCGGTTGAGTACATCACTGAAGTTTTCTTCCAGCACTCAAGTATATTCTTGTCCGAGATCGATGCGCTTCCATCTGATCTGAGGAAAGAGGATGACCCAGACGAAGCGGGAAAGTAGACGGTCTTGAGAGCAATGTAGAAGTTCTTCTCTACGTAGGACTCGGTGGGGTGTCGGTTCGCTCCCTAAGCGATTCATCTTTCATGCAGTGTGATTCAAACCGAACAACTCTCCTGACTGCCCTTAAGGCTTCTTCTTAGATGTGGAGGATGGGTTACTAAGGAGTGGTTGGTAGAGTTGGTGTTTCTCCTCCAGTAGAGTCTGGATGTGAATCTTGTTGTCGTCGAACCAGTCCTGGTGCATGCGGGTGATGGGTCCCACAACATCCGAGGCTGCAGTATAGACAGCATCACGGAAATGAGTCCATTCCGCCTCCACATCAACGTGCGGGTCTGTGTTGGGTGGAGGTAGCTTGTTGTCCAACTTCTCTACCAGTTTTTTGTTTGACGAGGTCAATCTTTAGCTTTGAGATGTTAAGTTGCTTGAGCACCCTGATGTCTTGTGGCCTCCTCGTGGATGTGATACGGAGGTTCATCTCGAAGATCAGCAAACGATGGTCCGCCCAGCATTCAGCACTGCACATGGTCCTCGTGACGCTCAAATTCCGCCTGCCCCTTTGCCTAAAGATGGCGTAGTCAAGTGGATGCCAGTGTTTGGAGCGCGGGTGCATCCACGACGCTTGTTGCGGTTGGACAGACGGATGACTGTTGTTGATGTGAAGATCATGAGCGGTGTAGGACTCCAGCAGTAGAAGACCGTTGCTTTTCCACTTGCCCAGACCGTATTTTCCCATCATTCCTCCCACGACATATGATCTCAGCCAACACGGGCCTTAAATTCATCAAGAGTGGTAACCCTGTCTGTCCTTGGCACGGTCGGGATGGTGACATTCAAATCCTTGTAGAATCTGTCTTTCACCTCGTCAAGGTTAGTCATGGTGGGGGCGTACGCACTGATCAGTGTGGCGATCATTTTCCTGGGGAGCGGAAGGTGGACGGTCATCATGCGATCATTGATCCACTTCGAACGAGCCGCCAGCATGTTAACAAGATTAGACTTGATGACAAATTCAAATCCTGCCTGGCATAACTCGTGTCCACATTCAATACCAATTCCTAATACTAAATCTGAAAGTATATTGTCGAATACTAACAGCTTTTTTTTTAATAAAAATTAACCAATTTGAGTTTTGGGGACTTTTTTAAATTTTTACCTCGGAGCTTCCATTCTTTTGCTCACCACTGCAAATTGTTTTAATTTTTAAATAATTTATTCTTTTTGTTTGCATTTTTACAATTAGTTGCCTTTAAAGAAAGGCAACTAATTGTAAAAATGAAAACGTGGTGGGAGAGAGAGAAAAAGGAATAGGTTCTTTTTTCTCTCTCTCCCACCTCGCTTTCTCTCTCTCTTCTTTGTTTGAGTTTCAAACTATTAAATAAATTTTAATTTGAATGATCTGCATGTTACCTTTTTAAATTCTTTTTCCTTTTCTTTCTTTTTTCTTTCAATCTTTCCATTATTGTATTTTCCTTTTCTTTCTTTCTTTCTTTCTTTCAATCCTTCTATTATTGTATTGTCTTTTTCTTTATTTCTTTTTTTCTTTCTTTCTTTCTTTCTTTCTTTCAAAGCTTTCATTGTTGTATTTCCTTTTCTTTCTTTCTATCATTGAACCCTTTCATTGGTGTATTTCCTTTTCTTTCTTTCATTATTTATTTCCTTTCTTTCTTTCCTTACATTATTGTATTGTCATTTTCTTTCTTTCTTTCTTTCTTTCTTTCTTTCAATCCTTCCATTATTTTATAATTCTTTCTTTCTTTCTTTCTTTATTTATTGTATTATCCTTTTCTTTCTTTCTTTCTTTCTTTCTTTCTTTCAATCCTTCCATTATTTATAATTCTTTCTTTCTTTCTTTCTTTATTGTATTATCCTTTTCTTTCTTTCTTTCTTTCTTTCTTTCTTTCTTTCTTGTATTATCCTTTTCTTTCTTTCTTTCTTTCTTTCTTTCTTTCTTTCTTTCTTTATGATCTATCAAGACCCAGTTTTTTTTCCCATTTAGTTCTGTATTTTCCAAAGTTTTTTTTCTATTCCCCACATCAAGCCACGTCATTTTCTTTTTCGTCGTCGTGTTCCATTTTCCATTTCATTTTTTCTCTCTTCTTTCACGAACTCTCCAACATATTCCTGTAAATTCCTGTGTAAACGTAGGCACATAAAATAGGCTTAATGTAATCTCATCTTGTGTCACAAATGTTGTGATAACAAGTGACGATCGAACACATTGAGGCGGTAAAAATTCTCTAAGATTAGAATGATAATCATTGTCCCCAGGAAAGTAAAGCATGAAAAAAAAATGAGATAGCAAACAGTTATTTTACAGCATAATCTTCTTCCTTTGTAATGCATTTGATACAGATCAATTAATTACAGAAAAAAAGTCTACATTTCAGTTCAAAATTCAGTTACTCTTTTCATTATTCATATTATTTGCATTCGGAGCCATATTTGTATTTATTAACACAACGTATAGCCTGTTCTGTCGTAAGAATAATCTTCAGGGAATTTTGAACCGAACTTTTTTATTTAAGTTACGGGAGTAGATCTCCTCCATCATCATCCTATTGAATATGTCTAGGGATATCTCATTTAGTTCTTGTTGTTAGTTCTCGTACACACTGATCCGCCCGAAGTTTAAATTCACAATTATGAACAAACGCTTTAATCCACTAGGCTGTAGTCCTATAGGACAATCCTGAGTCTAGAAATTTAACATGTCTGGTGTTGCTTGCCCTTCTTGACTAAACTCACTGTGACTGCTGTTACAGCTACTCTTAAATCATTGCCGTCATTTCTCATCATTTATTAACGGCTCCCATATAGTATTTATTTCTATGCTAGGTTTGCTGTGGAGATCTTTATAGCCTAGAGTATTCGCTGATACTTTCAGACGTCTGACTCTTTAATGTTCTTCTCTGACAGTTATTTTATTTCATGTCACAGAGTGTTGAGAACTTTACTTCATACACGATCAGTCATACTTTGATTTATTTCTCTCATCACGAATTACGGCTTGTCGATATTGATTAAGCATTATTTTAGAGGAAGGCTAGTTGTTCCCTTTATATTCTTTGCCATATCTGCAAGTTCTTAGTCATGTTCACCCTTGTGTTAGACTTTATTCGACAGAGATTCCTTCGTAGAGTGCAGCTACTTCTGAATGTTGTATGAACAGATCTTCTGAATATTTTCCAATAGGTTCGATAAAGTAAAATCGAAAGCTGATCTCAGAAATGATTTTCAATTTGTTGTTAACTTGGACGAGAAATGGCCTGTAAATTTTAACGCCTACGAAACGAAATGACAGCCTTTTAGTGATCTTCGAGTACCATTTTTGAATTCTGATGGAACAGTACCTTGCTTTCAGGTTGCAACAACGACAGGAGAACACGTTAAAAGAGTTCTAGGCGTATATGGCATTGTCCAAGTTTCCCATAAACCCTGTATAAAATGGGGTCGGGTAGCTGTTTCCCGAGAAGAGACTCTGCCCTTTGTCATAGCCTCGTCTGGGGATCCTCTCAGCCTGGAGACAGAGAGCTTGACCAGCACAACTGGAACAGATCTATTCGACTGCTAATATTTAACAGCCCTCCAACACGAGGGATGCATGTAAGACAAAGCCGAGTTTACCGTGGGTTTTCCGAGCCCGTAGCCTCGGCCGAAAATTCGTATAATCGGGTTCAGTGTCTGTCTACTTCCCCGGACGAAACATTGCCCTGCGGCAAAGCCTCGTCCTGGTTCCACACTGCCGAGGCAGAGAATTCGACAGTTACGAACAATCTAAGCGACTGTTATATTTAAGGCCCCCCACCACCACGTGGATTGTATGTGGTACAAGGCCGGGTTTATCGTGGGATCTCCGATCCCGTAGACTCGGCCAAAAGAATTCCGTTAGAACCCGCATAAGCGGGTTCGGGATCTGTCTATGTCCCCGGACGAAACTTTGCCCTTCGGCAAAGCCTCGTCCGGGTTCCTCCCCGTTCAACGCAGAGAGTTCAACAGTTACGAACAATCTATGCGACTGTTAATATTTAACAGCCCCCACCCCCACGAGGGATGTATGTTACAAGGCCGAGTTTACCGTGGGTTATTCGAGCCCGTAGGCAATTATTCCCTTTGAACCAGCATAAACGGGTTCAGCGCCTGTCTACCTCCCCGGATAAAACTTTGCCCTTCGGCAAAGCCTCGTCCGGATTCCTCTCTGCCGAGTCAGGGAGTTCGACAGTTACGAACAATCTATGAGACTGTTCCCCTAAGACCTACTCTCCTACTAATCTTATAGTAGGCAGAAGAGTCCAATATAGACTCTTTAGAGGAAGGGCACCACAACAGTCTACAAATACTAAAGTCGAGCGATAGTTGTAACATGCCATCCTGCACAATCATGCAGAGTTAAGACTGTTTTGTGGTGAACACAGTATGGTAGATATTGCACCCTGCAGCTTTTCATGCACCCAAATAACTGTTACCTATACGACGGGAGATTAAACTTTCATCCCTAAAAAATAGAGATCACTCTTCGATCTTTTCAATGAACCTATCGCAATATCATCATCCGACACATGAATGAAGGTACTGTAGCGTAATTGAGTGTCTGGTGAGAAGCATGTGTGTCGGTTGTCTTGCTATAAGTCAATCATTAACGACGGTCCGTGTTGACACCGCGCGTGAGTCTGATGCGCTGTGGATGCCGATCTTGCAATGGGTTGATCATTGCGAGAGTCTATTGTTATCCAGAACTTGGTATACAAATATTCATTTTGAGTATGTTTGAGTACTACTGGCTTTTAAACGCCTAGAATGCAATACATACACCTCACATGTAACAAGCACAGCAATTATCCAAAATGAATACCCAGTCTTTTAAAAGCACGCAACCCCAACTTTTCAAACTGATTTAATTGAAAAAAAAAGCATGCCGATTCGTCCGCGCCATTACTGGTCTGATGCTCGGACTATACATCTCGACGTTCTTGACAGAATTCAAAGAAGGGTCTGTAATCGAACCTGACCTTGCATCTTGACTTCAGCCAGTTACTCACTAACGTGACTTCCCTTTGTTTAGACTATTGAACCATAAACTCAGCCTGACCTCAAGTGGAACACGTAAATACATTCCTAAAGATGCAGGAAATAGGGTCGGTTCCCTGTACTGCTTCAGTAAGTACCTGACACCGCGTGCTATTCCCTACCTTTATAAAAGCGAAATTCGGCCTAAAATGAAGTACCCTTGTCATATTTCGGCGGGAGGTACCTTGTCCTCCCTTTCCAGTTTTTATAGAGTCCAGAAGCCTCTCCGAGTCCTTGTAGGTGACAAATTGTTTTCCATCCCTCAACCTCTCGCTGCTCTATCGCTACTTCCATGGAAAGAGCTCGAACCAACTGCATTCCTTGGGTCCATCAATTAGAATCTTCCCAGCCAGGATCCGCCATACCATCGACATTGTAGCAAACCACCCGTATTCCAAGTAAGAAGTAAGTTCTACTCGAACAGCTTCTTCCCGCGAGCTACTGCTCTGTGAAACCGACTACCAATAGATTGTTTCTTTAATGTGGAGAAAGGACAATGTTTCCCTGATCACTACAATCTTAACCTGTTGAAGTAAAGGTTTTACCGTTATCTTTCCCTCCGATCCGCATAAATTGCCTCTTACTGTAACTCTCTGTTGGTTCTAATGCATACCTGGAATGATTACAAGACACTTCCCCTTCCCCAATTTATAGGCAGAATCGCACAGATGCATGCTGGGATTTCTTCTAAGCTAATAAAACAGGTCAGTTCTTGGTTTCATATGACTACAAACCGGCATGTCTTCTCTTGAGAACGCTAGGTCCGATTATCCAGACTTGAATTTTTTGTCAATCCTGATTTCCCAATTAGTGAAGATTTTGCTTTTACTGTTGCTTGGCCTTATTACTGTTAATTTGCCTTATTACTGTTAATTTGCCTTATTACTGTTAATTTGCCTTGTATATATTGTTTCCTTGCTTTATATTATTTTTTGCCCTGTTCTTTACTTTTCTTTATCTTGATAACTTTGTCAATTCTGTTTGTGGGCAGTTCTGTCATTTATTTTATATTTAACCATGGCTATTCACACTCTACATTGAGTGGCACATGAGCCATATATAGAGAGAATCTCACTGTAAAAAAATATTTCAAGGCAACTGTTCTGATGAGTTTTCCTTCTTGGTGCCCCGACTGCATGAATTTAAGTGTCCTACTAGAGTGGCAATTAGGTCTCAGTGTTTTACTGTCGAACTAGCTAGATGCAGATGTATGATCAATTCTAATATTTTCTCGCACTTCACGTCTGTGGAATTCCCTTCTGATTTCTTAATTCCTTGCCACCTACAATCTTCCAAACTTTAAATGCAAGCCCAATCTCCATTTCCTGTATCCCTTTAAACTTGTTCTTTTATTGTCCTTTCTCCTCATTAAATTCTTCTCATTATCATTCATTTCTAGTTATCAACTTTTGTCCTAGTGGCATTATCGCCTTCTTTGGGGTGAAATGATTAAAATGTATGCTTCTTCATGACAGAAAAAAACTATTTTCCCTAGAAATTTCATCACACTGTACCTTATTGCAGTTTTCATCACTGTCTAAAATTCATATAATCAGTATGCACTACGTTAGAAGATTAACAAATTACCGATATATGTAGGATGTCCGCTTGTCTCGCCGTATCAATTACTACTGAGTAGTGAGTTCAATCATCACTAGGTGCTCCATACATTCGGCCTTGTGCCACATCTAAGCTTCGCTTACTAAATGACTATATACAGGATGCGCCAAAAGATACCAAGAGGTGTGAAAGTTTAATAACTTTTGGGTTTTTTTTTAATTTTTTTACTTTTCTTTCCAGTATTTTGCAAAGGAGGCTTTGAACATTAATAATGCAAAATTACACGACTTTCTATCAAATCCAAGGGTCAATAATTCAAACTTAATAAAAGCATGAGAGATTCTCCTACTTTTAAGAGTAAGTGACCTTCCCCAAAGTGGCATAACAACGTTCGGTTAGGGACAAAGCCACAGTCTAGCTTTTTTTGAGGAAAAGAATAATTTATTATCGTTACGGCATAAACTGGCCAACACGTTCCCCGAATCTGACAAATCATGAGTTTTTCTTATGCGTTTACCTCAAAGAAAGTGCGCAGTCCTAGACTGGCCACGAGGTTTCATCAATTTACATTTGAGATGACTAGATGTAAGCGTAAGTTCTATGCTAACAGTTTTTTCTTTTTTCTAGCTTGTGGAACTCCCTTCCGGCTCCATGCTTTCCAGCCAATTTTAATCGGCAAAAATTTAAGTCCAATGTCAATCGCTGTCTATTGTCTTCTTCATTAATCTTCTTTTATTCTTGCACCGTAGTAATGTCTTTCACACCCAGTAACCCCTTGTGTCTTAGTGGCTTTACTGCCTTGCTCGGGGTGAAAATGTCAAAAAGCCTCAAACTCACCATCAAATGAAGGACATCATTCAGACAGACATCAAAGCATTAGTCCTTGATACACTAACGGCTGTAGTGGAAAATAATTTGGAATAATAACATTCGTGCAAAGCTGAAAATGGACGCCATTTAAAATATTTAATCTTTCTCAACTT
>OZ010576.1:62332782-62415282 GCA_963932145.1 Acanthosepion lycidas
ACCAATACCTGTAGAAACAAATAAACACATACAGACAATCATACAGTTACACATGCAGCTATGCATAAACAATTATATGCAAAAATATATTCATATGCATGCACTCATAATTCTTCTGCTTGCATGTCCTTTCAGGACGTTGGCGATCAAAGTTCTCAACAATTTCCTATCCTTTGTAGCTCTTAGCAAATTTTGTCTTTTTGTTATATCTTCTAAACTCTGTTCTGCCATCTATTTACAAAAACTTGTCAGCGCTCTTTTCCTCTGTCCCTCTTGCCTTCAACATATTCTGTGTCAAATTTTCCAAATCCTTGTTCTTCATTATATGCCCTATAAACTTCAGTTGCCTCTTTATAATGTTTATACACTAGAGTTCAAAAGTTTGTGTCCGCCCCTAGTAATTTTTTAAAATTGGCAAAAAAAGTAGTTGTTATTTTTTTATTTTTTTTTTACTTTAAATAAGAGAAAATTATTTTACATGATCAAAAAAGTGAGACATGATTTTTTATTAAGAATTTTATTATGAGAAAAAGAAAAAAAAAACATGTTGTGGTTAAATTTTGCTCCCGTCTGAATTTCAAATTACTGCCGCATGTAACTGGGATGCGACATCTTTCTGACACTACGATTTCAACATTCCTTCACAAAATATTTAATGATTATTTATATTTATTTACAAGTAAAAAAAAGTTTACAGTGATTTCAAATTTCATTTCCCATTTATCTATTTGTCTAATGTCTCAATAAATATATCACAAATGGAATAAATAATCTTGAACGTCCTTATATATCATTCTCGTAAAATAATAAACTGAATATTCTTCCAATTCCATAATATCGAAACGATATGCATAAACGTGATCTGCTATTCATAAAGTTTTAAAGCAGTAAGTTACATTGTTATAGTATCATTGAATTATCTCTTGAAACTTTTATGAATGAATATGTCTCCCGGCGAATAAAAGATATAATATACTATACATTTAAAGAAAGTAATATTTCTGCTGAAGATACAAGACACATTCACTGTGTTTGAGAAACAGTTTCTTTAAACAACGAAGAATATCGATTGTCGATTGATTATCTTCCTTGATTAAGGTAGCACAAATTTTTGACATTTGTTACAAAAGTTTTTCAAAGTATAAGTGATTCCATTTTATTTTTCAGTGACTGTAAGAGCTCTTTTTTATTTTCTTTATTTTTCACTCTTCTGTTCACACCATGTTAATTCTGGGGATAGTTTCAAACTTTTGAACGGTAGTGTAAGGATCCGTTTTGTTTTCATTTTCTCTAAAAGTTCGTCCTTACTCTCATGTTCCGTCTATGATATTCTCAGCATCCTACTTTAAAACCACATTTCTGGGGGGGGTTCAAGTTCTACTTCATTTATGAGTAGATTGACTAGCATTTATTTCCATATAGGGGGACCGATATTACATAACAGCTCAATCATCTTGCCTTCGTTTCTAACGAAATCTTCCCGCTTCTTAATATTTTGCTAAGCCTTTGGAAGGGTACCTTTCAGTACTGTCAGTGTCAAATTTCCTAGACCCTCTTTTCTTGATATGTACCCTATAAGTTTCAATGTCCTTTTTGTTTTAACTTTCTCATAAACTTGTTACTTTTCACATGTTACTATTCGCAGTTTTAGTATTAAGTATAAATTTGGGTGTTTGTTTTCCCTATTCGTTCCCTGAGCTATCTTAGCATCGCTCTTTGCATAAAGTAGTATATCACTTTTATAATTTTTTATTCTAAACAATGAAATTAATCTTTACCTACTCCGGGATCTTGAACGTGAAGTCCGACGAAAGAAAATATGCACGTTAAAAAAAAAACAATGATCGTAAAATGGAATATAGAATCGATTCCATTTGGGAGTCATGTTTTCTTTCTTAAATTTTTTCGATCCCCAGGCCGTTAGGCATCAATTTCAATATTGAAAGAAAATCAGCTAAGTCTAAATATAACGTTTATAGTAATAAGAAATAATGTTGCTGTAACCTCGGGAAGGTTACTGAATAGAATCATCACACGAAAGTTGGTAATGAATCATAATACTTAGGACAAGAGCAACACATAAGATTCGCCAGCGGCGCGTAGAAGTAGTAGTCAACTGCTAGAAGTGAGTCAAGTGAATTCCACAATGAATATCTATCAACCGCCCCACGCCGTCAGATTTGGTACAAGGCCGAATTTAATGTCCTCTGATTGGCTATCAATGCAAATGTACGGATTTTATTTTGCAATAAGCATTTATAAGCAGAAGCTTTTCAAAATTTTCAAATTTAAGAACGCTCATGAATATTCTTTAATCTACCTGTGAAAGTCAAGGTAAACTATGGTAGATGCTAAGTGATGTAATTTAATGTCTAATAAACGAGAGTTCATGTTTTTATTCTTGTTATTTTTTTTATTTAAGTGTAATTATTATTTATTATTTTATTTTAATTTGAGAAATTAATTTATGTGTTTATTTTCAGTGAGAGAACGTCTTGCTTCAATCGTTTTCTTTGAATTTTTGAAAATTTTTATGGTTACGTATGTTGGTTTGGGAAAGGTGTGTATATTTTAGGAAAGGTAGTATTTGAAAGAATCCTATGCAGGGATTTAATTTTTTGTCAATGTTTTAACAATCGGCTACGGAGAGCGGTATTTATGGACATAGATAGATAGATAGATAGATAGATAGATAGATAGATATTAGGTTGGTGCAAAAATAATGACGTAATAATGTCGTTTTTTGACGTTAAAAATACGTCAAAAAACGACAGTATTACGTCATTATTTTTGCACCAACCTAATAGATAGATACCTACCTTGACATAAACAAATGGAGATTGCTATACATTGTAGATATTGAGGAAATAATGCATAATTTGTATATCCACTCATACATTATCAGATGTGTTCATACACACGCACACGCATATATATATATATATGTATGTGTGTGTGTGTGTGTGTGTGTGTGTGTGTGTGTGTGTGTAGAAAGGTGTAAATAAAGAAGATTGAACAGTGCAGAATAAATAAAAAAATGGGTGAAAGCAAAGCTGAAGCAGAGAGAAAACAAGAAGAGAGCAAAATGAATGAATGCGAAGAAATCTTCGCGGTGATGGAAGAACGCTGTTCTGGGAGGTTTCAGATGATAATGTTTTCTTTCCGAGTCCATCTAACACTCGGCTGTTTTTACTTTCAGTTCACGCCTGAAACAATCGCAATCTCCAAGACATTCACTCCAGTGACTCCACGTCCAGGGAAATAATCGCTATCCAATATTCGCGCAGCGTCCTTTCGTTTTCTAATAAACACGTAAGCACCAACGCATGCGCCTGTTCGCAAGGACTCGTCCGTGAACGTGTGTCTAATTCATTTCGATAACACACGTGCGTCCGGCCATGGCTGTCTAAGAAAAACAAAAGAGTTCAGTGCTTACTCAATTACACACTACACCATACCGACAAAAATTACTCCTATACCAAAGTTTTATGTCTGTAAATGTGTCCCTTTCACTAGTGATTTTAAGCTATTTAACAAACTGCATCGTATTTTATACTTATATATTACTATTGATGTTAACCTGTGTTGCTCAGGCCAAGTTCTTTTTTTTTCCTTCGCTCGGTTTGCAGTCGTTTCTTGAAGGACTTGAGGATACCGCGAAATGGTATTAACGAAACTATTGCAGTTAAAGCAATTCGATAGATTTTTAACTTATGTTATAAATAATTTCATATTTCATATACGTTAAGATATTATAATTGGCATTACTTAAATTAACTGACTCACTCGTAAAAAAATAAATATTAGATTGGCCAAAACGCCCTGACTCACTTAAGAAACGGAAAGAAAATATCAAAATTTTATGGAGAAACACCAATATTTATTCTTCAAAATGAAGTCCATCATTCTTGAAGAATCAGTGATCAGCCAGCATCCAAATCTGTCCTAGATACCCGTCCGCTGGCTTTGAATTAAAAAAAAAAACTGTTAGCCAACTTCCTACACTTCAAGTGTTAAGTCCCTGGTTGCGGAGGAAGTGTGCCATTGATTCGCAATAAGCCATAATCACTCGAAACAGCTTCGGGATTGAATCGTAAATATGAAAGAATCTCAGCATCGTCCATCTGTTTGAATCTCTCCTTAGTCAACCTTGCAGTGTGTGGCCTCGCATTGTCTTGCTGAAATAAAGCCCGGCCTCGATTGACCAAATCAAGATGCTCCTTCTTTAGTTTGCCGTAGCTGCTAGCAAATCAGTTTAACGTTGATGCCACGACCATGAGTACAAGCTCGAAATGCAGTACTCCTTGGAAATTCCACTAGACAAGATTTGTTGTTTCCTTCCCGCTTCCTAGGCAACCTAGTATAATAAAAAAAACAAAAACAAATGAAAAATGGTGGGGGGGGGATTTTTTATAGATTAGCATTATTAATTCTTTATTAGACCAACGACATGTGTCAGAATCGAGACATTGATTTTTCGCATTTTTGGAGAAGGAGGAACTTGTTTATAATAATAATGAAGACATTTTCCCATTTCCTAATAGCACGCATAAGCACAGTCTCAAACTTGACATTTGTAATTAAAAGGTAACATTTTAAGAAGTCAGGAATTGATTTGACACTGTAATTATATTACGAACAGAACACTCCTTCGGAAATAGTATTGATGAATATTTTTCTCACAAATATTATGGTTTAAGAAAGGTTTAAAGTTTAATTTATGCTAATCTACAAAAATGTTTTCCTCCCAGAAAATGTTCCTTGTTTTGTTTTTTGTTTTTTTTTGGGGGGGGGGGGTACGAGTGGTCCAGTCAATTTAAATAGTCTTATAATTTATATGAGATTTTTCTGGCCATTGTATTATTTTCTCCAATTACATTTACTTACACAGACCTGTTTCTTATGTGTCATCAGCCAACAGTGGACCAAAACTTATGGTTACCTCATTATATATATATATATATATATATATATATATATATATATATATATGAAGAAATATAGTCTGAAGATGTGCTATATTTATGGGATAAAGTGCTGAATATAAAAGTGAAAATAGAAGTCAACACTTAGAGGCGACAGTCTGTTTCATGCTATATGCAATCGTCAGGCCATATATATATACACGCAATAAAATCCAAAATCACCTCATATGGGAAATAAGCTTATTTCGACCGACGAAGATATTCGTCAGTTTTATTCAACTCCAGTATAGACCGAGTACGTGTCGGAAATAAAAATGTAACTGCGAAAGCTAAAAAAAACAAAAATGTCGGAAAACTACTACAGAATTTATACATTTCATTTCAGACGGAAGGCACGAGACGGGGATCAGGAGATGGTGGAAAATATTTGTCTTAAAAGGAAGAGGTTTTCATAATATTAAACACTGATATTAATCGTATTACATTAAATTGGTGCTAGATGAAGAATGAAATGTTAATTTAAAACTAAGAGAGGAATAAAAGGCGGTTTAGAAATCCTTCAAAATATATAGATAAATACAAAATCATACTTAGAAGTAAAAAATCATATTTCAAAAACAAGTTATGGTTAAAAATATGAAATAATTAAATAAGTTATATTTAAAAATATGTCAACTTTTATTTAAAAAATATTTAATGAAAATAAATATAAATATGAACAAATATATGTATTTATAAATATATTATTTATATTTAATAAAAATAAATATAAATAAATAGGTTATATTTAAAAATAAACATATTAAAAAATCAAAATCTAATATTAGATTGGTGCAAAGATAATGTCGTTTTCTCACATATGTTACTTTTATATATGATTTCTGAATTAATTCATTGATATATATAGCCATGTTATATATCATTTTGAAGCGCGTTTTTCGCTCTATTGAATCGTGTTATTCGTTACCGTTCTCAATCTGTTCATTCATTTTTTTGAAGGCTTTTCGACAGCAAGGACAAAATTCAAATCCGCACGATTTTCTTGTTCCAGTTCAAACTAGGCCGAAAAGCTGCCGAGACAACTCGTGATATCAATGATGCGTTTGGCCCAGGAACCACTAACGAACGTGTGGCACAACGGTGGTTCAAGAAATTTCACAATGGCGACAAGAGCCTGGAAGATGAAGACGGTCGCGTCCGGCCGACTGAGGTTGATAACGAACATTTGAAAGCCTTAATTGAAGCCGATCCTCGCAAAACCACACGAGAAGTTGCTGTTGAACTCGAGGTCGACGACTCAACAGTCGTTCGCCATTTAAAGCAAATAGGGAAATCAAAAAAGTTGGATAAATGGGTGCCGCATGAATTAAACGATAATCAAAAAAATCGTCGTTTTGAGGTGTCTTCTACGCTCCTTCTGCGCAACAAAAACGACCCATTTCTCGAGCGGATTGTGATGTGTGATGATAAGTGGATCCTCTACGATAACCGGCAACGTTCGGCAGAGTGGTTGGATGCCAGAGAAGCTCCACAATACTTCCTGAAGCCGAAATTGCACCAGAAAAAGGTTATGGTGACTGTTTGGTGGTCTGCGGCCGGTCTGATCCATCACAGCTTCTTGAATCCGGGCGAAACGATTACGGCGGAGAAGTACTGCTGACAAATTGATGAAATGCACCAGATGCTCCAACGTATGTGCTCGAGATTGGTCAATATGAAGGGACCAATTCTCCTCCATGACAACGCTCGCCCGCATGTTGCTCAACTGACCCTGCAGAAGCTGAACGAATTGGGCTACGAGACTCTGCCTCATCCGCCATATTCACCGGACCTCTCGCCCACCGATTATCACTTTTTCAAGCATCTCGACAACTTCCTGCGCGAAAAATGCTTCAAAAGCCGAGATGATGCCGAATCGGCCTTCAATGACTTCATCGCTTCCAGAACTCCGGATTTCTATGCTAATGGGATCAATAAACTTGTTTCTCGTTGACAAAAATGTGTCGTTTCTAATGGTTCTTATTTCGATTAATAAAGTTTATTATGAAAGAAGTTATGATCTTTTGAAGTTGAACGTCAAAAAACGACATTATTTTTTCACCAACCTAATAATATAAGAAAATGTATATTTAGAAATAAAAATATAAAGAAAATTTTTTAAAAGTAATATTTAAAAATAAGATATATCTAAAAACAAGTTATATTTAAATATACAAAGTTATATTTAAAAAAACAAAGACAAAGTTATATTTAAAAAACCTAAGATATATAGATAAAGGGATGTAAGCGATAAAAGGAAAGAGAGTTGTTAGAACTGGGATCAATTTATAGGATGAAATTAATATAGTGTAAAGATGTGAATACAGAAATTAGAATTCGTTATACATTCAGCATTTGAAGGGCATTGGCAATATAATAGCTAATTAAATAAAACTTGAGTTGAATATGACTGGCGAATAGTTTCGTTCGTCGAAATAAGCTTATTTCCCAGATGAGGTGATTTTGGATTTTATTGGGTATTAATTTTTTGCTCTGTAATAATAAATACATTGAGCACTTTTTGAGGATCAGTTTTAATATTTTATATTACTAGGATCCACTTGGATTATATGCCAACGAATTTATTATCTTTATCATATATATATATATATATATATATATATATATATATATATATATATATATACCGGATGTAACAACAAAATTGTCCAATTGTTAGATTAAGATCTGAATCGTTGTATGTTAGAAATGATTAAAGATATCTTACAGGAATTTTACGAGGTTTTTATAATACCACTGGACTCTACTTTGATCAGTCAGAATGTACAATTACTCTCCAAGCTTAACAGAAGAATCGTGATGAAATCGATCATAAACGAAAATGACATATTCATCATTAATTAATCATCGCTAAGGATCGGAAGCTCATGAAGTATTGAAACAAAGTTCTGATATATATATATATATATATATATATATATATATATATATATATATATTATTCCATATATATATATTATTATTGGATATCGGCTTGGATTGAGGAATCGGAGAGCCGAGTTCGAATTCCAGTCGAATCCATTACATTCAGTTACGTGCTAATACCCTTGGTAAAGGTATGAATCCTCTTCTTCTCCCTCCAGCTATGGGTAAAATAGCAGGACAGACTGGGTTCTATAGCCTTGGATGCCAACTGGTCTGGGAGAAGGACAACTCTGAATTCAAAACCTGCGGAGGGTCGTTTGGGAACCTTGTGGCATTCGGTGCACCAGGTCTCTGTATTCGTCCCTCCAAAAAGTGTGGATGGTCCTGCACGAGGCCTTCACCACTATAATCAAATCTCATGTGCCGGTGTCGGGCTGTCGGTTTCCGGGAAACTGATCTGCTTGACCCTCATGCGTCGAATATCGACGGGAGAGTCGATTATTATATTATTCCAGGTTCATTTTCCAACATGATTTTCGCCTTCAATAACCTTCTAACGTTCTGTCCTGGTGTAAGAAGGTGCCTCACAGTAATAACGTACGATTTTATTTTCAAGTCTTTTTTCACTGCTATTTGGACTGCCCTAGCTGAAAATCCCCGCTCACGTACCAAACGTCTTATGGATTGAGCTCGGTCTTTTCTGATTGATCTCTTTAGATCTCAGTTGAAATTAGATCCTTTTTTTCTGTTGTGACCTCCTGATCCAGTTTTCTCTACTGTTCCCTCTTTTTAAAACTTATTCACTGTTATCTTGATGATTCTTGAATGAACTTTGAAGATGGATGCCAGAGTATGAATGTTGGTACCATTACTGAATGATCTTTATCCTCTAAACATTGCTCAGTTTGGAATACAAAACAATTTTAATCTGCTCTCTTTTTAGATGAATAACTCAAAGGTTTTTTCAATGATTCTAATGACAAATCGTGTTAAGATGACTAAACGTCTTAACTGAAAACCTGTAAAAAAGAAACTCAATTTTAAGTTTAGTGTTTTTTAAGATATTAAAGATTATATGGGATGGATAATTATGCTGTTACACAATTTGGAAAATTTTGCTCTTATACTCGGTATATATATATATATATATATATGTGTGTGTGTGTGTGTGTGTATTAATGAATGCACATAACATATACCTACGTTTGTAGTGATGCAACTTAAAGTTTCATGGTTTGCCAATTCGTCAGGCACATATCTTCGTATGGACGTTATCGCACGTATATACAGTTGAAAATATCTCATTATTTAATTTATATTCGCTCTTTTAGGCTGTTGTCAACACATTGATTAAAACCTCTCAGAATTTGCAGTTCTCAGTATTTGTTCGAAAAGGTGAAATAAATATATTGAAATTATTATACCTGCGTTAGTCATAATGTGGTGCGGCACAGTTGTAACTCAGTTGTCGTGTGAGGCACACGTCGCTTTGACTTTATCGGGGCCCCTCTCACCCCCACCTGACCAATGAAGATAAGTTTTCAGGATTTATATTTTTATATATATATATATATATATATATATATATATATATCATATAAATTTAATACACACACATATACATATACACACACCTATATATATATATATATATATATATATATATATATATATATATATATATATATATATGTGTGTGTGTGTGAAAATATATAGAAAATAGGAAAGAACTCGTTAGGTAAATAATCCAAAGTTCTTTAGTATTTTTGTTATTATTTTTAAAAAACAGTGCTCGATACAAAAGTAGAACCTAAATATAATTATTTATTTAAAAATATAATTCCATCGCTGCATAAGAGTTCTCATGTTTTCGGCTCTTGTTTTGAAACCTGAGAACTCTTATGTAGCGATGGAATTATGTTTTTAAATAAATAATTATACACACACACACACGCATATATATATATATATATATATATATATATATATATATATATATATATATATATATATACAGCGAGAGAGAGAGAGAGAGAGAGAGATTACTCTTTCAGTCATGTAATTATGTGTTTAACTAATGTAGTATTTTTCTATTCATGGGAACGTGGCTTCTTTTTATGAATAAAACTTTTCTCTATTATTGTATTGGTTTGTTTCATCTACAATTTTCAGTATATATTTATTATAATTTTCATTTAAATTTACTGGGATGAGTTTTTTTTTTTTTTTTTGCTAAAATAGCTGATGGTATTTATCAATCCACCCACGAGGATTGAATGTGGCATAAGGCCTTTTTAATGTGGGTATCTCCGAGCCCGTAGGCCCAGCCAAAAATAAATAACTATCCAAACCCCCCGAGGGGGGGCAGTTCCGTCAACCTCCCCCAACAAAACTCTACCCTTCGGCGGAGCTTCGTCAGGGTTCCTCCCTGCAAGCAGGAATTTCGACAGACACCCGACCCGGCAGCTCACAAAGCACAGATACTACACTTTGATCCTAGCCACCGGGCCGGGCGGGTATTCTTTTTATAGATAAAATAGCTGATTACCTCTGTTTTTAACCATCTTTCATCGAAATGTAATGCCCTTTATTTAAAAATCTTAAAAAATAATGTATATTTTTCTGAAGCTTTATTTGAGGAGTAATACTTAATTTAAAGTTTAATTAATCTGATTTGGGACAAATATCGCAGAAATGCATATTTTAAACTAAACGCTTGTTGTAGTTGTGAACAACTTGAATGACAGATGGGGGTTTATGAAATGTTTTCCTACTGTGTCTGTAAAAAAATGATTAAAGAATATAAAGTGAGTGACTTTTTTATATAAATTATAGTACTCAGTAATCTTAAGCATTTAGGAAAATATTGTCTGTAATCTAATATATCTATAAAAACTAGGTTTACCTAAATTTTCCAAAACAAACTTAAATAATTTCATTCTCTGGTGAATAAGTCCGGAAAGTTTGATTAAAATTCGACAATTATTTAACTTTTGCAAGAATTTTCAATTCACTATGCTTTTCACTACAAAATTTACTTTGAAATTTCCTCTACTAATCATTGCCCTCCCCCGCCGTTGATGTAAGAAAAGCAAGATTTTTAACCAAAATTTCTAACGTTCTATAAATGATCAAAAATATAATTTAATAATAAAAAAATCTTTTTGTCTATCCTCTTAATAATAACATAAAGATTTTGACAATAAAACTTTGTTTTTATTAACCTTGGCTCATTTTTTTTTATTAATACTCAACTTTACGCAACACATATTTATTTTTCAACATAGTCTCCTTTATTATTCATATAGATTTAAATTTCCCCTAATAACAATATTGTACACATTTATCCTCTTATATAAGCACATCAATAAATCTGTAACACAATGATTAAAAATCTTTTATTATCCATAAAAATATTCTTTTTTCATAAATTAACCCCACTTCTTAGTAAATGCTCTTAATTCATTACTAAATATTAATCATAAATATTGTTGATTATATCGCGAACATTTCAGATAAAAACTCAATCAATATTTACGTGGCATGCTACGGACATATTGATGTATTATTGTAAAGAAGAAAAAAATGAATTAAAACAATAAGAAAGAAAAAAAGTAAAAAGGAAATGAATGAAAATAAATGATTGCAAAAGTAAGATGTGAACAGTTAAAATAATTATCACTCCAGCTATACTGTAAATAGGAACGAAAATAACAGCAAAGATTAGGATTTTTTTTAAATGCTCTATCAAAAGCAGTCAATCGAACAGAACAAATTATTCCCGCGCGTGTCCAAACCTATCAGAGCGCATGAAATGCAAGAAATGAATCTGCGCATGCCCAGAAAAGAACTGCCATTTGGAGACGCCATTACAAGATTCATCAATGAACGCGTGATCAACGACAAAATGGCGTGTGTTTTAACGTTCAATGCTTTGAGTCAGACAATGGTCAACTGTGTCTCCACTGAACCAATAGCTAAGAACATGTGACACCGACTGGATATTTCAGGTCATTAAAACGCCGTGGGCGTCAGATATGAAAAACCTTCAATCGTTTAAAGGTTGAACTGTCTGCACTATTTGTGCCCACGAACATGCATGTGTAACTGTTTGTATGAATGCGATCACTTGTATAAACAGGATGTTTATGCTGAAAAGGATACTTATATTATTTAAGTTCTTCAATCTTTTAATGCGATAAGTTCGAGAATGATGGAAGATAGAAAGAAAAAAAATAAACAAATCAGAAATCACTTAATAACCAAAGGAAAATGATAGATAGATGGATCATTTAATTGAAATGGAATTGCTTTCCTCAAAAATCAGGATTCAAAGTCCAGCATTTTGTTAGAGTTCAAACATTTGCCACAGGTTCCTGCAAGAAATGTTTCACAATAACAATTTCAATTAAATGATCGAATTGCTTTATTTTCCTTCTCATGGCTGCATTTTTTTTTTTTTTTAATTTGTAATCCTGTATTCAAATATAAAAAATAAAAGTTTAGTTAAACTATTCCTGTTTTAATATGCTCTCCAGCAAATTAAACATGTCACGTTTTGAATTTAGATCCGAACGTAGAACGGATTTTCATAGTGGAACATTTAAAGAATTTTACAGTCACTGATTCCAAATCACTAATAGTGTTGACTATCAAATAAGATATGTGAGGACTCGAAATTTTTGCCATAGACTTGGGAAACAGATATTTATTCTCAAGCTGATCAATAAAATCACTCATGGTGCATCGATCTATTGGTTAGACAATGAATTGTCCCGTTCATAACAAAAGTATTGATATATTTTAGAGCTGAGATGAAGGAAAATGATTATTCTAAGAAAGGTCGAATATCATGGTCAAGGTCAAAAAAGAATACTCATAGTCTTTGAAACAATAACAAAATATCCATCTACCATTTGAAAGTTTGAATGACTCAAAAATACAACATAGAGCTGAGACAATGTCATCAATTATGTAATCGATAAGAAAATCGATATAAAATACGAACAGTGATTGTCAGAGAACTTGGAAGTTCAAATTCACTTCAAATTAAAATCATAATTCCTCTTTTAGTTTATCAACGTCACATTTCAAAAACTAATAAAGTGAATTATTTACACTATTTATATTGTTCGAACTACTGTCCTCATCTTTGTTGCCATATTATCGACGTTTCGGCCGTTGTACGCTCCGGTTTTCTTCAGGTGGTTGGAATTTCGAATTGAACCCTTTATTTCGTCCACTGAAGTACATTGTTCTAGTTCCACGTGCCATGCGTCTTCCGGATGTCTCATTTATCTCCCTTTGTTTTTGTTCAGCACTGCAGTAGCCCGTTATTGAACTCAAAACTTTGGATCTAGACACTGGATCCAACCAACGCTTTTATCCACTGAGCCATGTGTTGCGAATATAGCAACAAAGATGAGAACAACAATCCGAACAATGTAAATAGTGTAAATAATTACAATACCTCATCTCAGAAATATAAACAGATAATAAAGTGCAATTACATTTTATTCACTGATATATTGACCATCATTTGCATTGGTAGTTGCTACTTATCAGGCAAGGCTTACAGTCACATCACGTTGAAAAACCGGTTCCGATACGATCACCGAAGTTAAGCAACGTTGAATCTGTTCAGTAGCTAGTAACCTAGGGTAACCGCTTTAGAATAGCAGGTGCTGTAAGCTTGGATGTGCGTGCAATGTAATGGATAATGGCTCGGAATTGTTAATCGGAGAGCGGAGTTCCAATCCCAGCTGAGTTCGTTATATTCACTTACGCTCAAATACACTTGGGAAAGGTATGAACCCAAATCTTCTCACTCTGCTATGGGTTAATTAGTGGAACATGTATCTCTAAAATTATTATTATCTTTAAGAAAAATTTTTATACAAAATATTTAGTTTTCGGCATTAAATAATCCATAGTGGTTGATATGCCTTTAAACAAAATCAACCAACCCACTTATCAGGCAGCTCTTCCATATTTTCCACAGGTTTTGATGTTAAAAATCTTTCGAAGAACTCTTCAATCTGGTTTCAATTTGAGAAATGTATTCCCCTGCAAACCATTTTTTAGAGATTCAGAAATCGGTTGTTGCATAGTCAGGCGAATATGGTGGTTATTGGTAGAACAGACTAACTACATTCCAAAACCTTTTCTGTATTATTCTTGTTGCATACGATCTTTCGTTGTCAGGGAACAGAATAACGTTTTTCCTCTAATCCACTGTGTACGCTGCCACTGTTCTTGCAAGAATTAAGGCTTTTAGTGTACTCCAAATTTATTTTTAACTGTCACGTATGATTAGTAGTTAGGATAATACGTTTTGTCATTATAATTGGTCTCCCAAAAACAGAAATTATTTATAATTGTGACCTGAGAGAATAATTTTGATTAGAGGAAAAAATAAGCGCAAATAAGTTGACCATTCTTTCATGCTTAGAATACTGCTGCCACATATGGTTCCCTACTCCTGTTATTAATTTAGAGAATATTATATTATTAATATGATAATATTATGAATATTATTGGTCTTGACTTTCATCGCCGTTTCCCTGTGTCTTTTCTATAAATAACTTCATAGTATTTCTTCCAATGAGCCCTTCCTTATTGTATCGAGACTTTGCAAACTTAAGCACGGTACTAAATTGACAACAAGGTCTCAAGTGTAAATTGTTACAGTTGAATTGACTAGATGTTACCGTAAGTTCTATGCTAACAGTTTCTTTTACTGCACTTCTCGCTTGTGGAACTGTCTTCCGGCTCAATGGTTTCCAGCTAACGTTGACCTTCAAAAATTGAAATGCCACGTTAATCGTTACCTAATGTTTTCTTAATTATTATTCTTTTATTGTTCTCGTTCCTTACTAATGTTTGCTGTTTTCAAATTCTTTCGCACTCAGTAATCCCTTGTGTCTTGGTGGCTTTAACGCCTTGCTTAGGGTAAATTCTATTAAAAACATAAAATAAGAAAGTATTATTTGGTGAAACACAATATTCATTATATATATATATATATATATATATATATATATATATATATATATATATATATATATAGTAATGAGGAGGATTTGATAATTATATTAATTGATTCATCGAGTAGTGGATGCGCAGTGCTGATGAGTCCCAAATATAGGACGAAACGGCCGTCCAGTGCTTCCTGAGGTTTCTATCAGACTCGATGAATCAATTAATATATATATATATATATATATATATATATATATATATATATATATATATATATATATATATATATATATGTCTGTGTGTGTGTGTGTGTGTGTGTATAAAATTATATAGAAAATAGGAAAGAACTCGTTAGGTAAATAATCGAAAGTTCTTTAGTATTTTTGTTATTATTTAAAAAAAATAGTGCTCGATACAAAAGTAGAGCATAAATAATATATAATTATTTATTTAAAAATTTAATTATAATTATTTATTTAAAATAATTTATTTAAAATAATTTATTTATTTGGAATCATATTTTTAAATAAATAATTATATATATATATATATATATATATATATATATATATATATATATATATATATATGTGTGTGTGTGTGTGTGTGTGTATGTGTGTGTTATTTTTGGGATGGTAAGTCAAAAATTATGCACACTTTCACCATAATATATCTTTAGGTTTGTCACACCGCCTTCTGCTCATGCGTGGTTATAATTGATACGATTGTGGTCAGGTGATCGAGCTTGATTGAGCTTTCTCGAGCTAGTTTTCTTGCCACTGTTACAGTATAAATATGGTCATTCGCATAGTGTGCATCAAGGAGGTTCAAAGAATGGTGGTCCGATTTCTCTGGTCGGAAGATGTGTCACGGGATGAAATTCATCGAAGGCTGTTGACACAATACGGCGACAGAAGTTTAAAAGTGACCGGACAATCGTGACACACGAAGAAGGAGCAAGAACCTCCACCACTGACGAGAAGATTCAGGAAGCTCCGGAGATCGTAATTGTGAAGCGGTGAGATATTCGGCTCACTGCTTGTTGTTCTTCCTTGGCGCAAACTACGAGCGGAGCGGCCATGTTTATACTGTAACGGCAGCAAGAAACCTGGCGCGATCACGTGACCAGAATAGTACCAACTATAAGCAGGTATGAACAAACTTAAAGATATATTAATGGCGAAAGTGGGGATAATTTTTTACTAATATTCGTATATATATATATATATATATATATATATATATATATATATATATATATATTAAAGAAAAACAGATCACTTTAAGGTTCCATTATAATAATTTATTTCACTAGAGCCCTTTTAAAGGACGCCGAATCATCAGATAGCACCTCCAAAAAATGAAATAAAAATTGATGGGTAGTGTAAGTTATTGTAATTTAACAGAGAGTGTAATAGGCAGTGGTTAGAGAGACATGGTAGAGTTTAGAGAGGGTTTAATTTAATATCTCTCTCAATTATACTTAGTATTGGGGGTTGAAGAGGGACCAGACCTTGACCTATTTAAACGGTTAACTTAACGGAAGTGATATATTGAAATGGGAGGGGAGAAGAGAGAAAAGAAAAAGAAAAAAGAGGGAAGTAAAAAGAAAGAGGCTGTAAATGGGTTTTACATATGGAGGAGATGGGTGGTAAGTTTTAGCAATTTATGTAAAATGTAGATTTTAATGTTTGATAGTAATTTAGATGTCTAAAAAACCATGAGAAATTAATTTGATGTTTGTTAGCAATTTAAATATTTAACTTTTTTACAAAATATTAACTCTGGATTTACATTGAGCTCTCAGGATTTCATCCACCTTAGGATTACCCATACGGATTACCAAGTTTTCATAACTTAACTATATATATATATATATATATATATATATATTGTTAAATATAACAGACAACGTATGTCAATTATGTCTGACCATGAGTCGTTCTCAACTTCGTATGTTTGCTTTAATTTCGGGTGAAAATAATGACAAAAATTGTCCAATATTTGGATATTTTTATTAAGCTGGTCCTTGAACTAAGCTTTCGGCTCACATGGCTCACAGATCAAGGGCCAGCTTAATAAATAGATATACTGAATATTTAGATCGGTAGATGAATATAAATATAATACTTAAAATAAACGGAGCGTCTACTCAAAAATGGGCAACCACTAATAACATTTGAAGTAATATATATATATATATATATATATATATATATATATATATATATATATATATATATATATATTTGTCTGGAAATTTGCCCACAATAGATTCGGATCACTGCTTGTTGTTCCTCCTTGGCGAACGCTGCTAACGGAGCATTGTCATAACCGCAGGATCACGTGACCAGAATAATACCAAGTATAAGCACGCATGAGCAGAAGGCAAAATGAAAAATCCTAAAGATATGTTGAAATTCTGGATAAGTTTTGATTTACCTTCGTTTATACTTTATTTTTAATGGGGTCACGAATTTGAAGTGAAATCACTTTTTTTTATTTACCTGAACAGTGAAGTTAATATCTACGAGTTGAGATTGAGAAGTCCATAAAAAATGTGCTACGTGACAGTAATTGAATCTTTATTCCCTTTTTTCGCTCACAGGGAAAGCAATCCTATAGCCGAAGCGTGACATTACCAATTTAACCACGGGAAACTGTCACACTAAAACTAAGCCCAATTACGAACGTATTTACTTCACTATTTAAAAAAAAAATAAACTGTGATCTCAACTCAAACACGTGTAACCACTAAAAATAGCGGCTATAGAAATGAGAAATAATATCTTATTTGAAAAATATTAAAAAATTACTATATGTTACGAGTAGGAAAATGCTGCTTGCGGCTATAGATTTGAGGATGTCCTAACGATGGTGTGTATATTGTAGCTATTTGAGGTTGGTTTTCTCGTGATGGTTTATAGCAGTCTAACTGGTAATTGAACGCTTCGACTAGAGAAATGGTTTCCTTGATAGAGAATTCAGGTTCAGTTCCTGTCGGGAGGCATATATTTCTTTAGTAGTAATGCTTGATCGGTGCCGGCTGATATTATTAGGTTGGTGCAAAAATAATGACGTAATAATGTCGTTTTTTGACGTTAAAAAATACGTCAACAACCGACATTATTACGTCATTATTTCTGCACCCACCTAATAATTTTACCGTTTAAGAAAATGAAAAACAGATATGTCAACTTAAACACGAATATGTCAACTTAAACACGAATATGTCAACTTAAACTGATATGTCACAGAACACATTAAAATAAATCTTATTAGAAATAATTTCAGATTAAAAAACAAATTTTATAAGAAATAATGTCAAATTAAAAAAGATATGTATGTACATTTAGTTTGTTTGTTTGTTTGTTTGGGTTTTATGGCATATCAACCACTGTGGGTTATTTAATGCCAAATCCAGTTTATATAAATTTCAAATGACTATTTTGTATAGAATAAAAAAACGTATAGCTGGCAACATTATTGTTTAAAAAAACAACGTATAGCTGACAACATTATTCCTTTTCTACAAAAAAAAACTTAGAGCTGGCAACATTATTGTTTCAAAAACTTAGAGCTGGCAACATTATTGTTTCAAAAACTTAGAGCTGGCAACATTATTGTTTCAAAAACTATGTACATTTAGTAATTTCTGAATGTCTATATATATATATGTGTGTGTAATCATTACAGTGAGTGAAAGTTTGACATTTTTCTTTAAGAAAGGGCTACCCACGACATCATAGGTCAAATACAACAAGTTAGTCGTAATATCAACAACAATAAGAATATCCATAGCAATTCCATGAATTTTAAAGTTAGAAATCAAGAATAATAACGATACTGAAGCCGATAATAATGACGATCTCGGCAATGAAAAGAAAGAAAAACAAGATCGATGATAAAGGTCTTTGAATGACGCCAAAATGTGTCTGCATTTCTGTTGTTCTAAGCAGACTGACTCTGCTTTCTTTCAATATCATAACGCATGGGTCGACTAAATTCAACATTCGCCAAACCACTCTTGGTAAACTAAAGATAACATTGGGGAAATGATCCCTAGGTCCCACGGTTGCGTCTATCTAAACATTCCGTTTGCAAAAACACCTCTATTTTCTTGAGACTGCGTTTTGCGCATGCCTACTATAAACGAATGGCGTCTTTCTCAATGTACCACACACGTCTTCTTCATTCATTTTCCGTTGCTTTTGTTCTATTTTCTCTTTTAACGTTCTCTTTCTTTTCGTCTTTCTATTTAATTATTTTTCTCTCGATTTTACATTTTCTTTTTTTTTTTATAATTTTTTCTTATATTTTTCTTTCTTTTTGACACGATCATTCTTTCATTTTTTTTCTCGTTTTTCAGTGTCCTTATTTTACTATTTTTCTTACGTTGTTTATATACTCCTTTTTATCCGATCTTTCTTTCAACTTCTTTCTTTCTTTCACCTCTTTTCCTCTCCTTTTTAAATCATGTCTCTCTCATCCTTTTCTCTTTCTTTTTATCTCATCTTTGCACTTTTTTTTTTCCATTTTTTTCTCTTTTTAGTATTTTCTGCTTACTCTTCTTTCCCATTTTTCTCTTCCACTCGGATTTTTTTCTTTGCTTTTTACTTACACTTTTTTCTATCTTTTCTTTTTTTTTTCCTCTTTCTTCTCTTTCAATCTTTTGTCTTATTTTCTCTCTTTTGTTTAAATTATATCTCTGGAATTGTTTCCTTCCTTTTCCATTTTTAAGACCTCCGTCTCTTTTTAATATTTCTCTTTCTTCTTGTATTCTTTTCTTCCACATCCAAATTCAACCAAGTTTATACAGGTATTATTAAAATCTGATTGGCCGTTTGTGTGTGGTTAGAAGTGTTTGTGAATCACATCGCAAAAATAACATCATGGCATCACTACAACGGTCGTGAGTCTCCAGAGATTATTATAGACAGAGAGCCAGAGCTAAGAAGTAGGGAGCGTCCAAACTCAGCATTTTAGATTGATGAAAGCAGACAAAATAGCCGCCATGCTGGTTAGTTAGAATACTACATTTGGGCAAGAAAAACGATTATATATTTGAATGCGCATTTCCATGTAAACACTCCACGCAAAGATATTCCAGTAAGTAAATATTATGTACGTATATATATATATATATATATATATATATATATATATATATATATATATATATATGTCTGTGTGTATGTATGTATGTGCATGAGTATGTTTTATTAGATGTGTTTTCACACCTACGTATGTTTAATCATAGGTTTCCATGCATAAAATAATATCGTTTGTTGGCACATCCTCGTATGACGACAACCAGACTACAAAAGGCGTATATAGCGTATACAATCTAAATACTTACCTAGAGCTATATTACTTACATAACTGCAAGCGTGTAAATAAACGTAGTAGGTACAGACACTTACATTCAATCTACGATTAAGTTAGCATTACACAAATAATCGGTTAGATAGTTAAACAGATTCATAACATAATAATAATAATAATAATAATAATAATAATAATAATTTTTTTTTTTGCAGTGGAAAGTGTCATGAAACCATTTCTAACCTTAGGTCCCTGGGCGGGATCCGCAATGAAATGTGTAAACGCCAGATATCAAAGGAAATATAAATAATAATAATATGTTGAAGTGAAAATCTAAAAAATGTGGTACATGAGGATATTAATAATTCCATTTGTAGTTGGAGCCCTCGGATTGATTGGAAAAGATTCCAATAGGCTCATTGAAGGGATTTTTATTTTTATGTATTTTTTATCTATTTTTGATTTATTTTTGCTTTTGTTTTGTGTGTTTTTCATTTTTATCTATTTTTGTTTTGTTTTGTTTTGTTTTTGATTAGTTTGTCTTGAATTTTTATTTTTTATCTATTTTTTATTTTATTTTTGGCTGTGTTTTGTTTATTATTCATTTTTGGTTTGTTTTGGTTTGGTTTTTTTATTTATTTTACTTTATTGTTTGTTTGGGTCTGTTTTGGCTTAATATTTATTTTTTGGTTTGGTTTGTTTTATTTTTAATTTTATGTATTTCTGTTTTATTTTTGTTTTATTCTATTTTTTTATTTTGAATTATTTTTTCATTTTTATTTATTTTTGGTTTGATTTGGTTTGGTTTGATTTATCTTTTAATATTTTATTTATTTTCGAAGTTGTTTAATGCCGTGATTTCCATAAACAATAAAGTGTTAGACACAGAACCTGTTTGCGTGAAAGTAAAAATGGCAGACATGTAACCTGTTTGCAGTATAATCGAGAATGTAAATATAGGCATCGTAAACTGGTGGCCCCTATTGTGGAGTCTACGTGCTTGCAAATGGTTTATTCTTCGCCGCAACAAGGCAAGGATCAATAGGCAATCCCTCTTACCGAGAAAGCATTGCGGCTCCTTACTTTTAAACCTTTTTTGGTTATAAGTTTAGTAAGAAAAGGATCAAATACAAACAAGTATTCCCCAATATATACAGTGAGGCCAATTAGAAGTCCTATCAGGATTCATTCTTGGTAACCACAATCTTAACAACAAAAGATATAAAGTAGAAACAACAATTGCAAGAACTCCTACGGAAGATAGTGAATGAAAACGAGGAAAAAGTGCTAATCATCAATAACAAAAAGAGAGAATGCTTAGATGCCTGTAAAAGGAACAGCCTACAATGCAAATTACAACCTGGAGATACAAAAATGAAGCAAAAACAAAAATTTAAACATCTCAGAATTCTTTTAACAGAAGACGGGAAGTGCATTGGTATAGTGAAAGATGCCTTTCAAAAGCTAAGCAAAGTTTAAGAAACAGAAAAATGTCGATAGAAACGAAGAAAAGTGTATTGAGCTGTTATGTAATATCGGTTCTCCTATATTGAAGTAAATGCTGGACAATCTCCTCGCAGTTGAAGAAAAGACTTAAGCCTACGGAAATGTGGTTCTACACAAGGATGCTGAGAATACCATGGACTGAAGTTTTAGAGAAAATGGAAACAGAAAGGACATTACATCAGGTAGAAACAATTGACATTTCTAGAGCGTTTGACGAGGAAAGAGGGCTTAGAAATGTTGACACTCACAGGATTTATTGACGGCAAGACGGATAGAGGAAAACAGCACATAACCTACATAACGAGCTTTTGTAAACGGATGGCATAAGAGGGTTTAGGAGTGATAGCAAAAGGCAAAATTCACTGAGTTACAAAGAATAGGAAATTGTGGAAAGCCATGATCGCCAAGGCCCTCAATGGGGCATGACACATAAAGGGTGTTGCAATAACTCGGATCGAATTTAAATGTGAATTAAGTTTCAGCGACTAATGTTGTTTTTTTTTTGTTTTTGTTTTTTTCTCTTTCTTTCGGATTTAACAACTTATGTCTTTGGAAATTTCAACCATGGAAAGATTAACAATCAATTTAGATTATAGTTGGGTTTTTGTGTTTGTATGTATGTTTGTGAGGGTGTGTATTTATGCGTATCATCATGTATGTGCATGTATGTACGTATATATATATATATATATATATATATATATATATATATACATACGAGCATGTAAGCAACTTGCAGAAAAAACATTCACAAATTTAAGGAGCATACTAAAGATAAACCAATGAAAAAATACGAAAGAAACAATTAATTGTTTTAGCAATATCACCGACAAAAAACACTGTTCCTTCAGACAACTAGACATACAAGACTTTTATCCATCCATCAATGAAAATACACTAGACAATGTACTAGTCCGGGCCAATACATAAACATCACAAACGAAGATATAAATCTTAACAAATATTGCAGAAAAGCGATACTATACCACAACAAAATATGAACAAACAAAAAAAAAAAAACAACGTAGCACTGTATGGTCGAAATTGCTGTTATTATTAGTAACAACAATTTCGACCATACATTTGGTGTATAAATTGGCAGCTACGACGGCGCAGAAATATGCGAACTCATAGGCATATACATCATCAATAAATGAACACCCATCATTAATCAAAAAGACATAGGTTTATACAGTGACGAGGAATAAATAATCTTAAGATATTGCAACGGCAGAACTACTGAAAAAATAAGAAAACATATCACAGAAACCTTCAGCTCATAGGATTTAAAATAGACATAAAATTACCTGAAAATAATAAACTTCTTAGATATAACATTTAATTTAAACAACACATACAAACTATGCAGAAAAGCAAGCAACAGACCTGCATAAACGAAAAAAACTCCAATGGCCCTCCTAACCCGTATCTATAAGCAAAAGAACATCAACAAATTCCAGCAACAAAAATATTCAACGAAAACAATGAAACATAAGAAAGAGCATTAAGGCATATAGTTATTCGAACAAACTAGAATATAGAAATGAAAAGAAACCAAACAAACAGAATAGAAAAACAAACATAACCTGATTCAGCTAACTCTACAATAATACAATAAAAACAAACATTTGAAAACTATTCTTCAAAATAATTTAAAAGCATTTCCACAAAGAGAATAAATTATCAAAAATCATCAGCAAAATACAGAACAGCTACATGGATAACATGGAAAAATAATAACTAGTCACAATAAAAAAATACTCAACAAAGACAATAATAACACAACAATATAAATCAGCAAAACAACAGCAACAACAAATTCAATGTCGAAATAAAAACAATTGCTCACTTAGCGAAAAGCCAACTACATGATACATAAAGCCACTTCAACAAATAACAAAACACAGAGGGAAAACTTGTATAGAAGCTTCAGAAACAACCTTTAAAGAAAGATTTAATAATCATCAAACCTCATTTAAAACAGAAAAATACAAAAGCAACACTACACTATCAAAATACATATTACCAAGATTAAATGAGAAATTATAAAAAAGCAGCTCCCACACAGTAGCAACAGAAGAAACTGTAAATTGTGTCTAGAAGAAAAATTAACACTCATCGCCTTCAAGGATCAAAACGACTTATTGAACAAGAGGAATGAAATAATGGGAAAATGCAGACATTTAAATAAGCATCTACTTTGTTACGTAAATAATAATATAAAAAAAGAAATAAATACAACACAAAACGCAATCCCATCGCAGACACAAACCACCATACCTAACATCTAATCCAAAAAGAGTAACATCGATATCAACAAAATAACCAACAAAATAATTCCCAACCACTCAAAACACCAGTAAATTAACACAACTACACTCTTCAAAAAAGGCAAAAACACACAACCACTAAATATAAAAAGTGAAAACAGAAAAATAAACACGAACAAATATAGGGGTGCGAACGTATAAACACACCCACATAAACACACACATAAGCACGAAGTGAGACGCGCGCACACGAGCACACAAACGTACACGTGCGGGTACGTATATGCGTTCATATTTGCATGTATGTATGTATGCATGCGTGCAGATACATGATCACATATATAAGCACACACCTGCATAAACATACACAAAAATTCAAGTGTACCACAATAAAAGTACAAACGAATCCAGAAATATCAACAGTTTAATTCTGTTCTGCCGAGTGGTAACATTTATGTAGCCCCAAAACTTCGAAGTAAACATGATTTAAGTGAAAATGCTTTTTATAGGAATTCTATTAAAGCTTTATCTTGGGGATTGAGCACTCTACCACAATGACTAAATGTCTCCTTGCTAGCAAACCACTGAAAAACTAGCCATTTTGGCTTCAAAAACAGTCTTTAAAATTAATATATATATATATATATATATATATATATATATATATATATATATATATATATATATGGGGCACTAGTACCAACCCCTAGCAACGAGTTTGTTTCATGTTTGAACGCAATATTCAGGCCATAAAGATTATATTCAAGCATGGAACAGACTGTTGCTGTTCCGTTCTACTTATATTATTATATAGGTGTCTCGCCCAACAACATCGATTTTAAACGGGAGTAGAGGTTTATCCCTTGTTTTCTGTTTAGGATTTTAGGTTTCTGGTTCCTTCAAATCTGTATTTCTGACATTTCTACTTGAACTCTGAAATTATATTCTGCAATTATTTTTTTTTTCTTCCCTTAATAAGTGTAGACAGGTTTGCTTATCGTCCGTTTTACACGCCTCCTCGGTCTTTCAAACAGGAATAAAGGTTTAACCCTTGTTTTTAATTGGGTCTCTGGTTCCTTCTAAAAAGTCAACTTCAACTCTATACTTCTAACGTCTCCACCTGAACTTTGAATTGTTTTGTCACTAATTATTTTTCTTCTCCTGCAATAGGAGTAGATAGGTTCGCCTATTGCCTGGTTCATACACTTCCCCGATTTCACTCCTAATATCTTCGCCTGAACTTTTTTTATATCGCGAATTAAATTTTGACCTCTTCAAGTCTAAAATTAGCTATCTATCGTTCCTGTTATCGGGCTTTTTCTTATGCTAATACAACTCAGTAACCCTCTACATTAAATGGCTCCTGGCTGAACGTTATTAAAAAAACAAAAAAAAACTCAGGAAAAAACATGGAATGCGAAGATACTACATTCTGATATAAAGCGTACTAGGTTTACCTTCATACAGACAAGGAGTATAAGTCAATAAATACAGGTTACAGTAAAAATAACGCTATTCTTTGCACACTCAGGAGAATAGGACGACGGTGAATAATTGTGTAGATGTCACGATCATCAGACCTTATAACACCCGACTTTTTCTTGTTGGGTGTACTGTCTTGTTTACTGGCTCAAAACAATTCCAAGCAAGAAATTTCTGATACTTTTTTTTAATGAAATTAATGTAGCAATGTGCCAAATATTAGGTTGGTGCAAAAATAATGTCGGTTTTTGACGTTAAAAATACATCAAAAACCGACATTATTTTTGCACCAACCTAATATTGAAAATGTTAAATAGTTGGGAAATCCTGAAAATATCATGTTGGGACCCTTCGACATGGTGTCATGGTTGACAAGATTCTCTCGCTAGATCAGTTAAAACTGAAACGTGAATTCGATCCTCACAGAGTGTCCATACATTCGGCTTTGTGTCACATTTAAACTACGCTAAGAAAATCACCATAACAAATCATGTTATGTTGATGTGACAATACTTATAAATTTTCTTAGACTACAGAAATTTATCTTCGTTCAAAAAAAGTTAATAAAGAAAAAACAGTGTTACATTTACCGTACCCTGTATTATTCAAATCTACTTATATTTTTGTTATGACGGGAGATATGAACTTCGGGAGACTTTATGCTTCATTCAAAGATTTGATTTAATTTAATTTGTTTCTTTAACGGCGTATCAACTCTTTATGGGTCATTTGATGCCGAAATTTAATTTTCTGAGCTTTGAATTAATAAAAATATGTTCTGTCTATATTTCTGAGATGAGGTACTATGTACATTATTTATATTTTTCGGACTATTGTTCTCATCATTGTCGCCATATTTATCACAGCGTTTCGGCCTTCTTCAGGTGGTACAAGAGAAAAGCAATGATAACAACAAAGTTGCAATATGAGCTCTGGTAAAAACATCAATGATAACAGCAAAAATTGCAATATGAGCACTGGTAAAAAAGGTTGCTGAAGACATTAGGTTTATAATACCCAGAAATTCATACCCAGATGTCCACATGGTACAGTGGATAAAGGCATTGGTTAGATCCAGTGACAAAGAGTGTGAGTTCAATACCCGGTTAAGGCAGTGGAAAACTTTCAGAGGGAAATTAACAATTAATAGGAGATAACTGATAACTGACATCCATCAAACATGGCACGTAGAACTAGAACAGTCTACCCCAGTGAGCGAAATAAAGGGTTCAGTTCGACATTCCGACCACAGCCGAAACGTTGTGATAAATATGGCGACAAAGATGAGGACAATAGTCCGAATAATGTAAATAATGTAAAAATATCTACTTTCACAATTGAATAGATAATACTCAGATTCTGTGCATATACATGTTTGTGTGGATGATTACTGGAGGCGGTCATATGTGTATTTTATGTTGTAGTTTTGTGGAAGCTGTATTTTGGAATACAGTTTGATTTCTTTAAGAAATTGTAGGATATTATATGGGTTAAATTCATGAAACAATGCTTTCATATTGGTTGTTTGTTCATATTTGTATGATTTGATTATAGTGTTGAAAGCCTGTAAAGAAACCAATCACACTTTTCGAAAGTACTGAATACAGAGAATAGGTGCGCGTAGAGTTCCACAAGGTCCCTCAAATATCTCCTCTTGTGTTTTGAATTTAGCGTTGTCGTTCGCCTGAAGGGAGTCTATCTTTCTATTTAGCTTACAAACAGGCTTGGCTAAGAGATGGATTCATACGTTTTTTTAATGTTATTTATGTGAAAGTGAATGCAACAATTGGAAATCGAACCCGACACTCTGACTTCTTGTTCCGAGTTTGTATTTTTTTCATTAAGAATCATTCTGTACAAGGCCCAGGGCCTCTCAAGGTAGAGGGTAACATTAAGAGAACGTTTGTACGGATAGAAGAAAACAGTAAACCCTAGACTTGAACAGGCCAAGATGGTAGTGATCGGGGAAACATCTTGAAATTCGGTTCTACAGAGCCGTGAGTTTGCGGGAAGAAGCTGTTCGAATGGGGCTGCTAAAACAATTAAATCACCTGCGCATCCACAATCCTTATTATTATTATTATTATTATTATTATTATTATTAGGTTGGTGCAAAAATAATGTCGTTTTCTCACATATGTTACTTTTATATATGATTTCTGAATTAATTCATTGATATATATAGCCATGTTATATATCATTTTGAAGCGCGTTTTTCGTTCTATCGAATCGTGTTATTCGTTACCGTTCTCAATCTCTTCATTCATTTTTTTGCAGGCTTTTCGACAGCATGGACAAAATTCAAATCCGCACGATTTTCTTGTTCCAGTTCAAACTACGCCGAAAAGCTGCCGAGACAGCTCGTGATATCATTGGTGCGTTTGGCCCAGGAACCACTAACGAACATGTGGCACAACGGTGGTTCAAGAAATTTCACAATGGTGACGAGAGCATCGAAGATGAAGACGGTCGCGGCCGGCCGACTGCGGGTGATAACGAACATTTGAAAGCCTTAATTGAAGCCGATCCTCGCAAAACCACACGAGAAGTTGCTGGTGAACTCGAGGTCGACCACTCAACAGTCGTTCGCCATTTAAAGCAAATAGGGAAGTCAAAAAAGTTGGATAAATGGGTGAACGATAATCAAAAAAATCGTCAAAAAACGACATTATTTTTGCACCAATCTAATATTATTATTATTATTATTACATAACATGTTAGAAATAATAACCATACGCACATTTAAAAACTCATAAATTTATCAAATCCACAGTGTCTCATGCTCGTCCGTAAAAAGCTCTTTGCTAACGACAAAAATCAATGTAATGTACACACCGTTATCTATAACCTCAAATACATGTAGAGTAATCGTTTCACTGGCCCGCCTCCCCTTCCCTGACGCATTGGACACTTTAATTTCCCGCTTTCCCTTCCTGGCAATCAATGGCGGCTGACACTTCTCGCTGACACAAATGGCGGTCATGTCATCTCTCGACTCCTGTCTCCTCAATAGGCCTCTTTCCGCCAAGCGGACTGTTTACGCTGTTGAGAAATAGAGTTTTTCACGGCGTATAATAACATTTCCTTGCTAAGTTCCCAAAATAGGCAAAAACAAGAAAACAATTGTATGATATCCAGAGAGAAAGAGCAAATGACAAGAGCCAGTTTATGCCATTCGCAACTCTCTGTAGCGTTCATTTATCTAGCCGATAGGAAATCAGGCTAAAATAAACACCGATTTTGCAAGGAACAATACCAACACGGCGATTATGACGAGTAACATTACTGTCAGCCCGTTTAATACTATGGTCGTAGCTCCTTACATAAAAGTTTTCCTAAATGCCATGTCCATTCAGGGCGTAGTCGAAAATTTCTCTCTATAGCTTCCTTTTCTTTTTTTCTTATTACCTGTGAATTGTCATGACCTCTAGGGAAAAACAGTGATGTAGTTTCCTGTTGTCCTATTCACATATTCATTTTCTTATACTGGATCCCATGCAATACTAGTCTTTCACTGCCAAGATAAGGCCAGAGAGCCACTCAAGGAAGAGATTTACACTGTTATGTTGTATAAGCGTAAGAAAAGTCAAGTAAAGTTCATGGGAGAATAACGGTTAACACTATATTTGAAGAGATTAATATTTTATTGACTGCGAAAATATCCCGCCTGGATTTTGTTCCACAATGCAGGTAAGACCAAAAAGCCTCTCAAAATGGATTACTGAATGAAGTATGAGAATAAGGGGAGGAGGTGTAAGGATATGAAGGGAAAACAACAGTTAACCATAGAGCTGTAGAGGTTATGATTGTAAATATCGGTGCAGCATCCACTCGGAAGTCTGTTGCACAAATTTGCAGTTCTTGTAAAGAAGCTCTAAACGTTCTTCTTACTAATGGAATACGAAGGGAATAAGATTGATTAATTCAAGTGTACATGGTATGGCAGGCTCCTAGCTGTGATGGTCTGAACTGGCGAAACTGAGGAATATAACTCGTCAGAACATTTGCCATTGAAACAACGATAAAGTAACAAGAGGCTTGCAACGTTTTGTCGGTAGAAGAGAAGTAGAGTTTACCGTGCTATTTAACCAGTAAAAGAAGAGATGGACATGCCCTTCCCTAGGATATTAGTATAAACGTGAACGTGATATACAACGCGAGAAATCTAACCCAGGTCGGCGATCCCCCTTTTCTTATCGATAGACACTATGCTACCCAGATATCCTTAAAGGATTTTATTTCTTTTACTAATCTGTAGGATTTCTTTCAGTTCAATCCGATAAATAGTAATCTATTTTTTTTTTTTATAATTGTTACAGTTTTGGGGTACTCTGTGTACTAGTGAGCCAGTCAAAATGAGCTGACTCATTTTATAGTTCACCAATAGAAGGGTTAACCAATCAGAAGGCTCAAAATATTCAATGCGACGTGTATAAAAGCGGCCATGTTTTTTCCGAATATTCACTGCCAACCTCTGATATCGAAGACTGAAGAATTACGTAACAGCTTCTGGCGGTATTGGCGATATAGTCAGATTCAGTAGAGTGTCTGACTCGTGAGTGTTAATCTTTAACTTTGTTTCATTGAACAGATTATGTACTGCGCTGGATTCTATATTCATAGACTATGGTGAACATGGTCAACAATAATCGTTTCTTACCAAGCAAGGCGATGATGCCACTAGGATGCTGGCGGTGGGTACAGGGAGTGAAAGGGAATATGAAGTGAGGAAAAGGCAATAAAGGAACAGAATTTCGGAAGAAAGAAGATGGCGATTGATGTGTATTTAAACTTTTTAAATATTGTTAGTAGCAGTGAAAGAAGAGATCGAAAGTTCTGCGACAGTTGTATTCCATGTAGATTGAATTTTTTTTTCCTGTGGGGTCTTGCTTCGTGTAGCTTTTTATTCACATGACGTCACTTATACGAAGCTCACATACCTGAATTCTAGTGTTCGAATAGATGCCAAGATGTCAGCAACAAAATCTTGTTTATCATACTGCCAACCTCCAGTGCTTAATAAATTGTGACGGTCAAAAGAACTTAAACAAAAACAGAACAACACATAAATTTATCTACAGTTTTGTTTCCAATGTCCTAATTTGATTTGAAAATGAGAAAAATACAATAAAAAGATTAAACAAACATATCGGTTGAACAAAACTTTTAGGCAAGAATGGCTATTGTCTAAGTAACTTTAATTTATTTGTATACATGTCATGACTTTTTAGGGCGTAGACGATCATGACCACTTCAAAGGTCCTTTTTCTTTATTATTTGCGAAGTGCCATGAATTTAATTGACGTCCAAGGTTAAAGAGCCCCGTTTACACTGCTATTTAACTCGTATCTAGAGTGAGAGAAGGAAACGGATTTATATCTTTCAAAAGAGAGAGTGAACGCAACAGACTAGCTCGGAATTCGAATCCGGCCCGCCGATTCAACTTTCTGTGTCCAGAACTGGGAGTGGACAAAGCCGAGGATTTTTCAGCATCCTGTCATAAATTAATATAAGAAAGCAGGGACAAATTATGACTCGGTTGCCTATCGAATCGAATACTTTTTTGGCACTGGGAAGAATGAAATAGTATTATTAGAAGACCAATTCCTGACCCGAAAAAGCACGCACGCACACACACAGACATACATTGTGAAACTGCTGATATAATCCATCTAATATATCTGTTGGAACAAGCTCTGCAGTAGAATATATCTCTCGTTTATTTCTGTGTCGGCCAATGGCGAGGCCTTATTTTTAAAAGACAAAACAGTACTGGAGCGAAAAGCGTGTCACAGGGTGCGTACAATACAAAGAGTTAAGTAAAAGTTCTCGATCCAATCAAGATCTTAAAAAATTAAAAATCATTTTCAATCATTCGAACAGATCTTGGGAAGTGGGTCCTGCCGGTGACTTTTTCAACGTCTGAGTGGTTTGCCTCTCTTTGTGGAAATACTGACACTATTCTCACCTCCTCTGGGATGAACTAGTCTATATATATATATATATATATATATATATATATATATATATATATATATATATATAGTGTGTGTGTAAGATCATTTATCACTCCCCTGTCAGTTTTAAATTAGTCCCACACTGATCAGAGGTCTCAACAAGAACACCATCAGCAGATTTATCATTCCATTTGACGCTTTCTCTGGTGACAAAATGACTTCAATCCTCTTGAAAGTTAATACTAGCAAAGGTACTATCCTTCCTATTTATGGAATGCCTAGTAATACTTGATGCCTTTGACCTAGTATGTAGATATTGGATTGATTAATTTGTGAAAGAATGAAAGTATTCAATTTCAGCAGATTGAAACACGAGGAAGAATGGAGACTGAAAAGTATTAATGAAGCAGAGAAACAAGATATTCTAGATCGAAGAATTAATTTAATAAAGACAATACTTCATTACAGAACTTTAGACAGTGCAATAAATTCAGAAATAAAATTATATTAAAAAAAACGACAAAAAAAAACAAAACAAAGAATACAATTATCAATTATTAGGTTGGTGCAAAAATAATGACGTAATAATGTCGTTTTTTGACGTTAAAAATACGTCAAAAAACGACATTATCACGTCATTATTTTTGCACCAACCTAATAAAAAAGGACAAGCCTTACTTAGAGCTCTAAAGGCCAGCAAGATGTGGCAAACCATAATCGCTCACGTCCTGACGGGACACGGCACACAGAAGAAGAAGAAGAGAAAAGAAGAAGAAGAAAAAGAAGGTTGTACTTTGTAGTGATGCTGAGTACACGGAGTGATGGCCTACTCTAATTATTCTTAAAAGATTTTTTATGATATTAGGTTGGTGCAAAAATAATGACGTAATAATGTCGTTTTTTGACGTTAACGTCAAAAAACGACATTATTACGTCATTATTTTTGCACCAACCTAATATGTGCCATGTCTCTGCAGATCTTGGGTGATCACAGCCCTTCACAATACCTAAGGAACATTTGATTCTTCACAATATCTTCTTGCCCGTGCACTGTCACCAATTCATACAAACTGATTAGCTTTATTGCCGGCTAATTTTCTCTGGTCTTCCTTCCCTCAGTAGGTCCTGTGCGTATCAAATTTTTCCAAACCGCTTTCCTAATAATGTATTAGGTTGGTGCAAAAATAAGATCGTTTTCTCACATATGTTACTATGTGAGAAAACGACATTATTTTTGGACCAACCTAATATTCCAGAAATTTCAACATTCAGCGTCTGATTTTAACCGCCAATATCTTCCTATTGTACATTTTTTTATAGAACTTCCTCGTTGCTTTGATATTCCCAATATCTGTTTGTAGAGTCAATTCTCTATCGTTTCGGGTTTCTACATATATAAAGAAAATATTCCGTAATCACTGCTATGCAAGTTGGGAGATATAAATTTCTTAAATATTAATGTCCACTCAATACAAGGTGTAAGAGCCACTCAAGGTAGAGTGTTACTCTGTGGTGTTGTAAGAGCGTAAGAAAAGGCAAGAAGCGAAGTTCATGGCGTTATGCTGGAAATATAACATTTAACATTAGACTTGAAGAGGTCAAGATTGTAGTGATTGGGAAAAGATCCTGCAGGGAATCTGTTCCACAATGCAGAAGTTTTGGGGAAGAAGCCGTCCTGTCTTACTGTTGGAATACGAAGAGAATGGGGATGATTCACTCTTGTGTACGTGGCATGGCGGGTCCCAGTTGTAAAAGTCAGGGCTGGTGGGACTAAGGAATATAGCGTGATAGAACGCATGCCATGGAAATAGCAATAGAGAAGCGAGAGGCTCACGTCAGTTCGTCAATGAGAAAGAGGTTGTAGAACGGAAAATAATTAATCACCCACATGTCCGCGCAGACGCTTTTGAACTCAAGCGAGGACTAGGCAGTTCTAATGCAGATATGTCAGTAATATTCCGTTACGATACTATATACAAATTGATAAACAGAAGAGATAAATCGGGCTAGAACAAAATTTTGCAGTTTTTTTCAGTTGGTGCTGTTTGAACACGTGATTTCCTTTCACACGTGACTGAAATTTATGTGATATGTACATATTCTGAAAAGCGACATTTACCACGTCTTTTTATCCCTGTTTTGTTTGTTTGTTTGTTTGGGTTTTATGGCATATCAACCACTGTGGGTTATTTAATGCCAAATCCAGTTTATATGAATTTTAAATACCTATTTTGTATGGAATAAAAAATGTATAGCTGGCAACATTATTGTTTCAAAAACTTAGACCTGGCAACATTATTGTTTCAAAAACTTAGAGCTGGCAACATTATTTTTCTGAAAACATTATCTGAGACCTTGCTGTTGGATGCAGTTTATCGCCATACCCAGGACGCGGATGCAGTTTACCGTCATACCCAGGACGCGGATACAGTTTACCGTCATACCCAGGACGCGGATGTAGTTTACCGTCATACGCAGGACGCTTTTTATCCCTGTGTTTAATGTGAATTTTAAATGATTTGGTTTCGTTTTGTTTTACGGCATATCAACTTCAATGGGTTACTCAATGCTGATAAGATTTAACAAGATGTAACAAGATTTAACAGATTTTTCCAAAAAGGTAATGCTGGTAATACCCTTTTCCTCAAAAATGCATTGCTGGTAATATTTATTTTTTTTCAATAATGTATTGCTGGTAATAATGTATTGCTTGTATAATTTTTCCTTCAAAAAATTTATTGATGGTATTAAAACTTATTTTTACACTTTCATAGTGTCTTAATCCCAGTTTTGGGGTTAAATATTTGCCCATTGTTAGAACCCTAACAGGTGCTGCAACCCCGAATCAGGGGGGACGTGAGAACACCAGAAATTAAGATGTGGTTTCAAGCTCCTCAAAACCTCCTGATCAAAGTCCCTGCTGTTGGACGTAGTTTATCGTCTTACCCAGGACGCCTTAAATGTTTTAATGGTGTGTGGAAATGCCCTCTTCATGTCTGAAACAGTAATAAATATGACAAAGTGCGGAAAGTGAACCGGCCAAAAAGTTATGCTTATAACAACAAAGATGAGGATAACAGTTTGAATTAATCATGGAATAAGAAAAAAGAAACGAGTAAAATTTTATAAACTTTAGTCTTCACAATATATAAATAAAATAGTCCAATGCTACTATTTTATAACTAGCCTTCTTAATACCATACCCATTTATAACATAGGTGATCATGGTTCTCCACAGCTTCCTTTAATATGAGTGAATTGTCATGAATTCTAGGTGATTGTGTTTCCTATTACATTCTCTACGGGTTGGAATTCAGAATTGTCTATCGTCTAGATCATTGGTTCCCAACCTATTTTTTGACCTAATGGTCCATTTTCAATACAGAATTTTTCTGTGGCCCATGAAATTATTATAGTGTGAAAAATGACTTCCATTTTATTAAGTTGGTGCAAAAATAATGACGTAATAATGTCGTTTTTTGACGTTAAAAAATACGTCAAAAAACGACATTATTACGTCATTATTTTTGAACCAACCTAATATATAGAATATATCCAATAAATATACAACTATTGTGGACCAGTAAAAATGATAAAATTTCTCTGGGTCACCTGAAATTTGCCATGTCCAATTTTGGCCATAGTCTGGAAAACACTGGCCGACACGATGAACAGTTTTCGAATTCAAAACTTATTCCGACGGTTACTTGCTTTTAACCCCGAACAGCGAGAAGAAAATATGGATTTATTTAAACACAATAGACGAAAGCAGAATTTGAACCCTTCTCTTTGATTCCACTTTCCACGTCTGCTTTAGTCTGATAACACTATTTTTTTTTATTTTATCTGAAGAATACTCAAAAATGAAAATAATTAGGCAGTTCTTGACGAAACCTCGTCTTTCAGGGACGTCGCCTAAAACATTTCGGTAACGGAATTATGAATGATTAAATGTGGAACAAAACTGTTACATTAAAATCCGACAATTATTTGATTTTTGCAAGAATTTCCAAATCATTGTGTTTCTCACCGAAAAAGACGCTAAAATTTCATATCCTAATTTACCCGCTGACGCAAGAAAAAAATTTAATCAAAATTTTGAAGGTTCTAAAAAGGATTAAAAAAATATAATTTAACAATAAAAAATCCTAACGTCTTTTCTCTTAATAATAACATAATTCTTTTGACGATAGAAACTTTGTTTTTATTAAGCTTGAGAGATTTTTTTTCATCATGTATCAATTTTAGCGAATCACATACAGGATGCCATGGATAAATTGTCATTTAAATTGCGCAAAAATGAAATTTTTTTTGAGCATTTTACCCCAAGCAAGCCGGGGGTGCCACTAGCACGCAAGGGGTTACAGAGTGTGGGAGCAAGATTAAAGAGGCGTAATAGAGGAACGGATGAAAGGAAGGACGGGGAATAGATCAAGGCCTCTGAAGATGTCGATCAATATTGCATTTGAATAATTGAAGATTATAGCTATCAGAGAAGCACGTTAAAGGAAAGGATTTCACAGACGGGAAGTGCGAGACATTAAGTTATTGGAATAGAAGAGACGGCTACATTTAAGCGTTTCGACAGTGAGATAGTGAGACTGAAATGCCAACCTAGTGACACACTTAAATTCATGCAGTTTAGGAACTAGCGAAAGTAGTAGTTACCGTGAAAATATTTGTAGAAAAGACAGAGGAAAACAACAGCTCGTTTGTAAGCATGTGACTGTAGACGATATGCCAGATCAGGACCTATCACATTGCATATCCGTCTCTGGATATTGTCGAAGACCTTATGACGAACAGCGGGGGCTCTAGAACATAAAAAAAATATATTTTAACAGATATATTTACCAAGATTACACAAAAATATCTTGAAATACTAAAGATAAATTTAATCAATAAAATCGCCATTGGCTTAAACCACGGCCTCCTCAATCTCTTCTGGGCGCTCTCCTTGATTAAGGGAATGCTGCCATAATCTCCTAGCCTTTAGTTCCTCTTTTGTATTACAAGGAGTTTTGTTGACCTCTCGTTCAACTACACCCCACACATAATAAACAAGGGTGTGGTTGTAGCACGGGGACTTAGATGGCTAGATATAAGAGCAGATGTGGTCGCAGAAATTATCTGACAGCCATTATTAGGTCTCCTGCTTGTGTGGAATTGTTCAGAGTCCAGGAGCCGGCCTTTTGGACCAGGGTAGCACTACTTCCTCAAGGTACTTGATGTAGGCCACTCTGTTGAGTCTCAGGCCGTCACCAATAAATTCAGGAGTTATTTTCATATCAGAATAATCAAAGTGAGTTTTCTGAGCTTCCGTACCTTCATAATCATCATTAGACTCATCCAACTCTAGGAATCCTCTGCACTCTTTTCAATTGACACCCCAAAACTCAGAAAGGTTCGAATTGAAGCTTCCGATGTGAATGACAAGCAGTACAGCATACCGTTTCCAAATTTCTGGTGGAATGAATTGCGTCATGGTGCACTGTTTCTCACAGATAGTACCCAACTAACCCTACTATATTGTGCAGTCGATAAAATCAAAAACAAACGACGCGCCTGCGCGAAATTAAAAAAATAAAATGGCGACCATTTACCCATCGTATCTTTTATATATATATATATATATATATATATATATATATATATATATATATATATATAAGATAATCCTAAGGAGTCAGGCAAACCTACCTAGGTTTCAACTACACGGATCTTCAGGGTAAAGCCGGCTTTATTATAACTAGACTCTGACAGAAAGTTGCGCTTATAACCAGCTATGAACTTACTCAATGTCAACGGGTACTTCAGTTAATATATATATATATATATATATATATATATATGAATTTAAACGTTATTTCATGTGGATACCCGTATTTGAATAGACGTTCCGTTTATTTTTTTAAATACTTTATTTCGTATTCCGGTTTGAACATTTGAGAAAACTTATTAAAGTTGTATCTATGTTTGCAATCGACAAAGACAAAAACAAATAACGTGCATGCGCGAAATGAAAATATAAAATGGCGACAGTTTAGCCATTGTACCTTGTATATATGAGCGTGTACGTTTGTGCATGTTTGTGTGTTTCGTGTATATTTGTATACTATAAAAGGACGCACTTTGTTCACGTCGTCGTGGTGTAATAGTTAGCACGCTCGTCTCGCTAAAGCCGTTACGACTGAATAGCGAGTTCAATCCTCACTGGATATCCCATAGCCTTATGCTACATCTCAGCAACGCGTAGAAAATCAATACAACCAATGAGGTTATCTTATTTTTCTTCTGTATCTGCGTTTACCACTTTGAAACATGAGAAATATCTATGCTGGCAACTCGCTTCAGTTTTAGAACAGGCCTGGCATTTTCATTGCGTTGTTTTTCTATCAAATCCAAAACTATCATTTGAATAAGTCTACTCTTTGTTCTGAAAAGAAACATTTTGGACACGTATAACTGTTCTTCTTACTTTAAAAAGATTTTCCACTTTTCACCGTCACGCTTCAGCCAGTAGTTATTACAATCCACTATTTCTGCCTTTTCAGAGTCAATGTTACTCTCAGGAAATATCTATTAGTTTGGTGCAAAAATAATGACGTAATAATGTCGTTTTTTGACGTATTTTTTAACGTCAAAAAACGACATTATTACGTCATTATTTTTTTTGCACCAACCTAATATTTACCTCAGTAGCCAGTTTTCTCCTTTATTTTAAATACTTTTATTCTATGCCTGTAACTATCGAACGACATGCCGACTTGCATCGCTTTCAGCATACACCTTACCTCGTTCGAGAATAAACATTTCCATTGGCGCCATTAACAATGCCGATTTTTAATGCACATGCGTCCATGTACAGGGTTCAATTGGCCGGAAATCTACAACTGCATGGCAACGCGCCATTTTGGCTCAACGCGTTGAGCCGAGTCTTTGACGTGGGCGATTAAGCCGGACAAAATTAGACTCATCAGGGTCAGCTTGAGTGAGCGTGCCTGATGCAACACTGCTCAAATTACCCGAGCGATACTTCACGCGCGTAAGGATCGAGCAGATGATCGCCGCTGATAAGGAGAAAGAGTATGGGAAGATGTGACCAGGTTTTTCAACGCCGATAAATACCCAAAAGAATCCTACAGGTTAATTCTCTCTCTCTCTCACCCTCATCCTCCCTCTATCTCTATTTCTCTTTCTCTCTCCACTCCTCTCTCTCTCACTCTCTCTCTCTATCTATCTATCTTGGTATATATTTATCTGTCTATCTGTTAGTATAACTATATACAGTCCGTCTGAAGATTTTATGCAAATCACATGAACCAAAATAACTCGAATTTCCTTTGAACATTTGTCATATTTTAAGCGGTTTTATTTAGACGTCAAAACAAAGCTTCAGTTATTTTTTACCAAGTTTCAACATTCTTTACTAAAGTTAATGGATTTATTATAAATACTGCAGTCTGAAGTTATTATACAGATTAAGCTAATATTATTTTAAGGTCTCTGAAATCTAATATTTTGTTCCATAAAACATGGATAATGAAAAGTATCTAACAAATGCTGAAAAAGAGTAACTAATAAGATACTGAGTGAGGGAATGCCCATATTCGAAATATCGTTTAAAATTTGACAAAAATTGTTCAAAGCAAATTCGAGTTAATTTCATTTATTTGACTTGTATATAACTTCAAACGGACGATAGATAGATAGATAGATAGATAGATAGATAGATAGATAGATAGATAGATGTGAACAGATAGATAGATAGATAGATAGATAGATAGATGTGAACAGATAGATAGATAGATAGATAGATAGATAGAAAGATAGATAGATGTGAACAGATAGATAGATAGATAGATAGATAGATAGATAGATAGATAGATAGATGTGAACAGATAGATAGATAGATAGATAGATGTGAACAGATAGATAGATAGATAGATAGATAGATAGATAGATAGATAGATAGATAGATAGATGTGAACAGATGGGGATAGATAGATAGATGTGAACAGATGGGGATAGATAGATGTGAACAGATGGGGATAGATAGATGTGCAGTGTGTGTGCGTGTGTATTCTCACAGATTATTTCGGGAATGTTTCTTTTGAGGAAAATCCCCTTTTATTCATGAAATCTATGAAGTATCTAAGCAAAGCATTTTGTCAAGACACTCCTACTATTGCAACGGTAGGTTAGATTGTTTAATTTAGCGATATATCAACTCGTTTCGGATTATTTAATGTTCAATATGTTCAGATTTATCAAACCTAAATTACAAAAACCTAATAAAGTATTAAACACTGGTCTGTTTTCCACCCGAGTCAAAAAAAGGAATAACCGTTCCCGTTTACGCTAGAATAAAAAAGGTAGGCCTAAAATTAGGTTTACAGTCGACAAAAAACATAAATATACGTCAGGTTTAAATTCAAGTCAAAATATCGGAACAGATACAGTTTAAGCATGAATCAAAATCACACAAGATTAAAAAGGTAGATAGGAATTCAATTTACGCTAAAATTAAGCTGCTAGAAAGAGATCATTTTTCGTGAGAGGCAAAAACATACTTTATACTAGAAGCAGAAAGGTTGAGATAATCCCGGCTTACACTAGACTTAATTCACACTAGAGGAAGAAAGTTTGACACAATCCCTGTTTATACTAGAATTAATTTACACTGGAGGCAGAAAGTTTGACGCAATCCTGGTTTACACTCGTATTAATTTAATTTACTCTCGAGGCAGAAAGGTTGAAACATTACCGCTTTACAGTAGAATTAATTTAATTTATGCTAGAATTAAAACGATGCAAACGGGACCAGTTAACACCACTGAAAAATGATAAATAGAGATCGTGTATATATGAAAGTGATTAAGAGAAAATAGGTGCATAAAGCCAAAAAGGTAGACACGTCTCATTTACACTTGAGTCAATCGAACCAAGCACACTTTACATTAAGAGTAAAAAATGGTTGAGACCGGTTCAGATAACACTAGATTAAAAATATTGTCACAGGTCCGGTTTACACCAGGGTCAAAAAGTTAGAAACAAGCCCAGTTTCCACTAAAGTTAAAAGGTAGACACTGGTTTGTTTATTTTATAGTCCAAACGGTAGTAATAGATCCAAACTAGCAGCATGGCCTGGCGTTGCCCATGCTTTATTCAAAAATCGTACGATCATACAGCAATCGCTATCATTTGACTTAAAATATTTTTGCCCTTCCTTGCATTTAAAGGAATGCCCTTTGCCGTGCGGATGTTGCTACATGCCTTACTTCTTGCTTATCTCACACTGCAAATTTTTTCTAAGCTCTATACTAAACATTAAATCTGTTACGAAAAAAGAACTAAACAAAATGAACACAAAACGATCAGCTTTAAAAAAGGATTCGTAACTGGAAAAACCGAATGAAAAAAGGAAAAAAAATGTTAACAACAAATACTTTTTCACATCCAACCCAGTTCTGCGGAATCAGAAGCAACGTTGAGTTTAAGCAAGCGAATGAGCCAATTGGAGTAAAGTGCCACGCAGATTTAAATTTTTCCCACTTGTGACGAATGCAGCTATCGATTTTTTTTTTTTGCATGCTAGCATACTAGTTAACATTCGTGTCAGTCAGCTGTTGGCTCTCACGCTGGCCAATAGAATCTTCCTGCCTCTTCGTGGCAGCCAGCTATAGGCTCACACTCTGGCCAGTAGAAAATGGCCGCAAACTACATGCAAACTGCCGTAGAAGCATGGTAAAATCGATTATTTCCACTATCGATGAGAGTTGGGAAATGCAACGTCGGTCTTGGCCTTCCCACTAACTTGGAGCATGTGCATGTAAATTTTGGTGCAAATCCCTTGAAAATTGAGGCCGTGCATTCGTTACACACACATCCTGCCTTTTATAGATAGAGATTAAACGAGTTAAAAAGAAACGTCTACAAACTGGAAAAAAAATGAAACATTGGTCTGTTTTGTACATGTGTCAAAAGCGTAGAAACAGGTCGAGTATAAACTCTAATCGAAAAGGTAGAGAAAGTCCCTGTTTACACTAAATCAGAAAGATAGAAGCAGATCGATTTTATACTATATTTCAATAAAAGTAGATAAAGATCCAGTTTCCATTGGAACCAAAAACAGACAAAAAACGTACAAAGAGATCCAGTTTACACAAGAGGCGAAAAGGTTGAAGCGCTATAGTTTAGTCAACAAATTAGAAGCGGGTCCGTTTTGTATAAGATCAATAAGGTAGAATTGCATCTTGTTTACACCAAAAAGATAGACAGAGATCCTTATTTCACTACAGTCAAAATGTTAGGTACAGATCTAGTTTACTCCAGAATAAAAAACGTTATACACAAATCCGCTTTGTACTTGATTAACAAAATAGAAAAAAAAATCCAGTTCACAGTGAAATCGAAAAGATTTAAAGGTGAGTCAAAACGGACGGAACACATTCAGTTTACACTAGGTTGAAAATGTTAACCATGTTTGTCGTAGTCTTTGCATATAGAATCCAGTGAAGTACGTACTGTGTTCAGTATCAGAGGTTGGCAGTGAAGATTCGGAGAAAGTAGCAGCTGTTAAGTAATTCTTTAGGTCTTCGATATCAGAGATTGGCAGTGAAGATATTTTTGGAGAAAAAACAAAATGGCTGCCTTTATACACGTCAGATTGAATATTTCGAGCTTTCTGATTGGTTAACCCTTCTATTGGTGGACTATAAAATGAGTCAGCTCATTTTGGTTGGCTCACTAGTACATACATACATATATCAAAAAACTGTAACAGAAAAAGGTAGACACAGGCTCTGCTTATATGAGACAGAACATGGAAATGCGTCTAGTTTATATTAGAGTATGAAAAGGGGTTCAGTATGAACTAGAGTACAAAAAATGCATGCACAGGTTTGATTTTGTTTAATAAGAGTTGATAGGTTTGCCTACCTTCCGGTTCACAATCTGTTGTGGATTCCGGGTTGAAATCCGGTAGCAATAAATAACAAACGCCAGGAATGAATATAGGAAAATAATGTATTAACATAATAATACAAACTGGTAAAGCAGGTTAGTAGTTCCAGGAATACGGGTTAGTAGCAAATATATATATACAGTCTTTGGTATTGAAGTATCGCTGTATGACTTCTTACTGAGTCTACGTGCTCACTCACTGTGACTCCTACAACACTGTTACCTCACCCTCACTCTTCCGGTTACCTACAACCTTTTACTCTGTCACTCTCGACTCTACTCGATTCTCCGGTCTTGCTCTCGTCTTACTGTAGCCGTAGTATATCTATATACTGGGTGAGTCCATTTGTGTAAAAAGGGGAGAACCCCTCAACATAATCCTTCCTCGTCTTTTGAACAGAGTAGAAATTTGAGCGTTGTTTCTTGTTTGTGAATGGATTTCCTGTTCCTTCTAAAGTCAATGGTTTCAGAAACAACAGCACAATTCTATTTGATGACGAATAAATTTTTTTAAAGATAATTATCTAGAGATTAAAACCAACTACGTTTTGCATTGTAAAATTTCTCGACAATGATGTTTCCGATTTCCAGTCTCCAATTTGTATTTCAGATTCAACATCTCCAGTAAGTTATATTCTTTATCACTAATATATATTTATTTTTATTCCTGATAACGAATAAATGGTATTCTTTATTACTAATATAATGTTTTTTCTATTCCTGGTAGTAATTGTGTTGTATTGTAAATTCTTGGTTGCTAATACGATTTTTCTTGATTCCTGAATATGTCGTATTCTTGATTCGCGATCGCCAATAGATTGTATTTTGATTCGTAGTTGCTAACATGTTTCATTCTTCATTATTGGCTGTTAATATGTTGCATTCTTCAGTCCCGATCACGAATATGTTGTATTTGCGATTTTAAGTCACCAACATGTTATATTGTTGATTCCTTATCGCTAATATGAAGTATTGTTCATTCCTAACGGCAGATACTTTTTATTCCTGTCATCAATAGGAGATATCCATCATTACTTGTTTCCAATATATGTTTTGTCTTTTATTTGTGGCCAGCAAGTTGATTTTTTTTAATCCTTAACGCCCCTATGATGTATTCCTAATGTCATTATAGTCTATTGCCAGTTCCTTGTCAGTGATATTTTGTATTTTTCACTTCTATTCATCGCGATTTTTATATTTGATTCTTTGTTATCACTAGATTTATTCTGGATTTCTAAACGCAAATATGTTGAAGTCTTAATTTCTCTTCGTGTTTTCTGGTCATTTCTGTCAATTCCTTTTCGCCGATATTTTGTTTTATCAAACCCTTGTTTCTAATATGATGGATCCATGATTGTAAGTCTCCAATATGTTTTTTTTTTATCGATTACTGTATTTTTGATGCATTGTCACCAATATGTTATGTTGACGTTTCCTCGTCGCTACACTATATTTGGCTCCAGGTAGCTAATATGATGTATTCTTGATTTTTAATCACTAATATCTTTTATTGTTGTTGTAGCACAATAATGTCCCCATTCACATAAATACAGTAGTAGATACTGTATGTTGGTCTGCAGTTGTAGTTTCGTCTCCACTTGTGTTGGTCAAACTCTCTGCCTCCGGGGGGAGTGGATCCCCAGACAAGGCTATGTCGAAGGGCGGAACCTCATCTCAGGAAATAGATACCCGACCCTATTTTATACGGGGTCTACGGGGCATTTTTGGCCGAACCTACGGGCCCGGATGCCCCACGTTAAATTTGACCTTGTACCTCATCTGACTGGGCGGTTGGTAGATATCATGCAGTTGGAGATTCGTCTCCAGCTGTGCTGGTCAAACTCTTGCCCCTGGGCAGAGAGGATCCCCAGACGAGGCTATGTCGAAGAGCAGAGTCTCGTCTCGGGAAACAGCTACCCGACCCCGTTTTATATGGAGTCTACGAGAAAATTTTGGCCCAGCCTACCCATATTAAATTCAGCCTTGTGCCACATATGACTGCGTGGGAGATTCATTGTGGAATTTTCACTTGACTCACTTCTAGCAGTTACTACTTCTTCTACGCGCCGCTGGCGAATCTTATATGTGTTGTTCTTGTCCTAAGTAGTATCGTTCATTACCAACCTTCGTGAGATTATTCTATCCAGTAATCTTCCCTAGGTTACAGCAATTGTCAAGGACAATGTGAGAGGGTATAGAGACAAAAGTTACAATCGAGTAGAAGCCGTGAACAACTATGATTGTCCATAACTTGAAAGGACTTTGCAAATAAAAGAATGCCGCTAATATGTTTTCAATTTTTCGACGCCATTATATTGTTTTCTCAATGTTTATTCCAAGATAATTACCCCACTAACATGGTGCATTCTTGATTCCTCTTCAACAATATATTTTATCAACGTTTCCTCTTGAAGATGTTCAATTTCGTGTCGCCGAAATTGTTATTATCAATTTCTCAGCATAACTATATTGTAGTTTTGGTTCTGGGTCATGTTTTGTTGTCGCTCTCTTGTCGCTAATAGGATTTTCATCGATAGCACGTCGTTTTTGTTGCATTGTCGACACTTATATGTTGCATAGTATATTCTTCCCCTTCACAAGCTAGTATTATTGTTATGTTGTAGCTACTATTTTAAATTAATGACTCTTCATTTACAATATATATTGTAGATTGCTTGTTGCCAATATGTTGTTAACTTGATTCCTGCTTGAAAATATGTTTTCATTTTGGATTCCTTGTCCATAATGTTTGTTCTTGTATTCTTCATCTACAACAGTTTCTATTCTTGATTCCTGGTTGAAAATACGTTGCATTCTTGATTCCTTATCCATAGTGTTTATTCTTGCTTTCTTCATCTAGAAGAGTTTGTATTCTTGATTTCTCCTTGTCAATATGTTTTAGCGTCGATTCCTCGTTGCGAATGGTTTTTCTTCATTAGACGACGTCATTATGTTGTATTTTCAATTCCTCATCTTCGCTGTCCGCTATTTTGAATGTCTTGTCTCGAATATTTGTCATTGTCGATTCCTCTTTGTCGATATGTTTTATTATTTCTTCCTACTTCCTAATATGTTCCTTTCTCTTCAGACTGCTTGTCTAACGCAAGCTAAAATAACCACAATTGTGGATAGCAAAGCAAATACAAATAATATAAAAGATAATATAATGCCATGATTAATTCACAACATCGTTTGTACCGCATGTGATTTAAGGTTTTCTAGGTGGATTTTCTCATGTTTTCTTCGTTATACATAACTCATAACTATCCAACTCAATAGGTATATCACAATTTTGTTCATTTTCTCCAATCGAATTTCTTATTTATATATTTTCTGTTTCTCGTACTTTTCGTTATTTTTTATTTATTTTTATTTTATTTATTTATTTTACAAACATACGTCTTTAAATCCTGAATGTAACTGAAAGAACAAAATCTGAGATCAGCAACTCGAAGCCGTCGGCAATTTTGGTAATGTTGTTGCATTTGGTTTGGAGAACAAAGATTTAAATTTCTATTCTACTACATTGACTGCTAACACGCTCCAAGACACTGTCAGAAAAATATAAAAGTAAACAATTTTTCCAGATGTACTTTCATAAAATCCGTTGGTACCATTTTGGATTGCTGCAGATTTTCCTGCGGTTGTTTTGACTTTTTCATATTAATTACAATCCACAGAATATTACCAACAATTGTTGTGCTGACATTTTCATATACATCATCATCCTCAGGATATTACCAACAATTGTTGTGCTGACATTTTCATATTCATCACTATCCTCAGAATATTACCAACAATTGTTATGCTGACATTTTCATATTCGTCACTATCCTCAGAATGTTACCAACAATTGTTGTGCTGACATTTTCATATTCATCACTATCCTCAGAATATTACCAACAATTGCTGTGCGACATTTTCATATACATCATCATCCTCAGGATATTACCAACAATTGTTGTGCTGACATTTTCATATTCATCACTATCCTCAGAATATTACCAACAATTGTTATGCTGACATTTTCATATTCGTCACTATCCTCAGAATGTTACCAACAATTGTTGTGCTGACATTTTCATATTCATCACTATCCTCAGAATATTACCAACAATTGTTATGCTGACATTTTCATATTCGTCACTATCCTCAGAATGTTACCAACAATTGTTGTGCTGACTTTTTCATATTAATTACAATCCACAGAATATTACCAACAATTGTTATGCTGACATTTTCATATTCGTCACTATCCTCAGAATGTTACCAACAATTGTTGTGCTGACATTTTCATATACATCATCATCCTCAGGATATTACCAACAATTGTTGTGCTGACATTTTCATATTCATCACTATCCTCAGAATATTACCAACAATTGTTATGCTGACATTTTCATATTCGTCACTATCCTCAGAATGTTACCAACAATTGTTGTGCTGACATTTTCATATACATCATCATCCTCAGGATATTACCAACAATTGTTGTGCTGACATTTTCATATTCATCACTATCCTCAGAATATTACCAACAATTGTTATGCTGACATTTTCATATTCGTCACTATCCTCAGAATGTTACCAACAATTGTTGTGCTGACATTTTCATATTCATCACTATCCTCAGAATATTACCAACAATTGTTATGCTGACATTTTCATATTCGTCACTATCCTCAGAATGTTACCAACAATTGTTGTGCTGACATTTTCATATTCATCACTATCCTCAGAATATTACCAACAATTGTTATGCTGACATTTTCATATTCGTCACTATCCTCAGAATGTTACCAACAATTGTTGTGCTGACTTTTTCATATTAATTACAATCCACAGAATATTACCAACAATTGTTGTGCTGACATTTTCATATACATCATCATCCTCAGGATATTACCAACAATTGTTGTGCTGACATTTTCATATTCATCACTATCCTCAGAATATTACCAACAATTGTTATGCTGACATTTTCATATTCGTCACTATCCTCAGAATGTTACCAACAATTGTTGTGCTGACATTTTCATATTCATCACTATCCTCAGAATATTACCAACAATTGCTGTGCGACATTTTCATATTCATCACTATCCTCAGAATATTATCAACAATTGGTGTGCCGACATTTTTATATTCGTCACTATCCTCAGAATATTATCAACAATTGTTGTGCTGACATTTTCATATTTGTCATTATCCTCAGAATATTACCAACAATTGTTGTGCTGACATTTTCATATTCATCACTATCCTCAGAATATTACCAACAATTTTTGTGATGGCATTTTCATATTCGTCAATATCCTCAGAATATTACCAACAATTGTTGTGCTGACATTTTCATATTCATCACTATCCTCAGAATATTATCAACAATTGTTGTGCTGACATTTTCATATTCGTCACTATCCTCAGAATATTACCAACAATTGTTGTGCTGACATTTTCATATTCGTCACTATCCTCAGAATATTACCAACAATTGTTGTGCTGACATTTTCATATTCGTCACTATCCTCAGAATATTACCAACAATTGTTGTGCTGACATTTTCATATTCATCACTATCCTCAGAATATTACCAACAATTGTTGTGCTGACATTTTCAGATTTATCATCATCTTCACAGTAGTACCAACAAGTGTTGTCTTGAACTTGTCATATTCATTATCACACCGAAAGATTATCGACAGTGGTTGGGTAGACTTTTTCATCTTTATATCCAAAACATTAACAACATTTGTTGTGTAGACATTTTCATTATACTTGGTGGGGGGGAGAGGTGGATTCATCCCTTCCCCAAGAGTATTTTCTTGTTAAGAATCCGGATAGAACTGGATGTGGATTCTCCGAATTCCAATTCCGAACTGTTATCCAAATCCACACATCCAAGTTTACAGCACCTGGTATTCCCATGTGGTCACCCATCAACTACCAAGCTTGACATTGCTTAACTTCGGTGATCGTACTTGAACCATTGTTTGAACGTGATATGGCCGTAACCCTCACATATATGAAAGAGAGTTTAATATAAAATAGAATGATATAGACGAAAATGGCAAAAAATAGTTAGATAGTTAAGAGACAGATGCAGACATGCAAACAGTATACATATACATTGGAATATTTTAAAAATTAATCTGGAACTTGAAGAATCGTTCCTGTTTTTTTCTTTTTCTTGTCTTATTTTTAAAGATGGAATTAACAAGCAGGTGGGGAAATAGACGTACAGAAAAGTAGGTGGATATTTCAACTTGGCTCAGATTTAAAGAAAAAAAAAGTTACGGGATAAATTTCCACCAGGATTCTTTTAATAACTCGTTTTCCATGAATTGTTATCCACATCATTCTACCCCGACCGCCATAGACCAACTTAATGATAACCATCCCCCTTTACCCCATCCCGAGCCTTCGAACTGTCAGCAACAATCCATAAAGACTAATGATATGAACTAATGACAAGTGTGTCTAGACGGATCAAACTGATCGGGAAGAAGAAAAAATCTAATGAAACAACAAGCAAAAAAACAGAGGGAGAAATCCGCGCGCAATGACCCTTCTTAGAAGCCACCAATTAGTAACTGATGGAATCAAAAGAGAACAACCAGAATTTTATGGTCGGCTCGAAAGATCGCGGGATGAAAAAAAAAAAAAAAGAAAGAACAAAGAAATAAGATCTATGATATTTAGAGTAAATATGATAGGTAAAGTATCTATCTATCTATCTATCTATCTATCTATCTATCTATCCTCCTCTCTCTATCTGTGTGTCTCTGTCTGTCTGTCTGTCTGTCTGTCTGTCTGTCTGTCTCTCTCTCTCTCTCTCTCTCTCTGTATATATATATATATATATATATATATGCGGATAAGTGTGTGTTTCTGTGCTTGCGTATGTTTGTAAATATGAGCTGCTATTTCGATGTATTGTGTACGAGACGTAGTAAAAGGTTCTCAAACCAACCGAGAGTCCTTCCAAAATATATGAAAACCTGATCTTTTCGTATTTAATCAAGTTTTGAGAAGCTTATTCTTCATATATATATATATATATATATATATATATATATATATATTAGGTTGGTGCAAAAATAATGCCGTAATAATGTCGTTTTTTGACGTTAAAAATACCTCAAAAAACGACATTAATACGTCATTATTTTTGCAGCAACCTAATATATATTGTATTTGGCTAGCAATCCCTCTTTTATGCAAGTTTCATTAAAGACGCCTTTCAAGGTACTGCGATTAAGCTTTTTATTTCATTTTTCTTGTTCATAATATATATATATATATATATATATATATATATATATATATATATATATATATATGAATAAAAACGAAAGGAAAGGTCATCTTTGCCAGCTGGTTTCGTCCTCTGAGATGTTTTGATGCAAATAAAATCCTTGCATTTGCATTTCTAAACTCTCTCAGAGGATGAAACGCGACGGCTAGGTCGTTTCCTTTTTATCTTTATTCATATTACCCTTTTACAGATATACTCTATCTTAAATTTTTAGATACACACACATACACACACACATATATATATATATATGTGTGTGTGTGTGTGTGTGTACGTGTGCACGTGTGTTTATGTGTTTGATACTTAGATGATTGTTTTATATGGTTAAGGTTTCTAACATTTGGAATAGTTTTTTTTTTTTTAAACAACTCCAAACATTGGAAATAATAGATGCATAGTAATAGATTTAACATCTATATTAATAATAAATATGCATTTTTATTACCCAGTCATACAATTCTGATGCTGATTGCAAACTCTTTGTTGTCAATTAGCATCTGAACGTCTATCTACCTGCGCACTCAAGAAAACGTAAAGAATTCGAGCCTGCGTCCCCGTTTGTAGAAGTCTATGACGAGTCTCACAGTCTGGAAGGTTCTATTTTTCTTTAAAGCACACCTAGTCGTTCAAATTTTCTTGAAAGTCATATCTGTTTACTTTCGTGTCCGAAACATAAAACAAATTCTAAAATTTTCTGCCCTGGTTGGTAGGCGAAATAAACACAGTTTAAAAAACAGAGCGTTTACCCAAATTCGTGTATCCGCTAAAAATAAAGTTTGTAGTAATATGTGTATGTATTTTACAATTTTAATCTTTACTTCTAGTTCATACACATATTTGAGTAGACGCTCCGTTTATTTATTAAACTGTATATTTATTTATTTTCGTCTACCTGCCTGAATGTTCGAAAAATCTTACCCTCTCCGGCAAAATTTTAACTAGCGTCCCCCAGGGAAGAGGGAGCTACCATTAAAATCGGCAAGCTCTAGCCAACTGAGCTACGGAGAACAGTCGATTAGGCGACTGCCAAATGTGTGCCATTAAGCAAAATTTATCACGTCATAGATATCCCAAAACGTTTAATGTCTACACAGTTTCGTCTGCAAAAGTAGAAAAAGGGAATTTTAGAATTTTTTATGAATTTTTATGACTTTTATTTCTAGCACTAAAAATAACGTTTAAAGTGATAAAAACTTATTGGATTAATAAAATATCCATTCTAAAATTCTCTATAAAAATTGATTCAATAATTTTATGAATTTCCCCAATTTTGGAATAAGATGTCATGCATCGAAATTGAAATTGTGAATAAACTGTTCAAAGTTGATGTTTTACTCTTTTTTTGTTTTGACCGCCTCAAAGTATCAAGAACATTTTCTGGAACGCTAGAATTCAAATAAATCCAAACATACGTACGTCTTATAAGTGACATCGTGTGTAACACAGTTTTATTTATAGAATATTTATAGATATATTTTTTATATGCATATTAAATATTTTATAAACAATTTATAATTCTGTCTCTAGTGTTGAAATATATCTTATTGTTATGTGTTCTTACCCATAATAATAATAATGGACTATTCCATACTTAATAAATACAGCGCCTCAGAAGTAGATCGAATCAGTAGTTCTAGTCGAGCCAAGAGTCGAGTCAGAGGCAGTCCGAAACAGAGTCGCGTTCAGAAAATTACTGCAAGACATTGGAATAGTGATACTGGTCGAGACTACATAGTTCTCTCTACTAACACTGATTGTTCATACTAACACTTCTACTTCTCTGTATATATTCCTGTTTGTAATATATTTGTGTTATTCCATACCTATGTTCGCGTTCTTCTTTATTGGTTCTACCTTGGACTATCACTGTGGTACAAGGAACCGGACCATAACATATATAATGAAGGTCGTTTCTTTTGTTTAATAATAGCTTCTATTATATATTGTATCTTTCCTTGTAGTGAGTATTTTGTAGAATTTTGATATTATCTACTATTTGTATTACGTTAAGAGACGCCACGTTCAATATATGCTCAAATTACACCGTTCCGACAAATCAATATAAAGAGTGTTTCATTAAGACGGATCAAATAATAGCAGTAAATAAAACAGTGTTATTGGTGAAAATCTATTCATTTCTCTGTTGGATCATGTCATTTAACTCATGGCAATCATGTGTGGGAAATAATATCGCCCAAATGTTCGCTAAATCTGAAAGAAAAAGCAAAAAATTATTAGACGTTTAAACTTAATTCACATTTAAAATCGGCGCAAGTTATTGGAACACTCTTTATAAGAGAGTGCAGAGCTTTTAAGAATGTGGGCCAATATGAGGATTTAAGGGTTTTTTTTATTATTGATGGTAGAGTTGCACTCCCCCCAACCACCACCACCAAAGGGCATGAGAACTCATAAACAACATTGTTTTAGATAAGGGAAATTCAATCTTAACTTTTTCAAGTCTAAGGTAAATCGTTATCTACCCACCACATCGTCCTGATACTCACTCCTTACGCTTTCTTACGTTAATCATTTCTACGAACCAACTTAATAAAACCATAATCTTTTCTGACTATAAATCCGTCTTTATTTCGTTACAAAACAGAAATAACAAAAATCCGCCATACGTTAAACTCATAAACAACATAAATCTTCTTTCTAGAAATAAACATATTATCCTCTGTAGTGGATAGTGAACCGTATCAGTAGCCAGGGAAATAAAAAAAAGCCGATAAAGCAACAACTCATTAAACATGAGATTGAAATATAAAAAAAATAAATACTTACACTCACTTACGCCCAACCATCGAGATGTTTATGAAAAAGAAATAGCAATAATTGTGGGACAAATGTCAAAGCAACAAATTCCACCTCGAACCAAGCCTCAGACAGATAAGAGAGAAGTTGATCCTAACCAAATTTCGTATAGGATACACACATGTCACCAAAAAACAACTTTTCCAAAATGAAGAATCATCATTGTACATGCCATATCAGGATTCATACACAATTATTCAGGCAGTGATAATCCTTAGCGAATTCCAACAGACACAAGCCCAAAACTACAGAACAGATAATTGTTTTATTCGGTATCACCCTGTGCAAGGCATTAAATCCACGAAAACACAAGGTATGAGGGAATTAGTAACAGAAACATTAATAATGAGCAGAAAGACGAAAGAGTAAACAGAAGGACAGTAAATAGAGATTGACATTACATTTAAATTTTCGAACATTAAAGATGGCTGGAAAGCATGGAGTCGAAAAGAAGGTTCCACATTCGAAAAATGCGAGAGAAGAAAATGCTAGCGTAGAATTTACGGCTATATCTCGCCAGCTCAACTGTAAATTGATGAGAACTCCATGACAGTCTAGTACTGCGTCGAAATTCAAAAAAGCTACGGTACCGTGAAAGTATTTACAGAAAAGGCACAGAGAGGTGGTGGGGAAATGACCGAAGCCGAGCTGTCAGATCAAGACCAATAATATTGCCGATTCTTCTTTGAATTTTATAAAGGAGCTCAAGATAAATACCAGGGTCACCGGGCCATATGCGGCAGCAATATTCTAAGCATAGACGAATGGTAGATTTATAGATATTCTGGAAAGAATAATTGTCTGGTACGACACACTGAACCAACTTACTGTTGTGGAGTTATTTTACAATAGAGGCTTGTATTTGTACTAAATCGGTCCTAAAATAGGTTCGACGTACAAAACGTTAAGAACTTGATATAATAGGTATTACATAGAGTAATCTTGTTGCTGTCGCTGATTACTTTCGTATTCGACTAACTGTCGACTATTGTCGTCCGACATTGACTTACCACGACCGACCGTCGTTTCTCTTACTACTCCTACTTATATTAGGTGGGAGAGTCTATTAACTATAGAATAGGTGTGTTTCGCCATAACACTTAGCAGCTGACCTAGCAATGGATTCAATGTAGTCTTTCCACTTCAAGTCATTTGGGAAAGTTAGTCTGAAAAGATGCAACGAGTCACTTTCCTGGAGTTTAGCATCAGCCGTACTGATAGAAGGCAGAGAGTTGTCTCTCAGATGATTAATGGAGAGAAGTTTAGTTATGGAGGCGTTAAAATTAACGAGCCATCTTTTGTTCCATTTAACACCGGACTTGAGGTCGTTTTGGACATTGGTTGCCATTTTGAGCTTATGGAACTGATCAAGCTTACTATCGGGTCAGGAGTACATGGCTGTGTAGATACCAAGCTGAGAACTGATGTCATCGGGAAGATCATTAATGAAATTTCAAAACAGAGTAGAACCAAGGATGGAACACTGGCAGACATCTGCACCTGAAAGAACTCTTCGAAAATGCCAAACCAAGATTTTACAGTTCGGAAAGGAGATTGGCTCTTATAACTAAATAGAATTTGACGATCTATTCATAAGAAAAAAAAAGTTTATTACAATTTATCTTCATGCACGTTGCTGTCTGGAAAATCAGTATTGTACAATTTATATTTATCAGCAAAATTGTTAAAACAGTATTCATTCAGGTAAGAATTATTCTTATGCAAATAAATTATATTAATAGAAGTATTTTTTTCTTCGTTTTTTAATAAAGAGTATTTTCCAGATTAATGACGGTTTCGATTAATATACAACCATTTTTGCGAAAATTTAAACACGTATTAGAAAAAAAAAATCAATAAATTTAATAACCCTAAAATGTATATTCTTTTAAAATAAAAAATGGAGTCATTTTGCCATATTTGGGCGGTAGCTGCCCACTACCCGCTTTCCAGTCTTGATGGAGTTCAAAAGCATCTCCGAGTCCTTGATGGAGAAGAATTATTTTCCAACCTTCAGCCTCTTTCTCTCAGACAGGATGTGGTGAGTCTCTCACTGTTCTTTCACTATTGCAATGAAAAGTTCTCGGGCGAACTACATTCATTGGTTCCAGCACGTCTGACTTTCAAGACGAAGAGTCATCATGCCACTTAAATAATAGAAACCTGCACGCATTCCGTCCGTATACCATTGTAAAAAGTAAGTTCAATTCACATAATTCTTCCACTGGCCTGTGAATAAAAACTCCCAGGAGGATGTTTCCCCAATCACTACAATCTTAAACTATTAACTGTTAGGTTCCTCTTCGATACATATAAGCTACACCTTAACGTAACCCTCTAACTTGAGTGGTCTCCAGGCCTTGTTCAGGGTGAACCGTACTGTAAAACAATTATCCCATATATATATATATATATATATATATATATATATATATATATATATATATATAATTTATTCGAAAATTATAACATAAATATGTTATAAAATCACTACAAAAATATCCATTTTGTTTCAAAGCTTCTGGTGTCTTATCAAACGATGGTGCTGAATGTAGAATAAAGAGTTTTAAAAGGTTCAAATCAACCAAACACGCGACGAAAGGGGGAAACGCTGTTACATAAACTGCAATCACCAATCAAAATACAAGTTATATATATATATATATATATATATATATATATATATATATATATATATTGATAATATTAGTGGTAAATATATACATACATATGCAAAATATATAAATATATATATATACATGCATACACATACATATATATTTTTTTTGAATAAAAAAATTCCAAGAGGTTAGAATCCAGGTAGAACTCAATGTCCAGGAGAGAGTAAGGATATAATGGAATAAATTATGACCATGGAATATTAGTGTTTAAACCTTTATATTATATATATATATATATATATATATATATATATATATATATATATATATATAAAGAAAAATATACGGAAAAAACAAACAAAAATCCTTATATGCAATTATGCTGTTTTAATGTTAATATAATGTCAACGTCGGACGTTTCGGTCTAATAAACCATCTTCAGGACGTATTCATAAAATATAATTAACATTATCAATTCAACATGACAAAGACATGTCCAATTTACTATACTTTTTAAGATAATGCCACTAGGATGTGATGGCTTACGAGGAATGAAAGAATTTAGTGAGGAGAAGTAAGGAAAAGGACCATAAAGGAACAGGAAGAAGGAAGAAGGAAGGTGGTTATTAACGTTAGATTTAATTTTTGAAGATTTTATGTGGTAGGGAAGCAAGAAATCGCAAGAGATTTCCACGTGCGAGAAGTGCGGAAAAAGAAATTACTAGAATAGACGGTAGCATCTAACTAGTTTGACAGTAAAACGGTTAGACGGATTTGCTAATCTAGGGGCACGCTTAAGAACCGAGTAAAAAGAAATCATCATTGTATTAGGTTGGTGCAAAAATAATGTCGTTTTCTCACGTAGTAACATATGTGAGAAAACGATATTATTTTTGCACCAACCTAATAGATAAGACAGAGGGAAGCCACGTCATGGCGCTGAGAAACGGACTGAAGTCGAGATACCGTATCAGGATTGATTACATTAGAAACTTTTCCTAGAATTTTATCAAGAATCTTCAGATCTATATTAGGGGCACTAGACAAGATATGACAGCAGAATTCAACGCACAGACGAATGGCAGATTTATAAATATGCAAGATGGATTCTGACGAGAAACGTTATCTGGTGCACTGATCCGACTTTCCTAACAGCAGACCTATCAACTGATATAATCACTCCTCTTCTTGTCAGTGGAAAATGTAAATCTAAAAAGGTGAAAATCTTGCTCTCCCGGACATAAGAATAAGCCATGCTGATGGCAGACAGAAAAATTCTAAGTGACGATTAAATTAAAGCAGTTTTGCTTTGGATGCGTTCAAATTTACAAAACCAATCCTTGCTCCAATTAACAAATGATTGGGAGTCCTTTTTCAGAGCAGTTTCCAGATTTATTTGGATCTGTTAGACTTGCTATTAAGACAGGAGTAAATAGTTTTGTCATCTGCATAAATACATATTTGGGAATCGATGGCATTGGGAAGGTTTTCGATGAAGCTTAGAAAGAGCGCAGGCCCAAGCATAGATCGCTTTGGCGAATCCTACATTAATATGAAATGGTCTAGAAGAGTGCCTGTTCAACACGACCTTCATTATATGATTAAGTCAGACTTTCAAAGACAACATAGCCTGTGAGCTTGCGATAGGCGTGCCAAACACTGTCGAGCGACTTTGAGATATCTAGAGCCACAGTTTCGCCATGGTTTTTATCTAAAGCGCCTTTGAGATATCTAGAGCCACAGTTTCGCCATGGTTTTTATCTAAAGCTTTATAAACAATATATTCGTAGCGTCTATTCTAACATAATTTCAACGAAGGAATAAATTGAATAACATATGTATTTACCCTCTTCTCCTCGGTAATTTTATAATTTTAAGACATAATAGTGATTAAATTTGGATTGTAAAATTGGCAGTTTTTAATTTTAATATCAAATTTTATCATATAATTTAATAATTGTTGGTTAGAATAAATTCTTTTTTAATATTACCCGTATTTTAAAGATCTGAATAGCTATTATAACATGACTTCGTTGTCAAGCTTTTGAATTTTCCTATACTTGTATTTTGATTGGTCATTCTAGCTTTCGTAACAGCGTTTTCCCTTTGCAAAGGATCGTTAATTAATTTGTAACTTTTAAAACCATTTATTTTACATTCAACATAATCACTTGATAAGACACCGGGGGTGTTGAAACAAAATGGCTATTTTTGTAGTGATTTTATAACATATTTATGTTATTTTTTTTAAATATATATATATATATATATATATATATATATATATATATATATATATATATATATATATATATATATATTCCTTCTTGAACTTTTATACAGGCTGTGGAGCATAATTTCACAGAGAAGTAAATCGTATTAACAATGTTAAATATATGACATATTGGTATCGCAGTGGTTACTAGCTGCACTACCACGCCCAACTTGGTTTAACTTCTCCTAGGCTGGTTGCTAATCAAAGTTAGAAGATCTAATCTGTTATTTAAAGTTGGGGTTCACATATTAGAAAAATATCTCAATTTATAATAAGACATGTTTACAAAAACAACTGCTGACAAAATATCCTGAATTTAAATTATTTATATATATATATATATATATATATATATATATATATATATATATATATATATATATATATTAGACTGCAAATAGCGTCTAAAATAGTTGAAACAGCAAAAGAAAAACAAAACCTTAACAAAAACAATTATAAACATGGCAACAACGTACTAACCATAATCATGAATTAAGAATATGTCTGACTTTCCGTGATTTGTACATTGTTTACAATAGCACTTACCATTTCTGCAATAACGCAACACGAACAATTGCTACAGTAACACAATTTAGAGATCTTCTATATTCAGTAAGTTCCCACAAGAAAGATCTTCGCATATATTTAAAACACAATAAATAATAGAACAGTACCATGTCAGTCATTTTTAAATAAACATGTATTAGAGAGAGATTGCTGCTTAAAAACGCAAATAACTAACTATACACACACACACACAAACACACACACACACACACACACACACATATATATATATATATATATATATATATTAGTGTATGTACACGCATGCGCGTTCGTCTGCGACGTTTTAATTTAATTTGATGTGGATGTTTGAGTATCGGTCGCATCTTTAAGAAGGATCTAAAAAGCCGCCCGACCGGACAAACAAGATAATGATATTCTCCTTTTAAATTTTGCATTAACGTTTAACGTATATAGTTTTTTCTTTTCTTTTTTTTTTTTGTAGTGGGGGTTGTTTTGTCTACCATCCTTATTGTCTTATTAGTGAGTTGAATCTTTTAAGTCAAATGCTTCTATGTATTTTCTTCCCCTTCCTCTTGACTATTCTCGATTGACCTCGACAGAGGACATTAATGATGCCACATGGATAAACATCGGGACGATTTTATCCCGCTTTTATAGTTGATTGGTTAACGTGGTGAAATGTAAGCCGCGCTGCCATTGGTTCAATAGAGAGCACCCCCCACCCACCAGGTGAAATTTGGGATATCTAAGATATTAGCAGCGCATTTTTATTATTAGGTCGGTGCAAAAATAATGACGTGATAATGTCGTTTTTTGACGTATTTTTAACGTCATAAAACGACATTATTACGTCATTATTTTTGCACCAACCTAATAGATTCGGTGGAGTAAGGGAAAGCGGCTCGGGTTGAGGAATCGGAGAGCCGAGTTCGAATTCAATTCGAATCCATTACATTCACTTACGTGCTAATACCCTTAGGAAAGGTATTAATCCTCTTCATCTCCCTATAGCTATGGGTAAGTAGCTGGACAAACTCGGTTCTATAGCTTTCGATGGCAACTGGTTTAGGGGAAGGACGAGTGAATTTAAAACCCGCGGATAGTCGTTTGGGGACGTAGTGCACCAGGTCTCTTTATCCAGCCGTTCAAAAGCCTTCTCCACTATAATCAAATCGTATGTGCTGGTGTCTGGCTGCCGATTCCTAGGAACTGAGCTGCTTGACCCTCATACGACGGGAAATCCACCACAATGTTACTCAGTGAACTGGAACTGGATGGTCAGACACAGACACTCGGACATTAGCCGGCAACCGAGACATATGAAAGGAGCTGCTCAGTTGTACAGTGCTCCTTCGAAAGGACTGATAATAATGATGATGATGATAAAGAGCTACAAGCGATAGAAAGTTGGTCACCATGATCTCTAACTTCTTGAAGAAACACAGCATATACAAGAGCATGAAGAAAGATCCCAATGCGAATCTCCTCTGAATGTTGTTACATCATTTGCCTGTCTTCATATTAATATTTGAAATTAATGACATTTAGATAATTTTCCTTTCTGAGAAATAGACATTAAAGTATGAACAATATCAATCAATCATTATTATAAACTGATTTATTCGATTTTATTCTCCGCTGTACTTTCCTTATTCTTTTTTTTTTTTTCAGAATTTCTATACGAAAGATTTATTCAATACTAGGAGTAGACTTTCTAATTCTGCTTATTTTGCTTGAAGTTATTAGTTATTAACTAACAGGACTTTTTATATCGCTTCTGCTTATTACACGAAAACATATATTTTACTGCCTAAGCTAGAGATTGAAATGAAGACCAATAGTTAAAGGCCACTGATTCGAAGGACAATCAGGGGGTCAAAATTTGAATATAGGGATCAGTGTATTCCTTAATTCTATTGTTTAAGATAATAAAAACAGAGAGTCTAAGCTCAGACATATGTACCCAATAAAATAACGTTCATAATAATAATTATATATATATATATATATATATATATATATATATATATATATATATATATATATATAGTTGGATTGATGTTTTTCACAAACTCACATCTATCCAACTAAATATGTTAACTCTATCACTGATATTGTGCGCTTTCCAATAAGTGCCGCGCATATATAGGAGTATTTGATTCTTTCTACCTATGCACAGTAGATTCAAATAATATATATATATATATATATATATATATATATACGTAATTTTTATATATATTAATATATAAAAATTGCGTGTATATATATATATATATATATATATATATATATATATATATATATATATATATATATAATCATAATTTCGATTTTGATTCTGTGAAGATTTATGAGGCAGGCATAATATCTATCTCACGCACGGTGAATACTAGACCTGGCTTCTTTAATATTTCCCCTTTTCTAGCAAGATTAATGCTCGACAAATGTACATATAAGTTTTAGATTAAAATACAATTCTTTTGATTTTTCATTTTTCATTCAAAATACCATATTTTAGGAATAAGTTTTCACAACATCGCCGACGTGACGCCGACGTGATCATATTGAAACGGAACGCTGATCTTGAAAAATTTCAGTTGTCTGTTTTGATTATTCTTATGTACATCGTCTTTTCATGTTGAATTAAATATAGTCTAATGTTAATTATGTTTTATGAATATGTCCTGAAGATGGTCTACAAGACCGAAACGTCCGACGTTGACATTATATTAACATTAAAACAGCATAATGGCATATTAGGATTTTTGTTTGTTTTTTCTGTATATTTTCTTCATATATATTCATAATATATATATATATATATATATATATATATATATATATATATATATATATATATGAAACTACTGTAAATAGGTAGAAAGAATCAAATACTCCTTGACATGGTCTAAGCTTGTATTACATCAGGTTTTTGACTGTCAGGTTGCGTGTTATTTTTGAAAACCGTTGGGTATTTCCGTCCTTCGTCTTTCGTCAAAAATCGTTTGTCCCCCTTTCAAAATAGTTCTATTGTGTATAAGTTTAAATGTCAGTGGGATGCTGAATATGTAGAACGGACCAATCAAAGGCGAGAGACTGAATTGGTTAACATGTTCCTGCTACTATAAGATCAGTTAATCTCAGTCATTCTTCCAGGACAACACAGTCGGTACATGACTCAGCAATAGGTCAACACCTGTTAGACAACTCTGACTGCTCAGATACGAATGAAGATGATTTTTGCAGCACTGTTCTGCATAGGGTCTGGTCCGCTCACCATTTAAATATTGTTAAGGAGTTTTATATTAAGATACACAAACGTGAGCAAAAACATAATTTTTTTGCTCATTGTGTTTAATTGAAGGGTTGTAAGTAACACTTTTTTTCTTTTTAATATTCATTTGGAACATTTAATTCGTTTAATTCATGAACCAGTTTACTAATAAATTGTTTTTAGTCGTGTTCCTCAGTATCCTCTCCGTTTTCACTATTTTTGGCTTTTCTGTAAACATCATCTTGTGTCTCGTCTTATACCAACTGTTTCCTTCTGAAAAAGTGTTGGCTGTAAGGATCCTAAAGAAAAATTTATGTATGCGCGTGAGTTTGTTTAAAATAGGATATCAAATCCCGACTGTTTTGGAGAAATTTGACAAGTGGAAAAACGTTTCAAAATCTAGATTAGATTATACGTTTCAACCTTTCTAGACTTCATCAGATCCAGAAACGAAAGACAGAAATGTGTGTGTGCTTTGTTTAAGCATACACACACATATTACAGAAACTACTCTTGGAGGGAGAAGGCACGGTGGAGTTATTGATAGCCGCTCGGGTTGAGGATTGAGCCTAGACCGAATTCCAGTCGAATCCATTACATTCACTTACGTGCTAATACCCTTGGGAAAGGTATAAATTCTCTTCCTCACCACCAGCTATAGGTAAATAGCAGTTCAGACTGGGTTCTATGGCCTTGGATAGCAAGTGGTCTACCACAAAAAGAAATGGCAACCTACTGCGGGAAAAAAATCTGCCTCGTTAGTCATGTATCGAAAGATCGCCTAAACGGGTATCACGCATGGCACATAACTCACTGACTGACTCATGTGCCACTGAGGTTCCCTTCTATGGCTATCATATATATATGCATATTTTTTTATGAGTTCACTTCTGAAACCAACATTGAGCAACTATTAATACTTCCTGGCTTGAAAATGAGATATTTAATACCACTAAAAACCTTCCATCTACCTAAGGTATGTAGATGACATTCTCCTCTTTGATTAAATACATAAATTACAAAAAACTCACAAATCTCGTAAGATCAAATATAAACTTACCATCATGAGGAAGAAAACAGACAACCACTTGCTGGCCCGTGTGAGTATAGTTTCGCTCTAGCAGAAACCCATTTACATTTTTCTTGGTTTTTTTTTGTTTTGTTTTTTTCTTGGTTTTTTAATTTATCTAATTTTCTCTCCCGCCACTCAAAAACATTTTGTCCCAATGATTCTCCCTTATTTGATAGTTTAGTAAGAAATCCCGGTTCGAAAGAAAAAAAAACAAAAAAAACAGGAAAAATGGAAAATTAAATGTCTTTGGCTAGATGCGAAAGTGTCTCGTCAGTATTCTAATGATGTTGTGACAGTATCTTTTTGCTTGATATATTGTCTGAACTTGGAAATCTTCTAAACAGCTTCTTTCTCCTGTTCTAACCTTATTGAAAGCATATCTCTCAAGCCCAGTACTTGGTGAGGGCGGAGGATTGGCCGTTGATTCCCCCCACCAGGTCGACGCTTGGACATAAGGTAAGCCGTACATTCAGTTACCATGATGAGGAAGAAAACAGACAACCACTTGCTGGCCCGTGTGAGTATAGTTTCGCTCTAGCAGAAACCCATTTACGTTTTACTTTGTTTTTGTTTTTTTTTTTCTTCGTTTTTAAATTTATCTATTTTTTCTCTCCCCACACTTAAAGACATTTTGTCCCAATGATTCTCCCTTATTTGACAGTTTAGTAAGAAATCCCGGTTCGAAAGAAATAAAAAAAAACAGGAAAAATGGAAAATTAAATGTCTTTGGCTAGATGCGATAATAATCCGGGTAACCTTATTTTCAATTTCTTTTTAGAATAGACAATGGGACTTATACTAAGTTAAAACTTAATGTGATAGGGTATAACCAAGTGTTATCCAGGTCTCCTTACCTGTTATATCCCCACCCAATCCTTCCCTCTGTTTGTGTCGTCCTTTTTTGTGTTATCTGTAATAGGAGTAGGTAGTCTCTTCTACCACCCGGTCAACACTCCTCCCCCTTCTATTGGACATGAGTAGAGGCTTACACCTTGTTTCTTGTCTAGGAAGGGGTTCCCGGTACTCTTTCTCTCTCCGGCCTCTGTATTAGTGCAGCTCTCTTTCTCCCGTGTTGTGTGCAGTCTGTGGCATCACCTCTTCATTCTGAGGGTACAGGGTTGACAGTTCTCTGGTTGCTGTTTCCGACTGGTAGTTAGGAGCCCTAACTCTTGCGTAGCGTCTTGAGCGGCCGCTCTGATCAACAGTTGTATAATACCGGGGTGTTTGTAGTGCCATGTCGCGCATGGTAAGGTATCCCTGCAGTCACCTCCGGTGGGCAGCCCTGAGGCCACATAATGATGCAGATTTTGCCAACTCCGCGTCACGGTCGAAACTGTCTGTTTCTTTTACTTTGGGCCTTCTCATCTTACAAACAAAATTCAACATGAGTTACAAAAACCGAAAGATTAACCCTAAACTAGCCTCTCAAAAACCACTTAAACCCCTCAACATTCTGTTCTCCAACATCCGGGGAATTAGGACAAACTTCTGCAGTCTGGAATCTTTCCTCACTGCAAACGGCCGGGATATACTGGCTCTCTGTTAGACAAACCTTGTCTCGTCTATCCCCTCTTCTGATCTCTCGATCCCCGGCTATCTTCCTCTCATCAGAAAAGACTCTCTAACCCACATGCACGGTCTTGGTGTCTACGTCAAGGAACATCTCCCTCTGGCCAGAGAGTCCTCTCTCGAAACGCCAGACCAGTCATACATGTGTCTCCGACTCTCTCTCCTCAATGCGGTAAGCTATCTCTTCTTCCTTTACCGGTCTGCATCATCTCAATACTGTGAGATACTCGATAGCATTTCTGACAGCATAGACAAGGCTCTCTCCCTCCACCCGTTTGCTCACATTTTTGTGTTTGGTGACTTTAACGCCCATCACACCTCGTGGCATAAGAATGCTATTACTGACCGCGCAGGCATTCAAACGCTCAATTTTTAAATCTCCCATTCCCTCACACAGATAGTTAACTTCCTCACTCGTTTTGCCTTCAACCGGGAAAGTAAAGCCTCTCTCCTCGACCTGTGCTTTACCTCCATCCCCGAATCCTGCAGCGCCTCGCAACTCTGCCCTCTTGGTAACTCTGATCATGCAGTAGTATCAGTTAACATCTCCTTCAACTCCACCTCCTATAAAGAACATCCTACCACTAGAACTTCGTTCTACTATCAACGAGCTGACTGGGACGCGTTCCGTGATTTCCTCCGCGATGTCCCCTGGGGTGGAGTCTTTAATCTCCCCGTCCAAGAATGTGCGTCTGAAGTCTCTTCCTGAGTTAAAGCTGGAATCGACGCTTTTATCCCATCAAGGAAATATAGGGTCAAGTCGCGCTCCTCCCCCTGGTTCTCGGCTGCTTGCTCAGCCGCCAGTGCCCATAAGAACCACTACTTTCACCTATTCCGTAGCGACATGTCTGACTGCAATAGACGTCTCTTTGCCTCCGCCCGTAACGAGTGTAAGCGTGCCCTCCACGATGCTAAGTCACTATTTGCGGCTCGGATGAAGGAACGTATTGCATCTCGCAAATTTGGCTCCAAAGATTATTGGCGTCTCTGCAAGAGCGTATCGAACAATTGCAAACCCTCTATACCTCCTTCATTCAACCAGTTCGAAGTCCTGACCTCCTGACCGACAAGGCAGATTTTCATTCAACTCGACGCTCGACTCTTCCGGTTTACCCATACCCGACTTCCCTCTTAGAACTGAAGCCATATTGAGTGTGTTAAACATAATCCCATCTTTGGTACTGGGCGTTATCTTAAATTTAGACCCCAACAAGGCTAGTGGTGGAGACGGGATACCAGCCATTGTCTTGAAGAAATGCGCGCCTGAACTGGCGCCCGCCCTTTCTAAACTATACAACTACTGCCTCAAGGAATCTTGTTTTCCTGATTGCTGGAAGTCCTCTTCGATCGTTCCTGTCTTCAAGAACTCCGGCGAACCCTCTGACACTTCCAACTACCGTCCTATCAGTTTTCTTCCCCTCTTCGGCAAAGTCTTCGAAACCCTAGTCAATACCGGGGTGGTTAACCACCTCACATCCCATAATCTGCTCTCAGACAAGCAATATGGTTTCCACTTTGCCCGATCTACGGCCGATGTGCTTACGGCCATCACTGAAACAGTCTACCGAGCTCTTCAAAATAACGGGGAAGCCCGAGCCGTGGCACTAGACATCTCCAAAGCATTTGATAGGGTTTGGCATGCCGGCCTTCTTCGCAAGATCCAGGGTCATGGCATTACGGGTCGATTATATAACCGAATACGATCATTCCTGTCAAATTGAAGGTCGTTCTCAATGGATTCTCCTCCAGTTCCTATCCCACGAACGCAGGTGTTCCTCGAGGCTCCATCCTAGGCCCAACTCTATTCCTTATCTACATAAATGACCTTCCTGACGCAATAATTTCCCAAGTTAGCATCTATGCGGATGACACCACAATTTATTCCTGCCTCAAAAACAAATCTAGTCTCGCTGACAAAACTCGCCTGGCCGTGCGTCTCGAAAAGAACCTCCAATCGATTGTGAACTGAGGCACGAATTGGCTGGTCAACTTCAACGCTTCTAAGACAAAACTGCTCTCTATTAATCACCACAGAGATCCTTCTCTTCCCTCCATTAGAATGTCTGACGCTCAACTTCTCGAGAACAAATCTCTGTGGCTTCTCGGTCTCACGTTGACTGCTGACCTGAGATGGAATAAATACATTGAATCCACTGCAAGGAAAGTTGGCTCCCTGAGCCGCGCCAGGAAGTTTTTCTCCCCGTAGTCGATCCTCCAGATCTACAAATCAACAATTTGCCCTTGCATGGAGTATTGCTGCAATATATGGTCTGGTGCCCCTTCTGTTTGCCTCGGGGTTCTTGATAGGCTCCAGAGGCGGATATGCAATGTAGTTGGCCCTGCCCTGGCGTCTCGTCTACAGTCACTTTCTCACAGACGCGCCGTCGCCTCCCTCTGTCTGTTCTACAAATACTTTCATGGAAGAGCTGCATTCGCTGGTTCCCAAACGTCATTAGTTCCAGCGCCTTACGAGGCTGCCATCCCGCTCTCACCCCTTCACTCTCGAAACTCCTAAATGTAGCCGTCTCTTCTACTCTAATAGCTTCATGTCTCGCACCTCTCGCCTGTGGAACTCACTTCCCTTTTCCTGTTTCCCTGTGAGCTATAATCTCCAGCTATTCAAGTGTGATGTCAATCGACATCTCCAGTTGCCTTGATCCCTTGCCACTACCCTCATCCTTTCTTCTATCACTCCTATCTGATCTTGCTCTAAATTTTCTGCAACCCCTTGTGTGCTAGTGACTTCCCGCCTTGCTTGGGGTGAAATGCTTAAAAAATTAAAAAATAACAATAAAATTCATTTTCTTTTATTGATAGACACTTATAATAATATATTTACTACCTCCCCACATAAAGAAAACTAACCAGCATAAGCATGTACATTCTGAACTATAAACGTGAAAATCATTTTACAAAAAAGCGACATTTAATAAACTCTGCAAGAGTTAACTTATCCATGGAAAAAAATTTCTACATTGAATGAAAAAAAATAGACAAACTCTAATTAATAATGACTTTCCTAATTACGTTGTTGATCAACAAATTTGATGAGCTATTAACATAAATCAAAAAGAACATAATACATCCTCAAATAACCCTACACATATCAACCAACTCTATCGCAATCAAATACACTCTAAATGCAATAAAAAAAAAATCCTAAAAAAAAACGCATAAATACTAACATATCCCCCACTGATCCCAGTCAAAAATAAAACTAATCATATACTATACTAAATTTAATACAAGCACTTTAATCATTCGCAATAATTCTTCTTCAATTGATATTTTACAAAAACCAACATTGTACATCAATTTAAATGACGTTTGCGAGATTGTATTTGTGATAAAAAAGTAAATATGTTGGTTTCACAACAACAACATTATAAAGAGGGACTTACATTACATATGGCAGATTCAAATTCCTTCGTCCAACATTTAAAGGAGCATTCATAATTTAGAGAAGTATTAATTGCAATACAATTGTACGGCAACATGAAAATTAAAAAAAAAAACCTCTATATAAAAAAAAAATAGAACCAACACTAAATAAGATTAACTACAAGTATAGCAACAATTTTTTAAAATATCTATAACAGCAAGGTTTTAAAATACCTAAATTGTAATTTTTAAAAAATACAATTATAGAAGCAATGTTTTAAAATACTTAATTTGTAATTCTTTAAAAAAATTACAAATTCAGTTACCCCCTTGGATAAATTTAATTTTTGAATTAACAGAGTGCGTTTCATGCGCATTTACAAAAGAATTCACAACTATTAATCACATTAATTGTAGTCTTAGCAATTCAACCCTGAAGATGATCTTGGATGAGATTGAAAGTACTTGAGAAAATAAAAGAAATGAAAACAAAAAACAAAAAAAAAAAACTACGGTGCCTTCCTTCTTGAGTTTAATAAAACAACATGCAGAAATTGGTCTGTGAATTTGAACGGATGAAAATAAAGATAAACAAACATATGTGTAGATAATTCAACCAAACATGCATGAATTAACATATGCTGCCTAAATACACACACACACACACACACACACACACACACACACACATATATATATATATATATATATATATATATATATATATATATATATATATATATATTACTTATCGTAAGACTATTGTAGTGAAGCGCTGAACGCATTACACTCATGAAATGGTTAAATCCCCACTAACCCATTTTTTTTAGTCAGAACTTCTTTTTAAAAGTTGAATTAATCCCACAGGTGTATGCACACCATTATTATCTTCATAGATAAATCTTTAATTGATTGTATTTTTGCCTCCAGATATAAAGGGGAGAAAGAAATAATTTATGTTCTAAATCACTTTTTAAAAGTATTATTATAAATCGCATTTACTGTAATTTCAATCAATGGATTAGTCAGTTATATTCACGTTTTAATAAAAAGTAAATATAACATGCTTAGACAAAGTATCATCGAATAGTCATGGTGATGGTAATATTAGCCGTCTCTTTATAAGGAATCATTCGGCATTCACTCTCCTAGCTTGATCTATTGTCGGTATTCATTTATAAAATCTTTCTCTTAAAATAATTTACCAGCGAAATAGTTTTTTTTCAAATACAATAGATGTTATCGAAATTTCCAGTATGATAGAATAAAGTACAAATTGGAAACTTTATTCTGGCGGATTCCAATCCATTTTTCATCTGTATTTGATCCCAATTCTTTTTTCCAGTATTGATGGGAGCTTCCTTCCTAACCTTTTATTTGCAGTAATGTGGGATGTCAGCGTCTTCATTATGTCATTATTTTCTCTTCGAGTGCCGTAAGATATCTATTTTCTCTGTTGCTACCGTTGAAAGTCCACGAGCTATGTGGTCTCTGTTATTCACCAAGATCGATAGGCTTTACTCGTTCAAAGCCATTTTTGAAAATTGGTCTTAGAAAGTCGTTCCGTACAGTTGAAAGTTTAAATATTTCTGAACGGGGTTGGCGCCAGGCATGACGTCCCTATGAATGCTTCGATGTGATGTAGCTATTTAAGAAGACACAAAGTGTCATGAACTATATGTTCCCAAAGATTATTATAAAAACCGGGTGATTTCAGTTGGTTCTCTGTTTTTATAAACTTGTTACTGAAACAATGTGGGATGCATAAAACTTGCAGAAGAAAAAATAGAGAAAAAAAAAATTTAATAAAAATGATTTGAAATTAGTTAAAACTCTAATTTATATTAGGTTGGTGCAAAAACAATGTCGTTTTCTCACATAATAACATATGTGAGAAAACGACATTATTTTTGCACCAGCCTAATATAACGATACCGGCGTCGAGATTTTATCAATTTGTACTTGAACTGGCTAGATATAACTAAATCCTATGCTGACAGTTCGTTTTCTCGCATTTCTGACTTTTGGAACGCCCTTCCGGTTCCATTCTTTTCAACCAAATTTAATCGCAAAATTTAAAAGCAGTGTCAATCGCTATCTACTGTCCTTCTGGTTACACTTTTCTCTTTCCACTCAGTATTAATATTTCTGTATCTGTCTATATTTCCGAGATGAGGTATTATGTACACTATTTACATTATTCGGAATATTGTTTTCATCTTTGTTGCCATTTTTATCAAAACGTTTCAGCCGCTGTACCCTCCGACCTTCTTCAAGTGGTTGGAATGTCGAACTGAACCCTTTATTTTACTCGCTGGGCTAGACTGTTCTAGTTCCACGTGCCATGTCTAATGAATGTCAGTTATCAGTTATCTCCTGCTAATTCACCTCTTCAAGTTCTCCACTGCCTTAAACAGGTATTGAACTCACAAATTTGGAGTCCTGTCACTGGAACTAACCAAAGCCTGTATTCTCTGAGCCATGTGGCCTTAATATTTCTGTTCCTAATTCTTCTACACCCTGTAACCCCTTGTGTCTTAGTGGCTTTATTGCCTTGTATGGGATGATACCGATTTTTAAAAAAGTTATATACAATATTGAGTTTCTGCAAACTCACCAATTAACCAAAATAAAATTAAAAAATAATACAGTAAAGATTAATAGAAAACACCAAACCTGAAGCGATTCTTTCAAAGAATTGATATGAAGATGTTAAAACGGTAACGTCAGAACTACGGCCGTCGTAGTAGCATCTGTAATATTATACAGAATGGATATATTTTTGGCTTTATTTTCAAAGCCCGCTTTGTAGATTTAAGCAGACGACGTAAGAATATTGAAGCTTTAGGAAGCAATACATAATATAAAGAATGAAATAAAATCGATACAAAACTTATAACTTATATAAAACTGGGGCAGAAAGCAGTAACGTGTATTGGAGGGGGTGGTCAGCTAGCAAAGAGAACATTCACCATGACAACAAAATGTTTATAGATTGGAAATTGGGGAAGTTATCGAAATTAAATAAACTAATAAGAATGGAAACGAGAGAAGAAAGAAATATTGAAAAGTAAGAAGAAAAAATGAAAAAGAAGTAAAAAGGTAAAGGAAGAGCAAAATAAAGAGAAAGAAGAATAAAGTAGAAAGAGGATGCAGACACAAAAGAACGATGACGAGGCGGGGAAGAGACCAGTATAAAATAATAGGGAATGGAGAAAATGTATGCGACGAAAAGAGAGTAAGTACAAGAAGGATAGTGTTAAAAAGAAAGGAGAAAGAAAAATAATCAGGTGAAAATGATAGGAAAGAGGGGAAGTAAAAACTAAAAATAGGACGAGAGAGAGAGAATGAATCACGTGAAAAGGGGGGGGGAAGGGAAATTAAATCATGTGAAAAGGAGAGTAAACGGCGAAAGGGTCACGTGAAAAAGAGTGGAAATGAAGAAAGAATCAGGGGAAAAGGAAAGAAAAGAACAAAACGAGAGGATAAGGATAATGAATCGTAGGAAAAAGAGAGGAAAGAGCGAAAGAATAATATGAAAAGGAGGGGAAAGAGTAAATGAATCAGGGGAAAAGGACATGAAAGGGAGAATATGTCATATGAAAAGGAGAGGAAAGGGAGAATATGTCAGGTGAAAAGGAGAGGAAAGCGAGAATGAATCAGGGGCAAAGGAGAGTAAAGATTGAATGAATCAGGGGAAAAAAAGAAGAAAGGGAAGATGAATCAAGGAAAAAGGAGAGGAAAGGGTGAATGAATCAGGGGAAAAAGAAGAGGAAAGGGAGAATGAATCAGAGGAAAAGGAGAGTAAAGGTAGAATGAATCAGGGGAAAAGAAGAGGAAAGGGTGAATGAATCAGGGGAAAAGGAGAGGAAAGGTTGAATGAATCAGGGAAAAAAGAGAAGAAAGTGAGAATGAACCAGGGGAAAAGGAGAGGAAAGGGAGAATATGTCATATGAAAAGGAGAGGAAAGGGAGAATGAATCAGGGTAAAAAGAGAGGAAAGGGAGAATGAGTCAGGAAAAAAAAAGGAAAGGGAGAATGAATCAGGGGAAAAGGAGAGGAAAGGGTGAATCAATCAGGTGAAAAGGAGAGGAAAGGGTGAATGAATCAGGGGAAAAGGAGAGGAAAGGGTGAATCAATCAGCTGAAAAGGAGAGGAAAGGGTGAATCAATCAGGTGAAAAGAAGAGGAAAGGTAGAATGAATCAGGGGAAAAGGAGAAGAAGGTGAATGAATCAGGGGAAAAGGAGAGGAAAGGTAGAATGAATCAGGGGAAAAGGAGAGGAAAGGGTGAATGAATCAGGGGAAAAGGAGAGGAAAGGTAGAATGAATGTGGGGACAAGGAGAGGAACGTGAGAATGAATGAGGGGAAAAGGAGAGGAAACGTAGAATGAATCAGGGGAAGAGGAGAGGGTGAATGAATCAGGGGAAAAGGAGAGGAAAGGCAGAATGAATCGGAGGAAAAGGAGAGTAAAGGTAGAATGAATCAGGGGAAAAGGAGAGGAAAGTGAGAATGAATCAGGGGAAAAGGAGAGGAAAGTGAGAATATGTTATATGAAAAGGAGAGGAAAGGGAGAATGAATCAGAGGAAAAGGAGAGGAATGGGAGAATATGTCACGTGAAAAGGAGAGGAAAGGTTGTATGAATCAGGGGAAAAGGAGAGCAAAGGGAGAATATGTCATGTGTAGATGAGAGGAAAGGGGGAATGAATGAGGGGAAAAGGAGAGGAAAGTGAGAATGAATTAGGGGAAAAGGAGAGGAATTGGAGAATATGTCACGTGAAAAGGAGAGGAAAGGTTGTATGAATCAGGGGAAAAGGAGAGCAAAGGGAGAATATGTCATGTGTAGATGAGAGGAAAGGGGGAATGAATGAGGGGAAAAGGAGAGGAAAGTGAGAATGAATTAGGGGAAAAGGAGAGGAATGGGAGAATATGTCACGTGAAAAGGAGAGGAAAGGTTGTATGAATCAGGGGAAAAGGAGAGCAAAGGGAGAATATGTCATGTGTAGATGAGAGGAAAGGGGGAATGAATGAGGGGAAAAGGAGAGGAAAGGGAGAATGAATTAGGGGAAAAGAAGAGGAAAGGGTGAATGAATCAGGGGAAAGGAGAGGAATGGGAGAATATGTCACGTGAAAAGGAGAGGAAAGGTTGTATGAATCAGGGGAAAAGGAGAGCAAAGGGAGAATATGTCATGTGTAGATGAGAGGAAAGGGGGAATGAATGAGGGGAAAAGGAGAGGAAAGGGAGAATGAATTAAGGGAAAAGGAGAGGAAAGGGTGAATGAATGAGGGGAAAGGAGAGGAATGGGAGAATATGTCACGTGAAAAGGAGAGGAAAGGTTGTATGAATCAGAGGAAAAGGAGAGCAAAGGGAGAATATGTCATGTGTAGATGAGAGGAAAGGGGGAATGAATGAGGGGAAAAGGAGTGGAAAGTGAGAATGAATTAGGGGAAAAGGAGAGGAATGGGAGAATATGTCACGTGAAAAGGAGAGGAAAGGTTGTATGAATCAGGGGAAAAGGAGAGCAAAGGGAGAATATGTCATGTGTAGATGAGAGGAAAGGGGGAATGAATGAGGGGAAAAGGAGAGGAAAGGGAGAATGAATTAGGGGAAAAGAAGAGGAAAGGGTGAATGAATCAGGGGAAAGGAGAGGAATGGGAGAATATGTCACGTGAAAAGGAGAGGAAAGGTTGTATGAATCAGGGGGAAAGGAGAGCAAAGGGAGAATATGTCATGTGTAGATGAGAGGAAAGGGGGAATGAATGAGGGGAAAAGGAGAGGAAAGGGAGAATGAATTAGGGGAAAAGGAGAGGAATGGGAGAATATGTCACGTGAAAAGGAGAGGAAAGGTTGTATGAATCAGGGGAAAAGGAGAGCAAAGGGAGAATATGTCATGTGTAGATGAGAGGGAAGGGGGAATGAATGAGGGGAAAAGGAGAGGAAAGGGAGAATGAATTAGGGGAAAAGAAGAGGAAAGGGTGAATGAATCAGGGGAAAGGAGAGGAATGGGAGAATATGTCACGTGAAAAGGAGAGGAAAGGTTGTATGAATCAGGGGAAAAGGAGAGCAAAGGGAGAATATGTCATGTGTAGATGAGAGGAAAGGGGGAATGAATGAGGGGAAAAGGAGAGGAAAGGGAGAATGAATTAGGGGAAAAGAAGAGGAAAGGGTGAATGAATCAGGGGAAAGGAGAGGAATGGGAGAATATGTCACGTGAAAAGGAGAGGAAAGTTTGTATGAATCAGGGGAAAAGGAGAGCAAAGGGAGAATATGTCATGTGTAGATGAGAGGAAAGGGGGAATGAATGAGGGGAAAAGGAGAGGAAAGTGAGAATGAATTAGGGGAAAAGGAGAGGAATGGGAGAATATGTCACGTGAAAAGGAGAGGAAAGGTTGTATGAATCAGGGGAAAAGGAGAGCAAAGGGAGAATATGTCATGTGTAGATGAGAGGAAAGGGGGAATGAATGTGGGGAAAAGGAGGGGAAAGGGAGAATGAATCAGGGGAAAAGGAGAGGAATGGGAGAATATGTCACGTGAAAAGGAGAGGAAAGGTTGTATGAATCAGGGGAAAAGGAGAGCAAAGGGAGAATATGTCATGTGTAGATGAGAGGAAAGGGGGAATGAATGTGGGGAAAAAGAGAGGAAAGGGAGAATGAATCAGGGGAAAAGAAGAGGAAAGGGTGAATGAATCAGGGGAAAGGAGAGGAAAGTAAGAATGAATCAGGGGAGAAGGAGAGGAATGGGAGAATATGTCACGTGAAAAGGAGAGGAAAGGGGGAATGAATCAGGGGAAAAGGAGAAGAAAGGGGGAATGAATGAGGGGAAAAGGAGAGGAAAGGGGGAATGAATGAGGGGACAAGGAGAGGAAAAGGAGAATGATTCAGGGGAAAAGGACTTGAAAGGGAGAATATGTCATATGAAAAGGAGAGGAAAGGGAGAATGAATCAGGGGAAAACCAGTGGAAAGGGAGAATATGTCATGTGAAAAGGAGAGGAAAGTTTGAATGAATCAGGGTAAAAAGAGAGGAAAGGGAGAATGAGTCAGGGGAAAAGGAGAGGAAATGGTGAATGAATCAGGGGAAAAGGACATGAAAAGGAGAATATGTCATATGAAAAAGAGAGGAAAGTGAGAATGAATCAGGGGAAAAAAGAGGAAATGAGAATGAATCAGGGGAAAAGGAGAGGAAAGTGATAATATGTCATGTGAAAAGGTGAGGAAAGGTTGAATGAATCAGGAAAAAATGAGAGGAAAGGGAGAATGAATCAGGGGAAAAGGAGGGGAAAGAGGGAATGAATCAGGGAAAAAGGAGAGGAAAGTGTGAATGAATCAGGGAAAAGGAGAGGAAAGGGAGAATGAATCAGGAGAAAGGGAGAGAAATGGTTGAATATATCAGGGGAAAAAGGACATGAAAGGGAGAATATGTCATATGAAAAGAGAGGAAAGTGAGAAAGAATCAGGGGAAAAAAAGAGGAAAGGAAGGAATATGTCATGTGAAAAGGAGAGGAAAGGTTGAATGAATCAGTGGAAAAGGAGAAGAAAGGGATAATGAATCAGTGGAAAAAGAGAGGAATGGCAGAAAGAATTCTGTGAAAAAGAGAAGAAAGAGAAGAAATTAATGTGGAAAGGAGGGTAAAAAGCGAAATAATCATCTGAAAAAGAGAGGAAATTGAAAAAGTGTCATGTGTAATGTAGAGGAATGGGAGAATGAATCTTCTAAAAGAGGAGAAAAAGAATCGTGTGAAACGGGGGAGAGTCGGTGAAAGAATCATTTGAAAAGGAGAGGAACGGTAGAACATATCATGTGAATAGTAGGCGAACGAGAGAACGAATCATGTATAAAGGACAGGAGTGCGGGAAAGAACGATGTGAAAAGAGGAAGAAAGAGGGAAAGGATAATCTGAAAAGTAGAGGGACGTAAGCAAAGAATCAATGAAAAGGAAAGTGGAAACAAAATGCGTATAAGGGAAGAAGAGAAGAAGGAAAAACGTAAAATGTGGGAAGTATCATGTGAAAAGTCGAGGAAACAAGAGTTGAACGAAAATGAGAGAAAAATCTACAATGGAAAAGAAAGAGGGGACGAATCATGTGCAAGGGAGAGGTGGGAGAAAAGTATGGAGCAAAAATGAGAAGAAGAAAAAGAATCATATATTAGGTTGGTGCAGAAATAATGACGTAATAATGTCGTTTTTTGACGTTAAAAAATACGTCAAAAAACGACATTATTACGTCATTATTTTTGCACCAACTTAATATATATGAGAAGAAGGACAAGAATAATCATGTGAGGAGGAGGAGAGGAAACGGAATGAAACAACAATGAGGAGGAGAAGATGAATCAAGTGAAAGGGATGGGAATTAGAGGAAGAATGATTTGAGAAAGAGAGGAAGAGAAAGAACAGTTTTGCAAGGAGAAGGAAAGAAAGAGAAAAATAGTGTGTAATAAAGAAGAGGTAAAAGAAAGTGCGAAGAAGTAAAGGAAGAGAGAAACAATGAAACAGATATATTTATTATTAACAGCAAAAAGAAATGAAATAATCTTGTAATAGAAAGAAGGAAGTGTTAAATGAAGTTGTAAGCAAAATCTTGAATAATAACTGTATCGATGTATCAAAAACAATAATGTAAATAGTCGTAAAATCTTTAGAAAGGATTTGTAAGAAAAGACAAAATAATAGCAATAATTCTAAAAATTATGATAATAATAGTAAGAAAAGATTGTTTTTTTAAAAAAAGGAAGTAAAAATGAAAGTAACATTTTGACAAACAAAACACAAGAAAGAGCAGCAGGAAAAACCAGGAAGTGAAAAGTTTTAGGTTTTGATAAGGAATCAAGTAGAGCGAAAGTAAATAACTGAAACAATGTGAAGAGAAAAAGAGAGGTTTGTTCAAAAGGAAAGAGAAAGTGAGAAAAAGTAAAAAAAAAAAAAGAAATCAAGAAAGAAACAGTGGGAAAGAAAGTATGAAAGTGAGCCAGAAAAACAAACAAAGAAAGTGAGTGAATGAATGAGACAAATAAACAAAAAAAAAAGAAAGATAGAACTCAAAGAAAGAAAGAAAGAAAGAAAGAAAGAAAGAAAGAAAGAAAGAAAGAGAGAAAGAAAGAGAGACAGTGAAAAAAGAAAAAAGAAAGAATGTGAGAAAGGGAAAGAAAGAAATTAAATAAGAGAAAGAGGCGAGTGATAAGAAGAAAGCAAAAGAAAAAACGAAAGAAAGAAAGGATAAGAAAAAGGAAGAAAGACTGTGAAAAAATAAACAAAGAAAGAAAGAAAAAACAAATGAGAAAAAATGAGCAAAAAGAAAGCAATAACTTGAGTCAGTGAGAAAAAGAAAGAAATAGATTAAGAAAAAGAACGAAATAAAGAATGCGAGTGAAAAACAGAAAGAACGAAAGGCAGTAAGAAAAAGAAAGAAAAAACAGAATGCGATTGAGCAAAAGAAAGAAAGAGAGTGAGAGAATGGGGAAAAAAAGAGAGAAAATAAAAATGGTAGAAAGAATAAAATTAGAATAGAATGATAAAAATACAAAATAAAAAACAATCATTGTTCTAACTGAGGTGAAACATAAACAGGAAAAAGAGAGATAGTATTAAATGAATGAAAAAGTTTAATAAAATGTCTAAGACAACAAAAAAGAGAAAGAAAAGGAAACACGAAAAAGAAAAAAAAAAAAAAAAACTTAAAACAGCCTCAAAATCTTTTGGTAAAAAAACAAACTACAAAGAAGGCACAAAACGTACAAAATGGCGGTATTCATAGTTATTGTATTGCATCTAAACGTTTCTTGTGCCTGCAAGAAAGAAATAAACAATTTAAACAAGAAAAAATATTCAAGGGAAAATAGTTGGTGAAAAAGTCTTAGAAGCTTTCGAAATAAATATACAAACCAATGACGATAAATAAAGATAAGTTAAGTAAATAACACGGGGGAGTATATAATGTCGAAGACACACAAGTAACAAAATCTATATACGAATAATAAATAATGCATTAGAATAAAATTAAATATAGAAAAAGTAAGACGCGCTAAGAAAATTCGCCTCGGCCTAACCGAAATTATATTGTCGACGATCTTATTCAGTATTTATTATTGTTAAATCTGCCGACTTGAGTTCACTCAACTTTTAGCTTTTCAGCTTCCAAAACCGTAAAAGCCGTTCCTGCGGACATTTTATTGAAGCAGATAAATTCCAAACTAAAAAGTAAGTTAAGTGAGGATTCCGGCAGTGATTTAAAACCTGTTATTTTTTTTATCTCTTTTTCTAGTTTTTCTTTTTTTTTTTTTTTTTTTTTTTTTTTTTAAAGCCCGCGGAGTTTGCCAACGACAAAAAAATCTTACCGGCTAGTGTTATTATTAGCTATATTCAGATGACAGCATCCGCAGAAATAAAATTATAAGAACTCTGAGACAAGGTATTAAGGGAAGGCGTGAAGAAAGTACTAAACACCGATTCTAAAAAAGACACAATGTATGGCCATTAGTAAAAGGTATAGTCGAAGTTATGAACCCCCAATTGAATCAAGCAAGTACTGAGATTTAACATGTTTTCAACTGACATGAACAGGAATGAATGTTGATTCAGTTGAGTTGCTTAATCTAGTGCAAGGAAAGTTGGTTCACTGTGTCGTGCCAGACAATTTTTTTTTTTTTTTTTGTTGGAATGCATCTTGCAAACTCATTAATCTACCATTCGTCCTTACATTGAACATTGGTTCCTGCTATGTATCTAGAAATTCTTGCCAAAATCTCAAAGAAGAATCTGCAATGTTTTGGGTCCTGGTCTGGCATCTCTGCTTCACTAACTTTCCTACCACTGTAATGTGGCTTCCCGCTGTCTTTTCTACAAATATTTTCATGGTAATTGTTCTGATCAGCTTTCCTTCTTAGTGCATTGACTGGATGAATTTAAGCGTGCAACTAGATTGTCAAATAGGTCTAATCGTTTTAGTGTTTAATTAGCTAGAGGCAATCGTCTGTGTTATTCTAACGGTTTCTTTCTTCGTACTTCACACCTTTTGGCACTCTCTTCCGGTTTCTCGCTTGCTACCTTCCGAAAATTTAACTGCAACGCCAATCAGCATTTTCTGTCTTACTGAAATCTGTTCTGTATTGTCCTTTCGCTTAAAGTGTTCTCATTATTCTTTTTCACTCACAATAACTCTTTGCATCTTAGTGGCACTTTCGTCCTGCTTGAGTGAAATTAAATTAAAAAATTACCTGGTAAGCGTTACAAACAGACGATGCAATGAAACAGAAATCCGAATTTGCATTGGAAAAGTGAAATATGATTTCCAAAAGCTTAAGAAAGTATTGAGAAACAGGAAAAGTTTGTTAGAAACAAAGAAAAAAAATCAAAAATTTAATATCAGTTTTGTTATATATGCAGTGAATACTTGAAATTTTCATCACAGATAGAGAAGAGACTTGACGCAGCCGAGACATGGTTCTGTTCGAGTATACTGAGAATACCATTGACGGAACATGTGCAAAACGAGGAAGTTTTAAAGTGGAAATGGAAAGGACACTTGCACTTAGGATCAGAAAAAGACAGTTGAAATTACAGGGACATGTAATAAGGATAGAAGGTTTGGAGAATTTGACACTCACAGGACAGAGTTTTTGTCAATGGATGGCCGAACAGGAATTAGAAAGAATAGTAAAAGAACAAATATTACTTTGAGTTCTAGCAGATAGGAAGTAGCAGAGAACCATGATCAGCCCAGTCCTGCACATACAAGAAAAGTCTTGTCAGCCTAACACGAAAAAGAAATACAGAATTCTATAGAGATAACCCCACATATAGCTACCATGATACGTCTCACATAATGCTATGATATTAGTGGCTATGGTACCTTCTTCTAGAAATTGTTTTACCATTATGTGGGAGGTATTTCTGGTAGGCATATTTGGGAGATATGCACCATATATATATATATATATATATATATATATATATATATATATATATATTGCATGCGCGGTGGAGAGTGGGGGGATTGGAGAGCCGAGTTCGAATTCCAGTCGAATCCATTATATTCACTGACATGCTAATACCCGTGGGAAAGGTATTATTCCTCTTCTACCTCCAGCTATGGGTAAATAGCAAGACAGACTGGGTTCTATAGCCTTGGATGGCAAATGGTCTAGGAGAATGAATTGTGAGACGGAGTGCAACAGGTCTCTGTATTTGGCCTTTCAAAAAGTGTCGTTAGTTCTGCACAAGACCACTATAATCAAATCAGATGTGCTGGTATCTTGTTGTCGGTTCCAAAGAACTGAGCTGCTTGACCCTCATACGTCGACTACAAAGGGAGAGTCCACTATATATATATATATATATATATATATATATATATATATATATATATATATATATATATATGGGGTTGAATAAGCAATAATGCGCTCAAGAAAGTGTCCGCAACAGGGATTGGCTAGCCGCCATAGTAGACATGTATCCTCGAATACGAGTGGCTATACTAGCTATACTATATATATATATATATATATATATATATATATATATATATATATATATATATATATTGATACACGTTTCATTAAATATTATAGACAAGTGTCTATTTTTTCGTAACATCTGATAAGTTTAATAACATTATCGTTGAACGAAGAAAGAAATTGACAATATTGATCCATATCTTTTTTAATACAATCTAAGCTTTCGGCTTACATAAGCCATTATCAAAGATGTCAATTACAATATATTAAACAATATACGGACAAGACAGTGATGATAGTCTGTCAATGTTCACATAGATGATTTCGAAGCAACGATAAACACGCGCGTATAAGACGCTAGAAGCGAAAATCGCACCGCATCTCATGACGTCACACATCACCACACGAGAGTTAATTGAGAAGTATAAAGTATGGTATGTCGTTGGTATGAAACAATGGCTTCTGTTACCAATTATAGACATTTAAGAATATTTATAGAGATGCCATAATTGATTTTGTTTAGGTTGGGTTTCAACTGTTTGATGTATAAGGCTTCAAGGATTTTTAGGTTTTGTCTATTGTTTTCATGTCGAAGTATAATTGTGTTTTCGACAAGTATTTTACGGAATTGTGCGTGCGGGCAAGCATGTTGTTTTAAATGCCTAAAAATGTTGAAGTTTTCATTCAAATGTAGTGTCAAGCGTCGGGAAAGCGAGTTTGTTGTTTGACCAACATAAATATTATTTAATTCGTTGGAGATACACTCTCCCAAAGGGCACTTGAATTTACAAACTATGTTATTTTTTTGCAAATCGTTAACCGGGGGAGAAGAATCATTGCGAAGTATTAAGTTGGATATACTAGATTTAGTGTAGTATATGATTAATTTAATTTTTTTGCTAGGATCTGTAGTTGATATATTAGAATTTACTAATTTGTTTAGTATATTTTCATCTTGTTTATAATTAGTAAGCATTTGATTACGATATAGGAGATTAATATGTTTGAGATCAGTAGAAGCAGTATTATGTACAATTTGTTTAGTATTGAGATTTCTAAGAAAGCATCTTATTTGTTCATCAACTATATAGTTTGGAAAGCTATTATTAATAAGTGTCTGTTTTATATTCTTTAGTTCACTGTAAAAAATCTGTTTTTGTGGATGAATTAGTTTCTGCACGATGTATTAGATTCTTTATAATTGCTATTTTGTAGTAATATGGGCATTCGCTCTTGTAGTTAAGTGTACATGCATTTTTGCTTGTAGGTTTTTTGTATGGCAAAATAGTAAATTTGTTATTATTTGTGTTCATCAATATGTCAAGGAAGGGGATTTTATTATTAGTATTAAGTTCATATATGAATTTAAGGACAGAATTATTTTGGAAACGTTTTTGAAGTTGAATATATATATGTATGTATGTATGTATATATATATTACATATATATTAAGATATTCACGTTTATACATTCTTTTTATAGATATAAATATTTAAGTAAATGCTCTGCTTATAATGAAAAGTATTAATAACATTTACCGGCCTGAATGTCCGAAAAATTTTCATAGAAAATATTGGTCCTCCGACAGGAATCGAACCTGTATCCTATACGGAACCGTCATATAGCCTGGTGGAAGATTGTAGTTTAAAAGCAGTAATATCGACCTTGCTAACCGAACGATCCTCTGTCTCTCAATCGGTTAAGGCACGTCAGGCTTTATGAGGGTTCCGTATAGGATACAGGTTCGATTCCTGTCGGAGGACGCATAATTTCTATGAAAATTTCTCGGACATTCAAACCTGTAAATGTTATAAATACGATTTATTATAAAGAGAGCATTTACTTAAATATTTGCATCTATAAAAAGAATGTATAAACAAAAAATGTCTTAAAATAATTGTCGCACATTGTGCATTTCATTATTTATATATTTATATATATTATATATATATATACATACATATATATATATATATATATATATATATATATATATATATATGGGTGTATATATATATATATATATATATATATATATATATATATATATATATGTGTGTGTGTGTGTGTGTGTGTATATATATATATATATATATATATATATATATATGAAGAAATATACTCTTAAGGTGTACTATATTTATGGGATAAAGTGCTCAATATCAGATATAGAGCGTGTGTAAATATATATATAAGTAATGGATATCGGCTTGGATTGAGGAATCGGAGAGCCGAGTTTGAATTCCAGTCAAATCCATTACATTCACTTACGCGCTAGGTATGAATCCTCTTCTTCTCCCTCCATCTATGGGTAAAATAGCAGGACAGACTGGGTTCTATAGCCTTGGATGGCAACTGGTCTAGGAGAAGGACAACTCTGAATTCAAAACCTGCGGAGGGTCGTTTGGGAACCTTGTGGCATTCGGTGCACCAGGTCTCTGTATTCGTCCCTCCAAAAAGTGTGGATGGTCCTGCACGAGGCCTTCACCACTATAATCAAATCTTATGTGCCGGTGTCGGGCTGACGGTTTCCTGGAAACTGATCTGCTTGACCCTTATACGTCGAATCTCGACGAGAGAGTCGATCGATTATATATATATATATATATATATATATATATATATATATATATATATATATATATATATATATATATGTATATAAGGAGCAAAAATGTAACCTCACACAACTTTGGTTTTGACCGTGGTTTTGCGAGCAATGTGTTCGTAATACCATACTACAATTATACAACTGTGACACTATAGAAGGGGAAGATGTGTAGAAAAGAGAAAAAAAAATTCATCTGGGGGTCAAAGGAACCGAGGATATTTTTACATATATGTCTATA
>OZ010576.1:62420282-62432782 GCA_963932145.1 Acanthosepion lycidas
GTCTTTCAGCTCCCAGTTCAAGAATGTGCGTCTGAAGTCTCTTCCTGGGTTAAAGCTGGAATCGACGCTTTCATCCCATCAAGGAAATATAGCGTCAAGTCGCGCTCCTCCCCCTGGTTTCTCGGCTGCTTGCTCAGCCGCCATCGCCCACAGGAACCACTACTTCCACCTATTCCGTAGCGACATGTCTGACTGCAATAGACGTCTCTTTGCCTCCGCCCGTAACGAGTGTAAGCGTGTGCTCAACGATGCTAAGTCACTATTTGCGGCTCGGATGAAGGAACGTATTGCATCTCGCAAATTTGGCTCCAAAGATTATTGGTGTCTCTGCAAGAGCGTATTGAACAATTGCAAACCCTCTATACCTCCTTTATTCAACCAGTTCGAAGTCCTGACCTCCTCTACCGACAAGGCTGAATGCTTTGCTCGGAAATTTTCATTCAACTCGACGCTCGACTCTTCCGGTGTACCCATACCCGACTTCCCTCTTAGAACTGAGGCCATATTAAGTGGGTTAAACATAACCCCATCTTTGGTACTGTGCGTTATCTCCATATTAGACCCCAACAAGGCTAGTTGTGGAGACGGGATACCAGCCATTGTCTTGAAGAAATGCGCGCCCGAACTGGCGCCCGCCCTTTCTAAACTATACAACTACTGCCTCAAGGAATCTTGTTTTTCCTTACCGCTGGAAGTCCTCTTCTATCGTTCCTGTCTTCAAGAACACCGGCGACCCCTCTGACCCTTCCAACTACCGTCCTATCAGTCTCCTTCCCCTCTTCGGCAAAGTCTTCGAAGCCCTAATCAATACCGGGGTGGTTAACCACCTCACATCCCATGATCTGCTCTCAGACAAGCAATATGGTTTCCGCTTTGCCCGATCTACAGCCGATGTGCTTACGGCCATCACTGAAACAGTCAACCGAAATCTTCAAAATAACGGGGAAGCCCGAACCGTGGCACTAGACATCTCCAAAGCATTTGATAGGGTTTGGCATGCCGGCCTTCTTCGCAAGATCCAGGGTTATGGAATCACGGGTGGATTATATAACCGAATGCGATCATTCCTGTCAAACCGTAAATTGAAGGTCGTTCTCAATGGATTCTCCTCCAGTTCCTATCCCACGAACGCAGGTGTTCTTCAAGGCTCCATCCTAGGCCCCACTCCATTCCTTATCCACATAAATGACCTCCCTGACGCAATAACTTCCCAAGTTGGCATATACGCGGATGACAACACAATTTATTCCTGCCTCAAAAACAAATCTAGTCTCGCTGACAAAACTCGCCTGGCCGTGCATCTCGAAAAGAACCTCCAATCGATTGTGAACTGGAGAACGAATTGGCTGGTCAACTTCAACGCTTCTAAGACAAAACTGCTCTCTATTAATCACCACATTGATCCTTCCCTTCCCTCCATTTGAATGTCTGACGCTCAACTTCTCGAGAGCAACTCTCTGCGGCTTCTCGGTCTCACGTTGACTGCTGACCTGAGATGGAATAAATACATTGAGTCAATTGCCTCGTCCACCGCAAGGAAAGATGGCTCTCTGAGCCGCGCCAGGAAATTTTTCTCCCCGTAGTCGATCCTCCATATCTACAAATATCTCCATATTAGACCCCAACAAGGCTAGTTGTGGAGACGGGATACCAGCCATTGTCTTGAAGAAATGCGCGCCCGAACTGGCGCCCGCCCTTTCTAAACTATACAACTACTGCCTCAAGGAATCTTGTTTTTCCTTACCGCTGGAAGTCCTCTTCTATCGTTCCTGTCTTCAAGAACACCGGCGACCCCTCTGACCCTTCCAACTACCGTCCTATCAGTCTCCTTCCCCTCTTCGGCAAAGTCTTCGAAGCCCTAATCAATACCGGGGTGGTTAACCACCTCACATCCCATGATCTGCTCTCAGACAAGCAATATGGTTTCCGCTTTGCCCGATCTACAGCCGATGTGCTTACGGCCATCACTGAAACAGTCAACCGAAATCTTCAAAATAACGGGGAAGCCCGAACCGTGGCACTAGACATCTCCAAAGCATTTGATAGGGTTTGGCATGCCGGCCTTCTTCGCAAGATCCAGGGTTATGGAATCACGGGTGGATTATATAACCGAATGCGATCATTCCTGTCAAACCGTAAATTGAAGGTCGTTCTCAATGGATTCTCCTCCAGTTCCTATCCCACGAACGCAGGTGTTCTTCAAGGCTCCATCCTAGGCCCCACTCCATTCCTTATCCACATAAATGACCTCCCTGACGCAATAACTTCCCAAGTTGGCATATACGCGGATGACAACACAATTTATTCCTGCCTCAAAAACAAATCTAGTCTCGCTGACAAAACTCGCCTGGCCGTGCATCTCGAAAAGAACCTCCAATCGATTGTGAACTGGAGAACGAATTGGCTGGTCAACTTCAACGCTTCTAAGACAAAACTGCTCTCTATTAATCACCACATTGATCCTTCCCTTCCCTCCATTTGAATGTCTGACGCTCAACTTCTCGAGAGCAACTCTCTGCGGCTTCTCGGTCTCACGTTGACTGCTGACCTGAGATGGAATAAATACATTGAGTCAATTGCCTCGTCCACCGCAAGGAAAGATGGCTCCCTGAGCCGCGCCAGGAAATTTTTCTCCCCGTAGTCGATCCTCCATATCTACAAATCAACAATTCCCCCTTGCATGGAGTATTGCTGCCATATATGGTCTGGTGCCCCTTCTGTTTGCCTCGGGGTTCTTGATAGGCTCCAGAGGCGGATATTCAATGTAGTTGGCCCTGCCCTGGCGTCTCGTCTACAGTCACTTTCTCACAGACGCGCCGTCGCCTCCCTCTGTCTGTTCTACAAATACTTTCATGGAAATTGCTCCGAGGAGCTGCATTCGTTGGTTCCCAGACGTCATGAGTACCAGCGCCTTACGAGGCTGGCATCCCTCTGTCACCCCTTCACTGTCGAAACTCCTAAATGTAGCCGTCTCTACTACTCTAATAGCTTCATATCTCGCACCTCTCGCCTGTGGAACTCCCTTCCCTATTCCTGTTTCCCTGTGAGCTATAATCTCCAGCTATTCAAGTGTAATGTCAATCGACATATCCAGTTGCCTTGATCTATCCACTACCCTCATCCTTCCTTCTATCACTCCTATCTGATCTTGCTCTAAATTTTCTGTAACCCCTTGCGTCCTAGTGGCTTCCCGCCTTGCTTGGGGTGAAATGCTTAATATATATATATATATATATATATATATATATATATATATATATATATATATATATATATATATATATATATATATCGGTGGCTGTTATTGATTCAAGTTTTATTATAAAGCAATGAAAGTTCTTTGTTAACGATATTTTTATTAACGTTTTCCTTCTTTCAGCTGACTTGTTTAATATTGGGATTGAGGTTGTATAAATATTATTCAAATTATGAACGCTTTCGGCTTTTGTAAACGATTGTCAAAGAAAGCTCATATTAGCTTTATTTAAAATGCGTTTGGAGTTACAATATTATTTTAGGCCTTGCGTTTCGCTTTAGTTTAAAATATCATGCCTTTGTGTTTCAATTTCTGCTTCATTTTTATTTGATTTTTAGCCATTATGTTCTTAAATTGTATGATATTTTATGTTCTTAAATTGTATGATATTTTATTAATACAACGTTTATTTCTTATAGTTAAGGCTTTTAATATATGCAGTAACTTTTCAGTTTCTTTATTTGATGTTCTTATTAAGTATAAATATTTGTCGAATATATTTTGTGCTTGTGTTGGTTAATGATATGCGATTTAATAAAGATCTTATCAAATAATTGATACCTTAGTCTATAAGATAATGTAGTAATTATATAACCAATTTATAATTTATTTGAATTTGAAACCATAGCTTGATGGAATCTCTCCCCTTTTTTGTCACTTACATCATCTAAATTACTTGGATATAGGTCAAAATGGCTATTCAAAAAATGCATGTTTACGCTCATATTGCAACCTATCCCTTTGTAGTCTCTTACAATACTTTTTACGATTTCTTTGTGGTTATCTGCTCTATAATTGCCTAAAAAGTTTTCTGTCAAGCCCACAAGTGAGAACCAGCCATTTTTCGCGTTCATTCGTGACATTACAAAAATTGCTGTCTTGAATGTTCTTATTTGTGGACCGTTGAAAATTTCCACCTTGCTTTATATCGGAACTTATAAGATAGGTACGAACAATCTATGGAATTAAACTAGATACACGGATAAGTAGGTTCAATACAAATTACGTTTAATTAAATCATCTAATAAATCATATGACAATGTTAATACCCAAATTTAATTGACTGACTGAATTGGCTGATTAACTCAAGAAACGAGTCGTTTTTATATATTTTAGTTGTCCTTCTAGAATATTCTACAGAAAACAGGAACGTCCCAGAAAATTCTAGAATTCTATGAGATTTTTTAGTTTAAATTACTAATATTATAATCCGCTAAAAATGACAGAATCAGAAATGTTTCAAAGGTGTTACATATAAACGTATACAGCGATGCCATGACAAAAGTTAAAAATATAGACAAAAACCTAGTTGTATAATGTGTAACTGCAAAAAATGAATATAACGAGCCAAACAAATCGAAACTCGGCTCTCCGATTAACAATTCCGAGTTATTATCTATTACACCACCCGCACATCCAATCTTACCGCATCTAGTATTCCCAAGCGGTCACCCATCTAGGTACTGATCAAGCACGACGTTGTTTATCTTCGGTGATAGTACGGGAATCGGTGTTTCAACGTGATATAGTCGTAAGCCAAAATAGAAATTAGGCAAATCGCTGATACAGAAGAATTAACAAAAACAAATTTATAGGTGCGATATCAGGTCACCTTTCTGCTCAAATCAGTGGTCCCACTTTGCCAAGACATCGATTTGGTAATTTTCTATCCAAAGCACTCTGGCAACATATCTGTAAATGTACAAGGGCATTATCCCGCTAAGATATCGTTGTTTGCAAAACCCTTCTGGATAGTTGTGGGGAAAAAGAGTAATGGGTGAACATGTTCAAGTACTTTTCGCCTGTAATGTTTCCATCAATAAAGAAAGGTCCGTAAACATTTGGTGATGACAGACTCATTCAGACGTTTATCTTCAGGATTGAGTGACATTTACTAATTGTTTCTCTGTAGGACCGGGGACTCTCTGCCTCTAAAAATATTTTCGTAATTGTTTGATTTGTGGCGAAAACATTATAGAAGCAGGGGTAACAAAAAAAAAATTGCGTTCATAATTATTTATTCAGTAGTTTAGGGCGCTATTCTAAAACGAATTTTTTTGCAAAAAAAGAATATATGTAATCATTACATTATTGCATGTGGCACAGTCTGATTTACGCCTCCATTATTTTATATCTGCGGTATCTAAGAATGATTTTTAGCAATGTTATACACATTTTTAAATAACATTTTCACAATGATTTATTGAGAGATAGATTTTCATTAGGTCCTTGAAGTAATTATGTACAGCTTGAGTGCCGTTTATCTGAAATTCCCAAATAGGAAAACCTCCAAAATCCGGAAGTTTTTCCGGTGCTAACATGACTTGGCGCCAAATGGAAAATTTCAGAAAGTAACATGGCTACCCTTAGCGTTACAAATCAAATGCTGACTTTTTCAGTTTTCGTTCCATTAGACTGCAATCAGAATCCATGTTTTGTTTTTATACAAATATTGTACCTGTATGTATTGTAAGATTTCAATCAAAACACGGCGTCGTTGGTAGAGACTGATAGCTTACCGAATTTTCCTTCTCACACTTGCATCGATTAGGTATTCTTTGCCTCCAGTTTCTTACACCTGATGTAGAAGTAGTATTTGGTGTTACATTTATATCTTTTTTTGCAAGTAATGACCATATTTTTTTTTTACGTACAGAAAGTACAAATCATTATTTTCACGTGAAATCCTAATTTACCACTTAAAAATCCGTGTGAGCATTACAAGATTAACGACATTGCTTTTATCTATATGTACACAAAATTTATTAAATTTTATATAAAACTACTTTCAGGCTATATGTATAAGCTGTGTTATTTTCGCGATATGATTCTAATTGAAAAAGAATCAAACTAGCCTCTTTCTCAATTTTTTCTTCTCATTATAACTAGTGTTTTCATTATCAAGGAACATTTATTGAAACAAAACAAGTTCAGTTGATCACTGATGAGCTGTGTCATGAAATGTAAACGGATATTGTGTTTATGCTTGGGTTCCATTGCTGAGCAGCTCCATTTTATAGATGGTATGTACAAATTAAATAATTTGTATTTAAAAAACCGAATAAAATCTGGAAACCGAAGCGCCCCCGGTCCCAAGAATTTTGCATAAAAGATTCTCAACCTGCATATATATGATAAGATAAAGAACAAATAAGAACCGTTGGCAGCCTCGTATGGCGCTTGAACTCATGAAGTCTGGGAACCAGCGAATGCTGCTCCTCGGAGCAATTGCCATGAAAGTATTTGTAGAACAGACAGAGAGAGGCGACGGCGCGTCTGTGAGAAAGTGACTGTAGACGAAATGCCAGAGTAGGGCCTATTATATTGCATATCCGCCTCTGGAGCCTATCAAGAACCCCGAGGCAAACAGAAGGGGCTCCAGACCATATATGGCAGCAATACTCCATGCAAGGACGAATTGTTGATTTGTAGATCTGGAGGATCGATTCCAGGGAGAAAAATTTAAACATGTTTTACTTTTATTAAAGCTTCGCGACTAAGCGAAAAAATAAGTGAAAAAAATTAGCTTGATAAATATTTCTTGTTTGTTCTTTATCTGACAAATTTCGATCCATATTTGATCCCAACTCACGCACACGCATATATATATATATATATATATATATATATATATATATATTGTCATCCACAGATAGACTGTTTCGCTGTATCACACCACATCAGTGCGGCTAGACGTCCGGTTGTTTCTAGCTAGGATCGAAACCCGGATACATATTATAATTAGAAAGAAGAATAATCAGTTCCTATAAGTGTCTACCTAAGATTGCACATTGGAAAAATTAGTGCTCAATAGCAGAGCTTTAATATGTTTTAAGCCGAATTTCAAGTGAGCAGTTACCGACCATGACTCCCAGTTTCATGCGCTTTAACGCAATTATCGGCAGTCGGTAACTGTAGTTTCTGAAATTAGGAATTTTTATACCGCCAGACAAGTACAAGATGGGAATTCAACCAAACTTACTAGGACGGGGGCAATATCAAAAAAAATAAATAAATAAATATCCACAAGAAATGGTTTACCGGTGCGACAAAAAAGTGCTCAATGTCACAGGGAAGAAAACATTGCTAGTGAGTTCGTTACTGGATAGATCGAAGCTCTAGTCCATCTCTCATCGTAAGAGCAGGTTTATATTTGTTATTGTTTGTTATTATTAAATTTCATCAGTAGTCCCTTCACATTTTCACTTGTCCATCTATCTTTTTGCTCACCTAGTTTAGAGAGTCGGTTTAGTGATTAATCCTTTAAGTACACCACCAGAACTACAACAACACTTGTAGTCATAGTAATACTTTTTTTATGAATACCACTTAAGAATGTTTCTCCCACCATCTTGTAAACTAGAATTCACTGTTTCCCTACACACAAAGGCATTGAACACTATAATCCTGTTTTTCTGTAATGGGTTTTATTAATTTTTCTGTCCCTATCGGTCCGCTGGCCTTAAATCTTTACCATTTACAGGAAACATTTTTGATTATTTTAAATAGATTAAATCTACTTTAATAAATTTAAATAAATTAAATCTGTTTTAATAATTTTTTTTTATAAACAACATATAAATAACACATTAACTGGATTCGTCTCGGCCTGCAATTAACATTCCATGCTTAAAGCTATTAGTAATAGAATCTAAGCAAAGATTGATGATATGGGAAAAATTCTTTGAAGAGAATAAAATGTTAATTTATAAGGCAATGAATCTTAAATTGAATTTCTGATAAATATAGGATTACTTTATTAATTACTAAGAAATATTGCAAATTAAACTTATTAAATTAACCTTTATTACCGAATAGTTTATCGCGGTAATATACAAGTTTTTTTTTCTTTTTCAGTTGATAATTTGGTTGATATTTTTCAATAGAATGTTGACATGTATTTTATTGAATGCGTGTTTTGAATATGGTGTCAGCTTTAGCGAAAAATGACTTTATTTTTCAAAATCCAATCTTATGGTAAGTCGATATGTCTATACGTTGTTTTCCATAGCATTTCTGTATTTGATGGATTTTACATTTTAACTTTTTTTATATATTATTTTCCGTTTTTTTTTTGTTTTGTTTTGTTTTTTTGCATTTTACTTTGCTTTTTTTTTCGAGTGTGTTTGCATAGACATGTCAGTAATAAAAAAAAAAAAAAAAAAAAAAAAACAGATTTGCTAATATAATAGGAAAAAATAATATCTGTACCGGTTTTACTGCAGCGCATGATTTTAAGTCGAGCAACTTCCACCAACAATGAATTTGAATGAAATCAAATCAATATAAAATACAAAACTCGAACATTTTTTTATTTTTGTTCATGTGATATATAAAAATTACTTATATGTCAACGTAGATTTGTATGACTGTACTTTTTTATATCACTGACTCCACCTGTTTTACCTTTTTCAAGAGTCAAATCAAACCAAAAATGGAGTGTTTCTGCTAGATCTCTGCTGGAGCCGCTTAATCCTCACTTTGAAGCCTTGACAGAGTCCAGAAGTATCTACGCAGTTTTGTAAACGATTAATTATTTTCTACCCTACAAATACGCCCCCCACCCCCAATGACGAAACGTCACAAGCCTCTGGCTATTCAAACACTATTCTATGGGAAATCTGACGCGCTACATTACACAGATCCACCAGTTTACAACTTTATTTATCTATCTTTATATAAATGTCTGTGAGTTCCGCCCATCCACCCGTTCGTCACACCCTCATAAAATAGTCGTACATTGACCGATCGAAAATAAATTTTGGAGAGAAATGCAAACAGGTAACGCGGTATACATTACAGTTGGTTTTTATTAAGGTGCGTAGCTTAAGTACAGTGTAACCCGGATATAAGAGACCCGGATATAAGAGAAACACGGATATAAGAGAGATTTTATCTGGTCCCAAATTAGAGCCATACTTACCTAAACAAAATAGTCCAAACCCTGATATAAGAGAAGCCCGGATATAAGATACTTCTTCTCCGGTCCCGACAACTCTCTTATATCCGGGTTACACTGTATTTCAATATTGCTTTTTGCATATATTTTCCTGAAGTTTTTATATACCAGTTTCTTGTTTTCTCTGCGTTTGCGAGAACTATAAACAAATCACAAGGCCAAACGCCTCAAAAAGTTGAAATTAGCTCCAAAAAGAAATGTTTACTCAGTTATATGTTGCATCCTTAAAAGTAAGAAATCCTAAGAATTTACTCTTTGCTGTTAAAAAGCAAAGAAAAAAAATCTTAAAAAAATACTGTTTACCATGAAGTCTTATAAAATTAAATTAAGTTAAAGAAATTGTCAAACAGCGAAGTAGGGTTTTTGTCAAAGTATTTATCAAACAGATCAGCTTATTTAAATTTCATCGACTAATTTACGAAATTGAACGAAACGTAGAGTTTGTAAATCTCAACAAAAATGTTAGCCATAACTTCAAAAATACTAAATACTGTGAGCATTTCAACAAGCGTCAGTATTATCTCTATCTATAAAAGGCAGAATGTGTGTGTGTGTAACGAATGCACGGCCGCAATTTTCGACGGATTTGCACCAAAATTTACATGCACATGCTCCAAGTTAGTGGGAAGGCCAAGACCGACTTTGCATTTCCCAACTTCCATCGATAGAGGAAATAATTTGCGGCCATTTTGTACTGGCCAGAGTGAGAGCCTATAGCTATTGGCCAGCGTCAGAGCCAACAGCTGACTGACATGAATGTTAAATAGCATGCTAGTTTGCAAAAAAAATCGATAGCTGCATTCGTCACAAGTGGGAAAAATTTAAATCTGCACGGCACTTTACTCCAATTGGCTCATTCGCTTACTTAAATTCAACGTTGATTCTGATTCCGCAGAACTGAGTTCGGTGTGAAAAAGTATTTGTTGTTAACATTCTTTTTTCATTCGGTTTTTTCCAGTTACGAGTCCTTTTTTAAATCTGATCGTTTTGTGTTCATTTTGTTTAGTTCTTTTTTACTTCTTTTCATAAATACATTTTAGTAAATAAAACCCTCTCTATTTATGAACAGAAGTAAAAATATCGTTAGGTTTCCAAATGTACATTTACTCACTTTCGTTTGTTAAACATGAAATTACATCACTTAACATCCTCCATAGTTTACTTCGACGTTCACATTCAGCCGTAACAATATTTTTGAGCGTTCTTGAATTATATTGTTTAAAATTTCCGATATTTTTAAGTGTATTAAATGTCATCAATCGAAATTTAATAAATTTGGACACAGAAAACAACAGTACGTAGTAACTGCCAATGTGAACTCAAACCATACATATGCGTGTGTGTGTCCGTGAATGTGTAAGTATACATTTTCTTTTATAAAAATTATTTCCACGACACATTCCGTCGATGTTTTCTACATTTTTGTATCTTATAAATCAAAGACCTATACTTTCCTACGTTCTAAGTCTCTCTTTCTCCTTCTCTCTAGCTTTCTTTCTATCTCAGTCTATTCTTCTCTCTCTCTCTCTCTCTATATATATATATATATATATATATATATCAGTCTATCCTTATCTATCTCAATCTATTCTTTATCTATCTATCTATCTATCTATATATATATATATATATATATATATATATATATATATATATATATATATATAAAAGTATGTATGTATGTATGCATGTATGTATATAGTTATCCACAGACGAAATGTTTCGCTGTATCACAGCTCATCAGTGTGACCAGACATGCGATTGCTTCAAGTCGGGATCGAAACCCCTCATTTGGAGACACTCACCACTAGGCCATCATTGCACGCTAAGGAGAAAGGGAATTTTTAACGCATTGTATACATTATCTATCTATCTATCTATCTATCTATCTATCTATCTCAGTCTGTTCATATTTGTTTATCTATTTTTCTCTCTTTCTATATCTTAGTCTTTTCATAGATCTCTTCCTATTTTACAGTCTATTCATATCTCTCTCTTTTTATCGACCTTTCTTCGTTCATCTTCCCCCGCCTCCCCCTCTCTCTCTCTCACACGCACATACGATATTTCTCTATTCTAGTCTGTTCACATCTACCTATCTTAGTCTGTTCATCTCTCTCTCACAATCTATCTATCTATCTATCCATCTATCTATCTATCTATCTATCTATCTATCTATCTATGTCAGCCTCTTCATTATCTATCTATCTATCTATCTATCTCAGTCTATTCATATCTATCTATCTATCTATCTATCTATCTATCTATCTCAGTCTATTCATATCTATCTATCTATCTATCTATCTATCTCAGTCTATTCATATCTATCTATCTCAGTCTATTCATATCTATCTATCTATCTATCTCTTTCGATTATGTTTGAAGTAATTTTTTTGTTAACAATAATTTTTCGCGCCTTTTCTTCTTCGTTCGTGATTTTTATTCAAATTCCACCCTCACCACGTGCTTCATTCTTTCACATCACAAGAAAACTTACTTTACTCTTTGCAACATTTATTTTCTTTACTAAACATTCTATCTTTCTCTTTTTTTTTGTGCCGCCATTATAAGCCCTGAACCACCCATCCCCTCTCATTGTTTATTCTGCCGCCTCTCTCCCGCGACCCCGTCGTATTTCTTCACTTCCCTCCCTCGATTCTCTGATCCTCTTATCCTGCATACTATTGGCAGCCATTCCCGCCCGATTCCTGTCAATCAAAATTTCTATCTTCGCATCTCCAGCCAAACATACGTCAATTTTTTCCTCTACTTCCCTAAGCTGTTTATCTGCCTTAATCTTTATTTTATCATCTTTATTCTTCTAAACTTATATATACCTACATACACGCACATACACACATGCATATATATATATATATATATATATATATATATATATAATATATATGTGTGTGTGTGTGTGTATGTGTGTGTGTGTATACTGCAATGTTTATTCTTCTGAGCATACATACATGTATATATATATATATATATATATATATATATATATATATTACCACCTTATATACTTATAAACTTAACTACATATACATATATATATATATATATATATATATATATATATATATATATATATATATATATATATATACATATAAATATATATATATATACTGCAATGGTAATTCTTCTAAACTCACTTACACACATACAAACACAAAGACACACATACACACAAATATATTACCATCTTTATTTTCATAAAATTAACTATATATATGAGTACCCACACAAACACATATGTGTTTTGCAAGTTTTAAGTTA
>OZ010576.1:62437782-62535282 GCA_963932145.1 Acanthosepion lycidas
TACTCTATGAACCGTGTATGTCTACGTCTTCATGGATTTATATGTGCGCATACGAGACAAAATAATAAAGAACATGTGCTCTCAAAGTTTTCTCAATTGCAAAATGAAATTGGATTAAACTGATGTCGTCACATACCTACTTATACGCTAAAATTATACAAGTATATATTGCATATAAGCAAACATGTGCTTGTAAACACTTATATAACATACATGAAAAGCTATAATAAAATATTAGGTTGGTGCAAAAATAATCACGTTTTTTGACGTTAAAAAATACGTCAAAAAACGTGATTGTTTTTGCACCAACCTAATATATATGATTTCAGTAATCAACAGATAAGCTACTATTTATCTAAAAACAACTAAACCTACATACAAATTGGAAAGAAATGAAAAAAATGTCTGACTATACACCCCAAAACTGGTTAATCCTTTTTAGAGGGTTACTAATCTGTTGAAATAAAGTCCAGAATTGGATAATCATCATTTGTTGATTATGATATTTGAAAATGCAATATTGAAGAGATTCTGATCACCAGCACTTTTAAACTTTTAAAAGAGCTAAGATCACTGAGAGATGCCACATAAAGAACATCAGCTAGATACCACAGTTTTCTCAGATCAATGACTAAAATGGATTCAAGCTAATGAAATTTCTAGTTTGTAAAGAAGATAATTCTTCATCAATTCTTATAGACTTGTGCTACAGAATAAACACGTGTTTCCAGGCACACACACATAAACCCTAACACACACACACACACATATTTATCTATCTATATATATATATTTATATATGTAGGTAGGTATCTTTAAAGGAGAGTCAATGCCATGGTTTAAAATGAATTAAGTGGAAAATGTATCTTGAAGCTTTTACTTTAGTTTTAATTTCAGACTAATAGATTAAATTTAACATTTCTGATAAGCAAAAAAAATTGTTATATTTCAAACTGTATTTAAACTGATCGTAATGATTTCTTATTATCAGTAAAAATGCTAAAATCGTCCATATTGACAAATCTATCAACACATCATAAACATGCCAGTCACCATTTCTCTGTCTGCATATTATATATACAATCGTTCTAGCCCTCATGTTGAGCACTCTTCTCTGATAAATATAGAAAATATTTAAATATATCCATCCACCCATATATATATATATATATATATATATATATATATATATATATATATATATATATTAGGTTGGTGCAAAAATAATGACGTAATAATGTCGTTTTTTGACGTATTTTTAACGTCAAAAAACGACATTACTACGTCAATATTTTTGCACGAACCTAATATATATATATATATATATATATATATATATATATATATATATATATATATATATAATGGACTCTGGCGTCGGTTTCGACGTATAAGGATATGACAACTTAATTGATTCAGTTAAGTGGCACTTAAGACCTGCTAGTGATTTACAAAGGAGGCTACATATGGGGCAAGGATTATGGGATGAGATCACTGTTAGACTGGCTGACCTTTTAGATCTTTCTCTCGCAAAGCGCTCGAGGATGTTATGAGGTATATTGACAGCTTGTCTTTATATCTAAATTCCTGTAGTCCTGATCTAACTGGCTGTACATTAGGATCTTGGGTATCCTGTCATCAGACATTCTCAAGACATGACCAGTCCTCGGTAAGCGAGACTGTAATATATATTACACACACACACACTCACTCACACACACACACACACACACACACATATATATATATATATATATATATATATATATATATGATATATATATATATATGTATATATAATTATTTATTTAAAAATATGATTCCAACACGCTACATAAGAGGTCTCATGTTTCAAAACAAGAGCCGAAAACTTCAAAATAATATTTGAATTAACTTGAGTTAAAGTAGGCTCTGTTCCATCTTCAAGCGAAATTTTTTGGGAATGATTTATTTCTGAAATTCACGAGTTTTAATAGTATGGTCAGAATTGAAATCAAAAATTTTCATGGTAACATCAAGGGCGGATTGTTTAGAATCGGCAGGGGTGGGGTGTTAATAATTTGTATCAGTATAGAGTTACTTTCATAGATGTCGGGTCATGGTAAGGTGGGGGTGGCTAAATTTACGACGGAGGAAGTTTTCGCATAGTCTGGCTTGAGCGTCTCTGGAGATTTATTTATTTATTTTTATTTTATTCTTTTATTATATCTCTTTCTGAAAGGGATTTATGTATATGAAAAGGCCGTAACGTTTGTTATTTGACGACTTCATAAAGGGTCATCATTTTTTGTAGGGTATTAAAACTATGTATATGGGCTATGGATTTTAAAATGTATTTTTTAGTATGCGTGTTTTAGGCTAGTTATTCAGAGCGTAAGTTCGGTTGTGTCGGCAGAAAACCGTTAATTCTTGCCGGTTGTTTAATAGGTTTTTATTGTTTAGGAGCTTAATAATGTGTAGTTTCTCATGGAGGCACAAAGGGCATGGGTCATACCAAGTTTTGCAAGTTCTATATGTATATATATATATATGATATATGTATATATATATATATATATATATATATATATCACACACACACATATATATATATATATATATATATATATATATAGAGAGAGAGAGAGAGGGAGAGGGGGGGGTTAAATAAAATAATAATAATGATGAATAAAAGAAAAGAATAAGAAATACATTTTCCCATGATGCTAGTAATAAAGAAATCAGAAATGTTATTCCCCGACTTAGCTTCGGCGGGAATGTTTAATTCTCTTCCTTCCGCTTCCTTTTCCCCTCTTGCTTCAAGGTTGGCCACGATGGGTCATGTTCCTTTCTCCGGTCCACTGACGACTGAACTCTTTCCACTTTCCAACGCATGGCGTTTGCATGTCTTCCAAAACGTCCACACATGAATTAATTCAATATTTACTTTGGTCGTTCCGATTCAGCGCAAGGCTGACTTGAGCTCGAGTCCTTATATCCATGCTTGAACCCTCCAACTTATCTTTAGTCGTTCCAACTCTGCGCAAGACTGACTTGATCGAGGCCATTAAAACGATGCTTATACCTACCCGAAATCTAGACCAAAAAGATAACGGGTATACCCACGAGACACTGAGTACATTGTTTTACTACAGTTTGTATGAAAAAAAGAATAAACGATCCGTAGTAGAAACCGAAGTTTTTGTATGCTTCTTCTTTAATTATGAACACGCACACACCTATGATACACCAACAAACAACTTTTAAGATCCCACAGTTGCTTTGTATATAATATTTTTTATCATATTTTTGAAGTTGTGTGTATTTTCAAGTTTGTGTTCTTAAATAATAGAAAAGCATAGTGTTTGATTGAAATTATATTTGGGAAAATCTCAGCATGTATATACGTGCTTTCAGATTTCCGCCCCATTGCTTTTATCTGTATTCTAATTCAATTGTGGACTCGCAAAATCTAACAAAAAAAAAAAGTCAGCGCATAATTTATTTAGTTCGAATTACGGTTGTGGCAAAGTATCTTTACTTAACTAACATTCTTCGGGGATGGATGGATCCATATCACCAAATTTATTCCATTCGCACTCATTTGTGATCCGTTTTAATGAAACATAGTAGCTGGAGAAACATAGTAGCTTCAGAAATTGTTGGTAGCGAAACAGGTATTGTCTGTGATAGTGGATGCAACAAACAGTTTTTTAATCATTTCAACCCAAACAAGGCGACAAGTGCCACTAGAACGCAAGGGGTTACAGAGAGTTGGAGCAAGATTAAAGAGGCGTGATAGAGAGAAGGATGTAGAGAAGGACAGTTCAATGTCGCTTGATATTGCATTTGAATATTTGTAGATTATAGCGATCAGGAAGCAAGTAAGATGAAAGGAGTTCCACAGACGGGAAGTGCGAGTCATGAAGCTATTGGAGTAGAAGAGACGGTTACATTTAACCGTTTGGACAATGAAAGGGTGGGACTGAGATGCCAACTTAGTACCACATTTAAATTAATGCAGTTTGGGAACTAGCGAAAGTATCTCGTCGGAGCAGTTGAAATATTTGTAGAATAAATAAAGGGAAGCGACGATACGTCTTTGAGAGAGCGACTGTAAACGAGATGCCAGATCAGGACCAATCACATAACATATCCGTCTCTGGATTTTGTCGAGGATCTGAGTTCAGTTTACGTCCTAGTCGGTTGCGTCCACTTCATACTAACTTCCTCGGAAAAGGCAATGATACATTTATTCTCAGTTATAAGTTAAAGGAGTCGACCGTTCGCCAAGACTACATACAGATTTGAATTCATAATTTTTTATACTTTTCCTAGACCGGTTGCCACCCAAGGCTATAGGATGCAAGGAGTCGACCGTAGTCAGGATCATCGAGTCAATGCGAACGATCCTTTCCTTAGCTGCATAATATATGCTTCGCCAGGGCTACATGCAGTTTTTGAATCCAGTCTGAACTGCTATTTACCAGACAGGAGAAGAGATGGATTTACGCCATTTCCCAAGGATATTAGCACGTAAGTAAATGTAATGAACACAACTCTTCAATTCCTCAACCCGAGTCGCAATCCATGATAAACGGGGTCAACTAGTGTTGAGTAGGAAGCAATGTAGGAGGGACTCATTTCTGAGTTCAACGGTAAACTACTTCACTGTCTTTTCCAGGAAATCATGAAAAGTTGGAGATGACGAGGAAATCTGTGGAGAGTCATGATCACGTCCTGAATGGATATGGCATCATAAAAATAAGAAACTATCGTGCCATCGCAAAAGATGCTGGAAGAATGGTCGCTTCAATGTATCGCTCCAGAAAAGTCTCAGATCAGACCAAAAATGGAGTATAGCTGCCATATCTCGGCTGGTGCTGACCAATCACCACTGCCCAGCCTCGATTTGCGGTTAGTTATCAGTAATTTCTTATTCACCACTCATCAACTTTTATCCCACAGACGAAACGTTGACAGGCTTTCACTATTATAGATCTACTACTATGACAGGTGTTCGGACAAGTAACATTCCTTAGTTATACCAGCTTCACAACTATGACCTGCCACACTCTGTTCACGATGACCAACGATCTCCTTGTTCCTCAAACAACTTCTTCCCCAGAACTATTATTTTTCAAAGAAAAATCCCAAGATAATGATTCATTGATAACTACGACCTTATTCTCTTTCAGTGCAGGGTTAAACGATATTTATTCCATTCGTATTCACAATGTTTCATTCTATAAAAATTAAAATAATAATATTATGGTATTTCCCTATTACACTCGGAGGAACGTTTAATATCTACGGCAATGGGTAATTTTATTTGTTATTCGGAAACTAATATCTGATGTTAGAATCAGCTTTTATTCCTAAATTAAATAAGTGTTTAAATTAGCCAAAATAGGAATCATGAACATTTATAGATTTGTGCCATCGAGTTACAAAGTTATTTATGATTTTACTAAACGCTTGGATGCCAAGAAATATTTGAATGCAGTTTCTGTCCCTTTTTGCAACGGACTTAAAATATTGTCAAGATTCTTGAAAAAGCGGCAGAGAGATTAGGAGAATTTGGTAGATGTGGCAAAAGTCCCGTATCGCTTCTGCAGTGTTATCCTGGCAATATATGTCCAAGCATGATGATGTAACCGCACTGGATCTCATCGATTAACCAGTGTCGATCCCATTTTGCCTAACTGAATGTGCATTCATCCAGTTGCTCGTGGTAACCTTAGACAATGATGCTCTGGTATGGCTGACCACCAGACAGTCATCATAATCTTCTGGTGGTGCAATTTCAGTTTTAGAAAATGTTTCACTCCCTCGTAATGATCAAGCTACTAGTCGATCATTTAAGTTCCATTTTTCATATCAAGGAATTTTTCAGTTGCAAAATCGAACACGCTTGGAAACTTCGAAATCTTTCACTGAGTTTATGTGGTACCCATTTGTCGAGTTTCTACGCCATGACATTTTTAGATGATCTGATATTACTGAAATGCTAAAACCTATTACCTAAGACATTTCTCTGACACTTTAACATCACTTTTGATCGACTACAGTTTACAGATGTTGATTGTCAATTGCAAACGAGATCCCTAACTTCCTGAAGAAACATGGTACATAAAAGAAGGACTTATCATATTGACATTGAATTTAATTATAATAGTCAATTATTAATATTTAATTAGTACCTCCATGCAGACATGTTGGGCAAAATATTATGATAAGGTTTCGTTTGCCACCTACAAGAGTTTTTGTAGCTCAATTAGCAACACAGCTGGTATGATTAATCAGACTTTACATGGTAAAGAGATTCCTCTTTATTTTCAATCTGCGATGTTTACTTTTTTTTTCTTTTTTACAATAATTTTCATTTGATAGAGCTTCCATGAGCCACTCGAGTTAGAAGGTTACAGAGTAAGAGGTAAGAGACACAGTTTATGTGGATATGTGTGGATGATAAAGGTTAACCCTAAATTTGAATAGGTTAAGATTGTAGTGGTCGGGAAAGCATCATCTTGGGAGTTGGATCTACTAAGTAGCGGTGCGGGGAAAGAAGCTATTCGAGTGAAAATAACATCTAACCAATGGAATACGAAGATGGTTCGCTACAATGTGCGTGGCATGGCGGCTCTTAGCCGTGAAGGTTAGAACTGGAGGAACTAAGGAATGTTGTTCGTCTGAACACTTTCTATGGAAATAGCGATAGAATAGCGACTGTGGGAAAGGCGTTGTAGAGTGAAAATTACTTTATCACCCACAAGACTACGTTGGCGCTTTTGGACTCTATCAAGACAAGAAACTGAAGGCTAGCTGCTCCTTCCCTTATATGGTAACAGTATCTCGTTTTTGGCATTATCAGACTCTAGACTAGTCTGGTGCTCTGGGTAATTGCGATGGAAATCAACTGAGATTATGCTGAAAGAAAAATACAAGACAAAAATGAATAATGGTTCACAAGACTTCATATCATATAACAAATAAAATATATTGCCACACACAACATCAATTTGCAACTGTTAGTAAACACTAGTTCTTTTATATGCCGTGTTCCATCAAGACGTTTGCGATCATGGCTATTCACAATTTCTTGATCTTGTACCTCTTAATAAATGTTATTTATTTTTGTTATCGCTGCTACATCTTTCTCCGTCATCCATTTACTTAAGCTTGCTGAGTAGGTTATGCGGTGTTTTCCCTTGTCCGTTTTGCCTTCAATACGTCCTGTGAGTATCTAATTTTCCAAGCCCTATTTCCTCATTATGTGCCCCAGAAATTTTCAACTCTATCTTCCTGATGTCTCTTTCGTTTCCATTTCGTCTAAAACTTCATCGTTGCTTACATGATCAGTCCATGATATTCTCAGCATCTTTTGGTAGAACCACAGTCTCTTCTTCATCTGTCATGAGATTGTCCAGGGATATAAACAGTAAGCACACGGCCATTACATGCTTGATCAAATTTAAGGACCCAGTCACAATTCACTTGTACTTAAAACACAAGTGCATATATTTACATTTCGGTCAATTCTTATATTGTACGAGTGATTCGATGGCGCTATGGAGACAGAAATAATTCAGAGAAGTTACTGGAACGTTATAATTTCAACAGAGCAGTTTGTTGACTTAAATCTTTCAGCCTTGATTAGGACACACTACAGCGTTATATAGACACTTGAGTTTATTATTTTGCATATATATTTATATTTTTAGATGTATTGTAAAGATACAACTCCAGTTGTAACGCCTATATGGAGCAAAACTCTACAAGCTAAAGAGCCAGCGATTTCTATTGTCTGATCAGGTTCCCGCCGCTTGATTGTTACCGACATAGCCTACTTCCGGCGATTGAGGCTGTTATATAGCAACAAAATTAAAACACGTGACATCGACTCCATTGCATTAACTCTGCTCCACTTACGAGTGCAATTTTAATATCAGGACCACTAATCTCTGAAATTTCTGAAAAGGATCGCTTCAAAAGAAAAGGTTTAAGAGGATTTAAACTAGATTTTATTATTTCGATACTAATTTTACGCAGCTTCATGCCAGATTTAAATTTTGTAACACGAAGTAATTATTTAAGAATCATTGTTCTATTAGGTTGGTGAAAAAATAATGACGGTTTTTGACGTTAAAAAATACGTCAAAAACCGTCATTATTTTTGCACCAACCTAATATTTTATTCTCTCTCACCCTCCCCCCTCTCTCTCTCTCCATCTCTCTATCTCTCTATCTATCTATCTATCTCTTTTTTACAGTAAGGCTGACCCTGTACAAGGACCGGGGGCACTCGATATATAAGGTTACATTAAGAGGCATTTTGTACGGATAGGAGGGGTAATAATGGTTAATCCTAGATTTTAGTGATCGGAGAAAAATTCTCTTGGGAGTCAGTTCCAGAGAGCAGCGGTGCGTAGGAAGAAGCTGTTCGAGTGGAACTTATTCTCACCGATGGAATACAGAGGGAAGGTGGGTGGTTTGCTAAAATATAGGTGACATGGAATGGCCTTGAATGTTACACCAGGAAGAACGAAGGAATGTAGTTCGTCAGAGCACTTACCGTAAAAGTAGCGATGGAGCAGCAAAAGGCTCGCCATATCCCGCCTATGAGAGAGGGGTTGGAGGGTGGAAAATAATTTGTCACCCACAAGGACACGGAGATGCTTTTCGACTCTATCGAGGCTGGAGGGTGCGGTCTGGGCAGCTCCCGCCCAAATACTCCATTCTTGGCCTGATCTAGCTCTTGTAAAAGTAGAGGATAGCACGTGAAGTCAGATACAGGGAGTCGACGATTTTACCTGCATCTTTACCGATGGCTCTTATGTACCGAGTTTCACTTGAGTTCAGGTGTCAGTTTATGGCCCAATAGTCTCTCGAGTCACGATGCCTTTCCGTGGAGATATCCGTTCATCGGGACTGGTGATAGTTCGAGTTTCGAATCTATTCGTATCTGTCTATCTATCTATCTATCTAGCTAGCTAGCTAGCTAGCTAGCTGTGTTTATTGAGACCTGTCAGTCTATTTTTTTATCTCAGTCTATTCGTATCTATCGATCTAATTTTATTCATATATCCCTTTCACTCTCTCGCTATCTCTCTGCGTATACATTTATATATACACAGTGATCATATAAACAGACACACACACACATACATATATATATATATATATATATATATATATATATATATATATATATATATATATGCTTTAGCGTGTAATCTATCTATCCAAGTTTATTTAGATTTCTCTCTCTCTCCCCATATATATATATATATATATATATATATATATATATATATATATATTCGGTTAATACAGCATCCCGACTCCATAGTTTCGTAGACAAACGTTCGGGAATCATTCCGTCCACTCGTCAGTGGGTATCAACAATTGACTGCTTATACTTATCAATTTTTCTTTTCTATATGCACTTTTTATTGCTGCAATTTTTGTTCATAGTGTGTGTGCGCGGGCGTGTGTGTGTGTGTGTTTGTGCTCGTGCACCCATTCACCCTTATGCGTGTATAAGATACCGTGTAGAATGTCGTGGTTATTTGTCCTTTTCGTTTTTTTTTTTTATTTCACTTTACACTGACTCCTTATTGCTTTTTTTTGTTTTGTTCTTTTACTTTTTCTCTCATTTTTTCTTTTTTTCCTCTTTTTTTTTCAGTTGTAGCTATTTTGATTTCTGCTTTTCCAGACATATACTTTTGTTATTCATTCTTAATCGTTCTATTATTTTCGGCTTTCATCCCTTTCTGAATATGCATATATAATTGAAAAAAGTGATGAAATAGTGATGGGATCACAAACATTTTTGACGCCTATTCGTACCTATATGTAGAAAACGTAGTCTGGTAAAAGGCCATCATTTTAGATTCACTTTTTTAGCAGTTGTATGCCCTTAGATATTAATAAATTTACGCTAAATGTCGACTGTATTTCAGGCATCTGGAGAGGTTTCGAAATCTACTGTAGCAATAATCTTTAAGATTGGGGCATAGATCATATCTCCATATCCAGGTGTCTCAGATTAAGGTTGGCTAGCAAAAGGTTACAAGTATGGCGCATCCACTGAATACCGAACTTACTAAATTTAATAATAGTCGGCCATAACATAACGATTCTCAAGCTCGACTTGCAAAATACTTCGCAGATGTAGAGTATTTTTATTTCATCTCCCACATATTGGTATTGTGCCATGCGTGATACACGCTTAGGCCATCATCTATCTATCGATACATGACTGACGAGGCACATATTTTTTTTCCGCAGTAGGTTGCCATTTCTTTCTGCGGTAGACCAGTTGCCATCCAAGGCTATAAAATCCGGTCTTGTCCATAGCCGAGGAGAGAAGAAGAGGATTCTTACCTTTCCCAAGGGTATTAGCACCTATGTGAATCTAATGGATTCGACTGGAATGTGAACTCGGCTCTCCAATTTCTCAAACCTAGCCGCTATCTATTTCCCCACACACACATTTTTTTTTACAATAAGTTTCACCCTTAACAAGTCCCGAGAGCCACGAGTAAGAAGCAAGAAGTATAGTTAATAAAGATGCGTTGGAAAGATAAAATAGCGATTATCCCGAGATTTGGACAGGTTCAAATTGTGGTTATCTGGGAAGCATTCCCTTGGAGTCGGTTCGTTTGAAGAAGCTCTTCGAGTGGAACTTCCATCTCACCAATGGAACACGAGGGTGATTCGCTACAATTTGCGTAGTATGGCGATTCATAGCCGTAAACGTTAGAACTAGTGAAACTAACGAGTGAAGTTCGTCTGAACACTTTACACTGTAATAGCGATAGATTAGTGAGACGCTTATGACATTTCATCCGTGGAAAGATAAAATATAATCCATCACCCACAATGCTAAGATCAGTAGAGGTCATAAGAACGCATCTTAGTTAAGCAACAGAGTCTAGCAGAATATTCCTACTATACTGGGTTCATGATTCATGGTTCCTAAAATCGTGCCCATGAAACAGACTTAGTTAAACTTTGGAAATATTTACAGAGACTTATCTCTGTTAGGAAGTAATTCACAACGTAAGAGATAATTACTCCTACAGAGAATGTGTTTATCCTTTAGTTTCCTATACACGTGACAGACTATATTTAGCCGAGTTAGTTTCAAAATGACACCACACAGGCGAGCAAAAATTAACCAGATACTGGAATCAGAAATGCAACCCCGAAAAGTAGGGTTTATAGCGCATTAAGGCATTACGGCAACCCTAAAGACCCTAGCACATACAAAAGTATCTGAATTAGATCTATCATGGTGAAAATATTAATGAACATTATATCAAGTAGGCTCTCATCGTTTTATGAAAGTCAACTCCTCACGAACAGGTTTGACTTTCGTTCTGGTAAGGAATGCAACGCATGCGCGCTGTAGTATAATGAATGTCGACTCGGAATGTGAAATCAGAGAGCCGAGTTCGAATTCACTTAGGCGCAAATATCCTTGGGAAAGAAAGGTATAAATCCAGCTATGATCTGAAAAGCAGAACAGACTGGGTCTTATATAATTGATTGGGAACCATTCTACCTACTGCGGGAAAATCATCTGCCTCGTCAATCAAGACTCTCAAGAGACTTGTTCGCGCAAGTTTGTCTCATTTATGGCATTTAAATAACTGAAGGGATACAGTAATGGCATATATGTCATCACGAAATTGCTTCCTCTCTAATAGGAAACTGTATACCTGTTTTGTCAACCCCCACAGCCGCATATGACCACGTCAACAGACATTTCATCTCATCTATTAGAATCCGCGTTCTAAGCCCCGAATTCACTGAATGCATCGATCTAATAGAAGAACTGTATGAATCTCCAGATTCTTAAGTGTCTGGCGAGGACCACAATATGGAAACTTTTCAGACTTCAGCTTACAACAAGGATGAAAAAAGATCTTGTCTATTTAATGTCTTCCTAGACTAAACTCTGTGCATTTACAAACACAGATGTGGTGTGATGAACATTTGCCATTTAATCATGCCATACGACATCCCAAATGAATCTAACAATAAAAGACTCTATTCCTGCTTCTCCTCTAGCGGCCAATGTACAGATGATGAGGAGATTATGTTGATGACATAGGTATTCATATTAGGTTGGTGCAAAAATAATGACGTAACAATGTCGTTTTTTACGTTAAAAAATACGTCAAAAAACGACATTATTACGTCATTATTTGTGCACCAACCTAATAGCAGGGATAAAAATGATCTTGAGCAGAAAATTAACATCTACCATGTGTTCCAAGAAATAGGACTCAAGAATAATCCTTTCCAAAACAAAAAATATGACCTGGAATTGGAATGCAAGCTGTGATGGCACATACTATGACTACATCATAAAAATTAAGGATTAATAAATTAAATTAAGGATGTTAATTAGTAAATATTAAACACCTGAAATTTTGTCGGGTGGATCATTTATAACAAATTTAGTACAGGTATAAAGGCATTTGAAAAGAGATAGTTTCGCCCAACACCGCAAATTGCTACAAACTCAAAACATCAATCTGAAAACTCGACTCATGTTCGTAAACAGCCTCATCATATAGGGATTTGCATATAGATATCATACATGGCGCCAAACCCATATCGAAACTGTTAGGTGTATACAGCCGTTTTCTAAGATCAGTGGTGAAAAAAGGCTTTGAGCGGGTGAAGACTGGGGGTTTTGGCAATGATCATCCGTCTTTGAACATTGTGGACTGATGCTACCAAATCGCAAACAAAGAACGGAACTAAATAACAGAAACCACATCTGTTGATGACGACCAACAGCAACAGAGACAGTAATGACATAATCAAGATGCTGGCCTTCCTCACTACTTCAAATAAAATGTATGGAATGTTGCCCCCATCAATCCTGAAAAGAGCGATAACAGCTACTGAACTCGAAAAATGTACTTTTCTGAAAAATTGTGTTAAGAGAAAGATTTTATAAATTTCAACCGAAAACAGTACTGGTTGCTCTGTTAATGAATACCAAAAATTTCCTTGGAAGGAAACGTCTAACATCACCATTAGAATAATAATAATCATAATAATAATAGTTAAAGCAAGTGTAATCTTCCCAGAGTGTCTTAAATTGTAAATTGTAGCTTTGATTTTATTTTATTTTACAGCATATCAACCTCAATGTGTTATTTCATGCCGATAAAACTTTTAAGATATGTTCGTATGTACAGAATATGTATTATTTGCAAGAAATCAGTTTGTTGATCAGGTTTCATTGACGTTTTTTGTAAAGAGGGTTTTTGTCAAGAGTCAAATGTGTTGCTGGTAATATCTTTTTTTCCAAAAATGTAATATTTACTATAAAATTCTAATTCTATACTTTCAAATTGTTTTAACCCCAGTTTGAAGGCTATTTGCCCATAATTGGGATTCTAACAGATGCTACCACCCCGGGTAATGGTGGACCTGGGAAGAGCAATTAAAAGGTGCTTCTACGCTCCTCAAAACCTTCCGATCAGAAGCCTTACTGCAAGAGGAAGTTTATCGTCATACCCAGCACAGTTAAACTGTAGCCTTGTGCCAGACTAACCTATGTATAATGAATATATTTAGGTATACGTAGGCACGTACGAGTAGATGCTTTATCTATATTATGATTGTGTGTATATTTTGGTGCTTTTTTCTGAGTATTATTTCTTTATTTGGCTTTCTGTTTCTAGAGATGTGCCTTTTCATTGACTTCATATATTTGAGCTTATGTTCATTTTTCCTTTCATTTCTTTTTTTTCTTTCATTTCTTTTTCTTTTTTTCTTCTTTCTTTATTGCGAACAAAACATTTTTCTTTATTTGTCTGCCGCAATATACAAAGGGAGTACCGAGAGTTTCTCATCCCGACCCTGTCACCCAAAGTCTGACCAAATAACAAAACATTTTTTCTTATAATTTTTGTAATCCCCTTCTGTGGTTCAGCAGGCACTCGTTCATATATATATATATATATATATATATATATATATATATATATATTCCTACACACACACACACATACAAACACACACGTACACATTGATACACACACACGCATATAATTATATATATATATACATACATATATACATATATATATATATATATATATACATATATACATACATATATATATATATATATATATATATATATATATATATATATATATATATATATATGAGCGCATATATATAAATATACACATCTAGGTATCAAACATAAAAATGTATGCCTCTCCATGTCTGCACATCTGCGCTATATATATATATATATATATATATATATATATATATATATATATATATATATATATATATACGTATCAGCATACGAACACGAATATGAATACACACACACATATATATATATATACATATTTATATATATTTACACACGCTCTATCTCTGATATTGAGCACTTTATCCCATAAATATAGCACTATATATAATACACTATATTTCTTCATATATATATATATATATATATATATATATATATATATATGCATGTGTGTGTATGTGTATGTGTGTGGGGAAGAGAGAATATATGTCTGCATTCATACATAGCGGTTGGTGATAACTTTTTGGAGTGAAACCAATAAAGGATTTAAATAAAACTTCACATACTTGGTCATTTAGTGAAATATTGCGTGTGTTTGGCTAAAACATTTCACCACACAACGTCTTAATATCTATCTACCTATCTCTCTCCCCCTATATATATAAATATATATATATATATATATATATGGTTATTGTTGATGTGGTTGTAGAATTTTTGCAGTTTTCGTGATACTCCTTTCTTATATATACATATATGTATATGCATATATATATATGTGTGTGTGTGTTTTTACACGTATGCATGTGTCTATAATGTGGCATACTTATATATATATATATATATATATATATATATATATATCAAATATATACATTTGTATGCATATGCAATATATGTTTACATGTTTATATATATATATATATATATATATATATATATATATATATGTATGCGCAATTATGAATGTACATATTTCTATACATACGTGTACGTATAATGCTTGTATATGTATCAGTCTCTATAGAAATATATATGTATATATAATATATATATATGCGTGAATATATATATATATATATATATATATATATATATATATATATATATATATATATATATACACACACATATATATATATATATATATATATATATATATATATATAATTTCTGTTTGCTTATCGTGTTCTTGGGGGATTTTAATCTTTTATTTATTTGTTTTATTTATTTATTTTTAGTTTTTTAGTTTGTTTTTTTTTTTTTTGCCTGAACTTCTTTCTTACCCCAGCCTCGTTTCTGCATTCTTCCTGAAGCCTTTTTTTTTTATCTGCTTCCATAAAACAAGCCTGTTTTGTTTTATTATCCGCATGCTCTTATCTTTCTTCTTTTTCTCACAACTTAATCCTTTCTTACCTTTGCATTGTCCTCATCACTTTATGATTATTATTATTATTATTATTATTATTATTATTATTATTATTATTGCTGTTGATTTCGTTCTTGATGGTGATGTTTTACACAGTCTTGTATTTCTGCTTCGCTTTTTTTTAAATTCATGATTAATTTTTGTCACTATTATTTCTTAGCATTATTGCTATTAGATTGATTCTGTGCGCCTTCCATCTAACTGTATCCCAATGTTTTTTTTACACCCTATCAAGTGGCAGCAAGTCTTCTCATGACTGCAACCCTTTCCTTCATATACCTTATTATCTTCCAATACCCATGAACCCCTCACTGTAAACGTATACTGAAAGAGGTTATTTTATGGAGGTTATTTTATGGAGGTTATTTTATGGACTTAAAATTATAGATTATGTAAGATAGATAATGGTTAGTCGTAGTCTTGAAGATGTTAAGATTGCAATGTTCGGGGAAGAATCCATGTCCTTAAGAAAATTATGATCGAATGGCACTACCTTTGAAATACGAACAGAATGAGGATGATTCGTCCCTGTGTACAAGGCATGTCTATTCTTAGCTGTAAAGGTCCGAACATTTCCTATGGAAACAACGAATAGCGTAGAGATAGGCCTGCAAGGTTGCGTCTGTCGAAAAGGGTTTGTAGCTTGGAATCTAATTGATCACCTATCCGGCCGCGTAGAGGCTTGTGAACTCTAGAGAAACGCTATCGAACAGCTTTAGTTCAGATCTGGCAGCAATACACTTTTGCTCTGGGCTGATTTTTGAGAAGATAGAGCACGGCACGTGGAGACAGTTACTGTCTAGAGCGGTATAAGAAGCCGGCAATTTTTTCAGCGTCTTTTGTAATGGATCGTTGATTTTAGTATTTAAAATTCCTCGAATATAAGGCGCAAGCGGCACTCATGGTAGAGGGTTACTAAATGAGCTGTGTGATATTAATATAACAGGCAGTAGAAGAAAGTGAAGATTATGACGATAACAAAGACTGATAGCGACTGAATCTTAAAGAATTTAAGATTGTAGTGTTCAGGAAACTATCCATGCGCAGGTTTGTTCCAAAAGGTGGTATTTGGAGAAATTGCTATCTGAATAAAACCCCGTTCTTAAAATTGGTTTCGTTTGGTTTGTTTTGTTTTACGGCATATCAAATTCAATGGGTTATTTAATGCCGACAGAATTTTTATTGCTGGTAATATTTTGTTTTTCAAAAATATATTTCTGGTAATATTTTTGTTCCTTCAAAAATCTATTTCTGGTAATATTTTTCTTCAAAAGTATATCGCTGTTTTTTTGGGTTTTTTTTTCAAAAATGTATAACTAGTAATATTTTTCCTAAAATATATACAATGTATTGCTTGTAATAATATTTTTCTTCAAAAATTTATTGCCGGTAATAATTTTTTGAACTTTCTTAGTGTTGTTGACCTCAGTTTGTGGGTTAACTATTTGCCCATAGCTGGGGCCCTAACAGGTGCTACCACCCCGGGCCAGGGTGGACCTGGGAACACCAGCATTTAAGAGGTGGTTCCACGCTCCTCAAAACCTCCTGATCAGAGGCTTTGCTTTTGGACGTAGTTTATTGTCGGAACACATGTGGGTATCTCTCTGCCCGAAGGCCGAATGTTCGATAAATCAGCCTGATTCCAAACGAATTTTGGTATTTACCAAACCTTCCCACAAGGCAGGATGTCGCACAAAGCCGGTTTTTATGTGGGCGATTCCGAGCCCGTGGGATCGGACAAAAATTCCCCGTAGACCCCGAGTAAACGGAGCCGGGTTTGTCTACCTCCCCAGACGAGACTTTGCCCTTAGATTTTAAGTAACATACGAAAGGTCGATAAGCCGTAAAAAGACAAAAACAAAATAGTCAATCAAGAAACGTGAGATTTCCAGGAAAGAAAAGACAATATTTAATAAAGTTAGTATTGTTAGGCATTGTATCGTTACGTCATTTATTAACATGAGTTACGTTATTATTATTATTATTATTATTGTCGTTGTTGTTGTTGTTGTTGTTGTTGTTACTATTATTATTATTATTATTATTATTATTATTATTATTATTATTGTATAGGAATAAATTGTCGTTCCCGACACCGTACTTTGAACACAGATCACCAGTGAGCAAACACGAACGATTACATTATTAAATAAATAGATCATGTGATCGTAAAGAAAACGTATAGATGGGAATTAGCATGACGTCTAAGTGATCGCGAATCTCTATACTATTCTCTATACTATTCTCTATACTATTCTCTATACTATTTCTCTATAATGAACATTATACCAATTACTATTCAGCGATTACTATTTGAACAAGTATTATTAGTGCATGTATTATTTGAAGGGGTTACTACTATTGATATCTGCGTTCAGAAAGTCTCTTCTACAACGAGCATTTCAGAAGTGATAACGAGCATTCGCTGACCTAACAAAAGTTACAACGAGTGAGCGTCTAACATCACAAAATTATTATTATTATTATTATTATTATTAATTCGTATCTGATGATCAACTTTATTTATGCACTTCGGTTCGATCAGTTCCTTGTACTAAGAACCCCTATTCTTTTCATTATTCAGCAAAACAAGCCATGATTATTTCCCTTTTATTTTTTTTGTTACATTATTATCTTTCATGTTTATCTATCATATTACCTTATGGTGCTTAGAGAATTGGTCAGAGAAGTTGGGCAATTTTTTATTGCTTTGCCATTACATTATTTCCGCGGCCCTTACAATCTTCGCATGTCCGCCACAACTCACACCATCTCCCATAATATAATGGGACTTTTCTTTTTAAAAAAATAAGTCATCATCGCCTTCTTCTTCTTCTTCTTCTTCTTTACGACAAACCAGCTGCCCTGATCAACCCCAATCAGGTCTTCCTTTTGATACATTTTTCCTCCTTATCTTTTGCGCTTTTGCGCAACGTTTCCGACCTAGAAAACAGGGAGTCATCTTTTTATTTTGTGGAAAGATTTTTTTTTTGTATGATTTAATATATGTGATGATGAGCAACATTACTCTCGTTATGTATGGATATTCATTCAAGATGACTTAACCCAGCAGAGAATTGAGGTCAGGAGTGTATACTACATTAATTCTGGATTTTTAGAAAAATGTTTAAAATATTTATTTGATATTTACTTATTATCACATTCATTAATTATATTTTCTTCCAATTGTTACCCAATAAAAGGTCCAAGAGCCACTCAAGTTCGAGGGTTACTGTCTGAAGGAGAGAAGTAAAGTTCACATATGCAGAGATACCTACTGTAAAATGTGTAGGCACAAAATATAACATTTATACCAATAATCTCATACGTCGAAATCAAACGGTTGTGTAATATATATATATATATATATATATATATATATATATATATATATATATATATATATATATATTGTCCAGTTCTTCTATGCTCACAATGTGCGATATTTAATAGCAAATGTAATGGAAACATAAACGAAAAGAAAAAGAACTTAAATGAAATCGGAGAGATTATACACCCATAGATATATTAAATTTAAAAAAAAACATTAATTTTAAAATGTCAGCGTATCCCCTCTCCTTCATGCATATATGTAGTCGTATCAACGTAAACAGAAATTTGTTGCGATGATGTCCAGGGAATAGGTGACACGAAATTTTTTATATATATATATATATATGAAATTCCCTTAATAAAGTCTCTCAGAAGACAAAACGCATCAGCTTAGTATAGTTATCACTCTTGTCTCTTTTTATTCATTTTCTCTCTTCTACAGATACACTCCGTCTGAGAATATTTACACATGCACACAATGTATATATATATATATATATATATATATATATTCAATAACTCATATGCAGTTTTAACGGATAGTGTTTTCATTTGATAGAGCAATGGTATAAACTTAATAAAATGTGTGTGTGTGTGTTCGCGATAGAATAAAATAAAGAACAAGTAGGAAACGTATCTCAATCTAGCATCTTTTATTTTTCTTAAAGCTTCCTCAGAAATCCAGATAGAAATGAAAACAAGCAGAGTACTGGTATGTTATGATGTTTGGTTAGTTCTCATTGGTCAAATACGTGTTACGTGTATTATAGCTGGCCACTCTTATTCGAGGATAAACGTCTACTAGGGCGGCTAGCCAATCCCTATTGCAGACACTTGCTCAGGCGCATTTGTGTTTATACACCTACAGAGCCGACTTGTGGTTTATACTGCAACTATGCTGAGCAGACCTTAGTTACAGTTTCTAGGAAAGAGCGTGTTATCTAGCGTGATCAACAATTTGAACAAGGTCAGCACACTCAAGCCCTCGGCCACGTGACTTCGTCCTAGCACAGCTATCTAAGGCCCCCAGGGGGTCCGTCTACCCACTTTCACTCACAAGGCTTGGGTCAACCCGTGGTATGGTTTTCAGGTACTTTCCAAAGGCGCAGCACGCTGGGATCGATCCCTCCGGTTCGATAACATCAGGAAGTCTCCTTGCTGACAAAGGCGCAGCACGCTGGGATCGATCCCTCCAGTTCGATAACATCAGGAAGTCTCCTTGCTGACAAATCGACCATGCTGAGATTCGAAACCGGGTCTCATGGCCAGACTGCAAACGTTCTAACCACTCGGCCATGTAATAGATAATATTTAAGTATGCGTGAGGAACATTTTGGACATTAAAGTATGTAGTAGTGTATGTGTAGGTAAAGAAACTCTTGTTGTATGTTGGTAACGTTAATTAATGTAAGTGTATACGTGTGTATGTTGCAATAATTTTGTATTTTGTTGGATTTTTATTTTCTTATATATGTGTATGTGTGTGTTTTGGGAAATGTATGCAAGTCGGTGAGACGCGGCAAGATATTGTAATAATCATGTTTTGGTTGCATTTATCATTAAAATATTTCTCATGCGTATTTTTGAAAGGAATTTTATATTTTCTTTATTTTATGTATTAGACATAAGTTAGATTCACGAATAATAGATCTGTAGAAAAATGGTGATGTGATGCAATGATTTAAGTGAGAGTTTATAGTTGGTAATAATGTTATAAATATGTTTTCATAATAATTTCACCTTAAAGAATTATGTTCTTTATTAATTAGTCTGGCATTTATGAAATTAAGTTATGTTTCACGTCGATGTAAGACGAGAAATTTAGAATGTCTGCATTTGTGTTTGTAGATACGGGTTTTTAGATCACGTGATATCTCCCTCACGTAAATGTTTCTGCACTGTAGACACTTTATCTGATAAATTCTTGTATTTGAAATGGTGTTTGGTTTATTTTTCTTTCTGATCATATTCCCCATTGTCTTGGAGGTGGTGGTAACGATCCTAGTGTTAGGGATGGATAAATTGGTTTCCGTGTTTACTTGAGAGTGTGTTAGAGACTAGATTATGAATTCTGTGTCATTTTTGGAAATATCTGTTTGTTTTTTGTTTTTTTTGTTTTTTTTTTTCTATATGGATCTTGTGAGCTCGATTTTTAGCGTTGACATTGAAATGGTATACTTAGTAGAGAAGTTTGAATGTTTTCTCAATATATACCTCTTCTTCATTTAGGTATTCTGGGCTATACCCTATGGACTCTGAACTAAAATCCTATGATTGGTCGAGATTTTATCCTCTAGTTATGGCAAGAATAGAAATTAATAAGGTCGTTTTTCTTTAGGAGTTTCCTATAAATTTTAAAATCTAATTTATGATTGTTGCGCATTAATAAGATATCGAGGACAGGTAGAAAGTTTTTTGTTTCAAATTCGTGTGTGAATTCAATGTTGGGTTCAACCTTATTGAATGTTGTTATTATGTTTAATAGGTTTGTATCTTGAGAATAAACTAAGAGGACGTCATCTATGTATCCCAGGTAAGTCGAGCTGTCCGATATGTTTAAACGGAGGTGATATTCTAAGAGTTCTAGAAAGAGCTAAGCGAGAACACTACTGATAGGTGACCCCATGGCTAAAACGATTTTTTGTAGAAAATGTTATTGAAAGAAAAGAAACACTTGTTAGTAATTAATTTGCATATCTTAATAATTTCGTGGACAGGCGGAGAAAAGCTTTTCTTTGGATTTTTTTAGGTGATTTCTTAACATATTGAGGAATTTCGTGGTGGGTATATTGGTATATAGTGATTTGACGTCTAAACTCGCCATAGACATGTCAGTCATATTTATGTTATGTATTTTTTGGAGTAAGTCACCCGAGTGTTTGATGTGGGTTGTGCCGATGGTGCCTAGGAACGAAGTTAGCATTTTTGTGATGTCTGTCTATCTCTCTGTCTGTCTGTCTGTTTCCCCCTGTCTATCTCTCTCCCTCGCTCTCTCTCTCTCTCTCTCTCTCTCTCTATATATATATATATATATATATATATATATATATATATATATATTGGTGCAAAAATAATGACGTAATAGTCGTTTTTTGACGTATTTTTAACGTAAAAAAAACGACATAATTACGTCATTATTTTTGCACCAACCTAATATATATATATATAAATTCATGAATCATTCATACAAAAACAAATATAGAGGTTAATGATTTAAATGGCGAGAATACATCTTCGCAAACAATATAAATCAGATACATCAACCCCGAACCTGTATATGAATGATATGGTCCCCGTTTATAAGCGGTAAGGTACGTCAGGCTATATAACGGTTCCGTAAAAGATACTGGTTCGAATCCTGTCGAAGGACGAAAATTTTCTATGAAAATTTCTCGGACATTCAGGTCGGTAATTGTTATTTAATACTGTTTATGATAAACAGAGCACTTATTAGGTCGGTGCAAAAGTAATGACGGTTTTTGACGTCAAAAACCGTCATTATTTTTGCACCGACCTAATACTTAAATACTTAAATCTATAAAAAGAATGTTAAACATAAAAAATGTCTTTATATATATATATATGTATGTATATATATATATATATATATATATATATATATATATATATATATATATATATATATATATATATATATATATAACACATGGAATACACATGCAAACGCCATGCGTTGGAAAGTGGAAAGAGTTCAGTCGTCAGTGGACCGGAGAAAGGAACATGACCCATCGTGGCCAACCTTGAAGCAAGAGGGAAAAAGGAAGAGGAAGGAATAGAATTAAACATTCCCGCCTAATGAGTATTTGACGAAGCTAAGTCGGGGAATAACATTTCTGGTTTCTTTATTACTAGCATCATGGGAAAATGTATTTCTTATTCTTTTCTTTTATTCATCATTATTATTATTTTATTTAACCCCCCTCTCTCTCCCTCTCTCTCTTTATATATATATATATATATATATATATATATATGTGTGTGTGTGTGTGTGTGATATATATATATATATATATATGTGATATATATATGTATATCATATATATATATATATATATATATATATATATATATATATATACATATATATATATATATATATGTATATATAATTATTTATTAAAAAATATGATTCCAACTCGCTACATAAGAGGTCTCATGTTTCAAAACAAGAGCCGAAAACTCTTATGCTCTACTTTCGTATCGAGCACTATTTTTTAAAAATAATAACGAAAATACTAAGGAACTTTGGATTATTTACCAAACCAGTTTCTTTCCTATTTTCTACAATATTTTCACACATATGGACAAATTCTGTCTATCAATTATTTTTATTAAATCTTTCAAATTTCAGAATAATTTGTTTTCATTTATTGGTAAATTTACCAAATTCATATTAACATTTATTTTATATTATTTTTCTTGCCAAGTACTTTAGAACGATACTTCATTCGTTTTCAAGGATTGTTCTGTCTGGAGTTACCCAACAAGCGTTCTCATGTTTGATAGAATCAATTTCAACTCACTCAAGGTGACGTCATACAAACGTTCAAACTGAAAATTTTGTGTGCATATGTTTGTGTGTGTGTGTGATGTGTTATTGAGTGTGTGTGCGTCTATGTGTTTAACAAATTTTAATATACGGAAATTTGAAAACATTTAATAAAAAGTTGATAGACAGAACTTGTCCATAGCATTTAACAATACATGTTTGAGACAATTCTTGATGCCGAAAGAAATGTACCTCATAAATATATATATACTAGCAGTAGAGCCTGGCGTTGCCCGGGGATGTAACAGTAAGAGATAGATCAAGTATCGACCATCATAAAGACTGAAAAATAAAATTGACAAAGATTATTGTTTAAGGTTGACGGACAAGCTTGTCTTAATTAGTTTTTTTTTTTTTTTTTTTTTTTTTTTGCAAACCCAAACTGAAACAAAAACATTGTTTTCAATCGTTATGAGTCTGCCGATTGAATAGAATCCGATCCAATATATAAACGTACAGACACACACACACACACAATCTGCGTTTTATAATAAGTAAGATGTATGTATGCGTGCGTGTGCGTGTGTGTGTGCGCTGAGTGTTTCGGGCAGCAATGTATCTGTTGCACAAGTTTGGTTAAAAAACAAACAAAATTCTTTATTTTCTTTTTCTATTTTTCAGACTATTTTCCATGTTTGGATGAAAGTTTTAATCCAAGCTAACATCAACACAATATTACCAACTTAAGGACCAAATCTACTGAATATATTTAATGAATGGATGCATAAATACAAATTGATACAACACGGACAGACACATGAAAATGCGATAATTTAAATAGCCATCATCACGCGTGAAGACGGGATATTTGAATAAATGATAAAACCGACAAATCTCAAGGAAACTAAACCTATTTCTATAATGGCTCATTAACGACGTAAGTTACGAAAACTGCGGGCAACTTATATTGAAACATGTTATATATCATTTTGAAGCGCGTTTTTCGCTCTATCGAATCGTGTTATTCGTTACCGTTCTCAATATCTTGATTCATTTTTTTTGCAGGCTTTTCGACAGCATGGACAAAATTCAAATCCGCACGATTTTCTTGTTCCTGTTCAAACTAGGCCGAAAAGCTGCCGAGACAGCTCGTGATATCAATGATACGTTTGGCCCAGGAACCATTAACGAACGTGTGGCACAACGGTGGTTCAAGAAATTTCGCAATGGTGACGAGAGACTCGAAGATGAAGATGGTCGCGTCCGGCCGACTGCGGTTGATAACGAACATTTGAAAGCCTTAATTGAAGCCGATCCTCGCAAAACCACACGAGAAGTTGCTGTTGAACTCGAGGTCGACGACTCAACAGTCGTTCACCATTTAAAGCAAATAGGGAAGTCAAAAAGTTGGATAAATGGTGAACGATAATGAAAAACATCGTCAAAAAACGACATTATTTTTACACCAACCTAATATATATATATATATATATATATATATATATATATATATATATATATATATTATATTTTTACCTTGAAAAAGTCGGAAGACGAAACGCGTCGGCAAAATCTAAGATCTTTTTTCCAATTGTCATTTTATTTATACCAATCTGTCTTGTCGACAGAATTGATCTGAGAATTTAACTATATATATATATATATATGTGTGTGTGTGTGTGTGTGTGTGTATGTGTGTTTGTGTGTGTGTGTGTGTGTGTAAATTATGTGGATTACCCGATTCTTCAGGCAATTTTGGTCAATTTATTACGTAACGCTTTATTTTTTTTAAATTAATGAACGCGTTATTATTTAAAAACATATAAATAATCGCATTGTGTGAAGTATGGTAGAAGTGTAGAAGGAGGAGGAGAAAAACAAGAGTATTGGCAATGTATCTTTTCGTTCCGGTCCATAAGAAACTTTTCAGTGTGTCTGCAACGGGACATAATTTCCGATCTCTCATTGAAAAGATTTTTTTTGTTGTCTGGGAATGTTATTATAGCTAGCTTTTCTTGTTGCCAAAGGTTGCTGATTGTTATGATGTTGATTTTGGGGTTAGTAGAGACAAACGCCAAAATAACAATAAAAGGGGTTTTAATAAGCTGGTAAAAAGGTACAAAAATCGCCTGAGTAGTCAATAACTAGCTCAGCTAAGAACTTCTCTGTCTCTCGGTCTCGGTATTTATCAATGCACCCACGAGGATCGAATGTGGCACAAGGCCGTTTTAATGTGGGTATCCCCGAGCCCGTAGGCTCGGCCAAAAATATGGCCTTTCTGAACCCGCCTAGACGGGTTCAGGCCCTGTCAACCTCCCCGGACGACACCTTGCCCTTCGGCAAAGCCTCGTCCGGGTTCCCCCTCTGCTAATGCAGAGAGTTCGACAGTCGCCGAGAGTCTGTCGCTCGGACTCAGTATTTATTAGTCCACCCACGAAGACCAAATGTGGCACAAGGCCGTTTTAATGTGGGTATCCCCGAGCCCGTAGGCTCGGCCAAAAATATGGCCTTTCTGTACCCGCCTAGACGGGTTCAGGCCCTGTCAACCTCCCCGGACGAAACCTTGCCCTTCGGCAAAGCCTCGTCCGGGTTCCCCTCTGCCAATGCAGAGGGTTCGACAGTTGCCGAGAGTCTGTCGCTCGGACTCAGTATTTATTAGTCCACCCACGAAGACCAAATGTGGCACAAGGCCGTTTTAATGTGGGTATCCCCGAGCCCGTAGGCTCGGCCAAAAATATGGCCTTTCTGTACCCGCCTAGACGGGTTCAGGCCCTGTCAACCTCCCCGGACGAAACCTTGCCCTTCGGCAAAGCCTCGTCCGGGTTCCCCTCTGCCAATGCAGAGAGTTCGACAGTTGCCGAGAGTCTGTCGCTCGGACTCTCTCATGTCAACGGACATGCCACTATTTAAAGTCTTTGTTTACAGGCGCAGATAAGTTCATCCTCAAGAGGGGGGGGTAGGTTTCCGACACAACACTGATATAACTATAATTGTAAAGTTCGGCTTTTTAAAAAGAAAATTCCAGTTTGCAATCGTATCTTTATTATTTTTTCCTTTAATTTCCACACATACTTAACTCGTCTAGTAGAATTCCAAAGACTTTCTCTTGACTTCTTATTATACCACCCTTCAGTACACCCTATATATATTTTTCTGCTTTGTAAATTACAGCTTCAGTTTTGCAAACTTTTTTATTTACATATATATATAAATATATATATATCAAAATTTACAGTTTCATGTGTTCTCACGTAATCATCAGGCGTTCGGCAAGAGCTACGTGTGAAAATGGGAATTATATGCATATTAGGAAAGTCCAAGGGTAGTTGATAAGTGCATGACAAGCACACACCAACAAAACTCACCGAGGAAAGAAAATGGAGACCCCGGTGAAGATTAAACGATATAAGTTCACAGGCCTACCGAAAAAGTTTTCGATAATATGGGAACCTCGGCAAAGAAACTTCTAAAAACAAAATAGTGCTCAACGATACCGGGCTCTTATAGGCCCCATGACAGTCCATATAATATGAATAAATATCTATAAATCAAAATAATACATATATATATATATATATATATATATATATATATATATATATATATATTGTTAACCGAATGTAATGAGAACGAAAATAATATAAATTCTAACGTTCACAGCATTAATTCAAAAGAGTGATCAATACCAAGAGTAGAGCAATAATTATTTATTATAATTTTTATATACGGACATAAACAACTTGCTCACTACAAACATGCATTCTTGTTTCGATGCAGCTGCATCTCAACTGGTGAGAACCAAAAAAAATTTAAGAACAATTCTATTTACATTTTAGCTTCACACCAGTCGAGATGCAGCTGCATCGAAACAAAAATGCACCTTTGTAGTAAGTAAGTTGTTTCTGTCCGTATGTAAGTATATATATATATATATATATATATATTCGCATTTTTCTTCCTCTGTTCATTAATTTTCCTAAGCTTTCAACCAATTTATCAATTTTATATAATATTTATCCTATTTGCCACTTTGAAAAAAAGCAATTTATGCTGGTAAACAGGTGAAAAAACTTTGGATTCGCCCCGTTATTAAGCAAAGATTGATTGAGCGTTGCGATAAAATATATTCTCAAGTCTTTGAGTTTTTCGAGTCAAAGATAGCATCCCCTGAAGACGTTAGAATACAAAGTTTGGACCATTTATCTCTCCAGAGAGAAGTAAATACATTTACGTATACTGATGTTTCTTTCATTAAACTAGAATATCTTTCTTCTTCGAACAAATATATCATGCTATTACCTAAACCCCCTACACACGCACACACACACACACACATATGTCGACATGTATCCAAATGTCACAGCACATACGTAAAATTAGTAGGCAGCAACTTCTAAGTAAACAGATAAAATACAAACGAATATATACGAATTTACAAGATCAGCTGACAATACTGTTTGTTCCATCAAAATAAATTTAAAAATAGATATGTAAGTGAAATTATTATATTTCTGAATACTTAAAAAATAGAACTTTTTGTCATATGATCTGAGATCATTTTAAAAGCTTGTAATATATTCAGCAAAATGAGCCAAGGTCATGTCTGACGGGACTCTCGTATACGATAACATAACATGCGTAAAAGAAGATACAAGTCGATAATCGAGGACTCGTTAGGTTTTTTGTTTGTTTGTTTTTTTTAATTTTTTACCGAACGCTTATATAAACGCGTCCAGTAAAACATCCGTGGAAGATTTGCACAGAGGTCCTGCTTTGATTTTTTAATATAGTCGAACGATTTGAAATAAGGAAACCTTATTGCACGTTTAATTTCGCTTTCTCGCCATCCTCTGTCCAAAAACATTGTTTGGGCCCAATGCCTTCTGGATATTCGCTCTCCATTGGGATTATCTATAGAGGCTGAAAATTATCATGTTTTTGATTTACAGACATACTATTTGCACCCCATATCTAACCATTTTTGTGTTGCTTCCTTCCTATGTCACAATGAATCAGGAGCTATGAACCACAAATCGGAAAGTTATAGTGTTTACTTCATAAAATAGGATCGCTTTTCGATACAAACCTTATTTATATTCTGTTAGATGAATGACAATCTTACGAGCAACAAGTGATCGAAACAAAAAAAAAATAAAACTCAAAGATCATTCATCCAAGTTTTGAAATTTATATTCAGTTTCAACCACTATTATATACGTGCTTACCAAACAAAACATTTATTAACCCAGTGAGACTAAATTGCTAATCATTACATTCCGTTAAACCTCCGAATCATTTATCAAGCTTAGTTTGGCAGAAGGCGAAAAATCATTGCAATAGATAAAGCATGCCTTTTTAAGCATCGTCAACGCTAGATGTCCAGATACAACGATCAACTTCGCCAGATGTCCAGTCTGAGTATAACTTTGTCTATCAAAAGTAAAAAATGATGTACATCAATGAAGATCAAAGTCATTGCAATAGACCAGGCATTCCTGCTTAACCATCGTTAACGCCAGATTACCAGATATAACGGTCGACTATGCCAGATGTTCCGTCTAAGTATAGATTAGTCTGGCACAAGTCTACAAGTGGGATATATCTAGTAAAGAACAAACGTGCTCGTGAATTTCTGCTTCATTTTGGATTCTGCATCTACAGAATAAAAAAATGATACATTGGTGGCTAAATATGTTCGACGCAGCGTAAGAAAAAGGTGTAAATCTTGCTCACGATGAACGATACGAGCGAATCACTTCGTCAAGTGGAAATTTCAAGCTGGACTCTTTTCCAGTAGGGCAATGCCTAGTTACAGACATTAAGAAGAGACAGTAAGAAGCTCGGGACCAGGGCCTTCGATTTAGATTCGGCTGGTAGTAGCCAACATTTAAACTATATTTAAAAAATAGCCGAGACATTAAGAAGCGAGAAGTTGCTGAGCAACACTCGGTGTATAAAGAACATTGATTTATTAGGTTGGTGCAAAAATAATGACGTAATAATGTCGTTTTTTGACGTATTTTTTAACGTCAAAAACGACATTATTACGTCATTATTTTTGCACCAACCTAATATAATAACAATTGCCATGAAAATATATGTAGAAAAATACAGAAGGGAACAGTGGTGAGATAGTGACTGAACTTGAGATTCTGTGTCAGGATAGAATACATTGTCGGGCGTGGTCAGTGAGTTCTCACTGAGTGCTCAATACTTTCAGTTTTGTGCCACATCTAAACTACGCTTAGAAAATCCCCATTACAAGCCCTCTTTAGAATTTGGTCAAGAATCTCGAAATATATAGTAGGAGCCCCAGACTGGATATGGCAGAGTTATTCAGTGCACGGACGAATGGTAAATTTTATAAAATATACAAGATGGATTCTGATGAGAAAAATGATCTGGCACGACACAGTGAACCAACTCCCCTAGTAGTAGATCAACAATTGATTCAATTTAATCACTCAACTTCCTGTCAGTAGAAAATGTGAGACTAAGAAGAAAAGAGTTGCTACCCTGGAAGTTAGCATCAGCCTTGATGATACCAGGTGGAAAAAGTTCTCTATGTTGATTAAATGAAAACAGTTATGTTTTAGAGGCGTTAAAATTTACACGACATTCCTTGTCCCGGTGAACCATTCAGTGGATGCCCTTTTCGCTGAAAATAAGATTGCTTATTCATTTTTATTAAATTATATCAAATGAACTACTACTAGTTTGACAACTAATTAGTTTCTTACATGTCATACTAATTACATTAGGGGGTCAATAAGAGTTTTCTTCATGCAGTACAGTTTTCAATACAAAAATGGTGAAGAGAATGGATAAGGTTCGAAGTATTCTATCATTTCTCACTTTTGTCTGTAACAAGTTTTTCATGATATCAACCCGGGGTTTCTGCTCAGCGTGTGACCAGCTAATGGTCATAAGAGCTCAAAAGTCATACTGATCTTAATATCTTTCAGCGGCGTTCCCTTATTTTCAGTGGCCATCTCACGGGAATGCCGAGTGAGTTTCTTTGATGTAAACCTTTTGATTTAGATTTTCCTTCGTCTCTGATTATTTTTCCTGATTAGAGTAGGGACTTGCAACACTCGCATAGTATGTCGTTGAATTAAAGACGGCTTCTGTAAAAGATCGCGCCACAGTCCGAAAGTTATTTTCTCATCGTAAAAGGAATGAATAATGAATGTTGGCGTGGTGAATGTTGGCGGTGGTATTAGGTTGGTGCAAAAATAATGACGTAATAATGTCGTTTTTCGACGTTAAAAAATAGGTCAAAAAACGACATTATTACGTCATTATTTTTGCACCAAACTAATAGTTTCGATAAATAGTGCCGGCGAAATTTTTCAAGCACTCTAAAAACAACATGACTACCCATAAGCAATGATAAGGACGTAAACAAGAAACTAGAATCATAAAATATTTCTACTTGTCCCACTCTAAGTTACTTTTGTTTTTGCTTTTTTTAGCACGACGGTAGCTGTTTATTTAAGATGTTGACGTTTTGACAGATAGAGGGATGTTTATCTATTTTTTTTTTTTTTTACTGTGGTTATATCTATAAAAAATAATTGAAGAAAATAACATGAGCCCCTTTTTATATCATTTTTAAGTACTCACTAATCTTGAAAAAATGGGAAAACATTCACCGTAGTCTAATGCTCTACATATTTAGATATCTTGTCTTTAAATCTACAAAAGTTACTGCTCTTATTTTCTGACAATGTCATTCATGATCTTCCGTATTTACAAAAGAAAAATCGGCACGTTTATACACATATAAAAAAATTCAAAATACTTTTTAATATAGTGGTGTTTGAATAATGTCTTTTATTTTTTTTATTTTATGATTCAACGTAGATTTTTGGTAATTGGTGTTTCTACTTTACAAAAACAAATTGATCATTTAAATTCTCCAAGGAATTCCATTTTTAAATAATTGAACATTAAGCGGTCAAAATTAAATTTCTCGAAATTTCTTAAAATTAAGGTGCGGGTAACAGATGTAAAAAATTTGCTGAGATTTTCTAAAAAAAAAAACATTTTTAAAATAATCTCATTCATTTGAGAATAACTGCTGAAATTTCATTAAAATCCAAAAATTAATTTATTTTTGCAAGAAATTCCAAAGCATTGAATTTTTAACCTCAAAAACGACGCTAAAATGTTCTATACTAATCTTGCCGATTACACGCTGATTTTTACACGGAATTTCAAACATGTTAGAAAGGATTAAAAATATGATTAAATAAGAAAAATAAGAAAGAAATAATTTGTTCTTTCTTCTTAATAATAACATGAATATGTTAACTTTGTTAAAGATGACCTTGTTTTTTCCCAATATCCATTTTAAGGGCTACTGGTTGGATAGCAGTGTGGATAGCATTGTGCATATTCTCCAATTCTTGTGGTGTATCGACTGTTAGGATGATGTCATCTGTGAAGTCAAAGTAGCGAAGGCGTAAAGCATCTATTAGGTTGGTGCAAAAATAAAGGCGTAATAATGTCGTTTTTTACGTTAAAAAACGACATTATTACGTCATTATTTTGCACCAACCTAATATGTTGTTATCCCAGTTGAATTTGTTGATGTTGGCGTCTTGTAAACAAAATGTATTTCTTGACGTAATGCTCTCTTGTTTTGCACCTCTTTCTTTAGTGCAGTCTGATAATGTGTTCATATATTGACATAACTGATATATATATATATATATATATATATATATATATATATATATATATATATATATATATATATATAGTAAAATGGAAAATCATTAACAGAACTAGAACTTGCAAAACTTGGTATGACCCATGCCCTTTGTGCCTCCATGAGAAACTACACATTATTAAGCTCCTAAACAATAAAAACCTATTAAACAACCGGCAAGAATTAACGGTTTTCTGCCGACACAACCGAACTTACGCTCTGAATAACTAGCCTAAAACACGCATATAAATTTTAAAATCCACAGCCCATATACATAGTTTTAATTACCCACAAAAATTGATAACCCTTTATGAAGTCGTCAAATAACAAAAGTTACGGCCTTTTCATATACACAAATCCCTTTCATAAAGAGATAAAATAAAAGAATAAAATAAAAATAAATATCCGTAGACGCTCAAGCCAGACTATGCGAAAACTTCCTACGTCGTAAATTTAGCCACCCCACCTTACCGTGACCCGACATCTATGAAAGTAACTCTATACTGATACAAATTATTAACACCCCACCCCTGCCGATTCCAAACAATCCGCCCTTGATGTTACCATGGAAATTTTTGATTTCAATTCTGACCATACTATTAAAACTCGTAAACTTCAAAAATAAGTCATTCCCAAAAAATTTCGCTTGAAGATGGAACAGAGACTACTTTAACTCAACTTAATTCAAATATTATTTTGAAGTTTTCGGCTCTTGTTTTGAAACATGAGACCTCTTATGTAGCGTGTTGGAATCATATTTTTAAATAAATAATTATATATATATTTATATATCGATTCTGATAGAAACCACTAGACGGCCGTTTCGTCCTATATTTGGGACTCATCAGAAGTGCGCACCCACCACCGAGAGAATCGAAACCCCGACAGTTAGGGTGGCAAGCGAACACCATACCAACTGCTCCACCGGGCCTCGGTGACGAAGGGATTGCAAATCAGACTCAATGTAGCGTCGCTCACTCCCAACTGAGATTCTCTCTATATATATATCTATATTCTCTCTCTCTCTCTCTCTCTATATATATATATATATATATATATATATATATATATATATATATGTGTGTGTGTGTGTGTGTGTGTGTGTGTGTGTGTGTGTGTGTGTGTGTGTGTGTGTGTAATTTTCACTGTATAATATTTCGTCTGTCTGCTTAACAGAGAATAGTGTGTCAAATGGATTAACAAGGAAGGAGATTACGCAAAATAATGTTTCGTGTCTCAGATAATTGCTGTTTCTCGTTATAAATTTAAAGACTTATAAATGAACATATATATATATATATATATATATATATATATATATATATATAGAGAGAGAGAGAGGGACAGACAGACAGACAGAGAGAGAGAATATTAGTGGTAAATATACACATACATATGCAAAATATATAAATATATATACATACATGCATACACCTACATATATATTTTGGATAAAAAAAATTCCAAGAGGTAGAACTCAATGTCCAGGACAGAGTAAGGATATAATAAAAAGGCTTAAACACTAATATTCCGTTGTCATAATTTATTCCATTGGAATCGTAAATACGATCCAATACATCAGACCTACAAATTCAGAAAGAAAACAGAAAAAACAACTCCGGAAATAAAAATAAAATTTAGAGAGTGCGTAAGGATAAGAGTGTGGGACGAATGTTAGAGCTAAAGAGAGGGGTAACAGACGAGAGAGGGTGGGAGATTAAAACTTAACTTGGCCGTTATATAATTCGAGTTCTATTGATGATTCAAAATTCTATTAAAACTTGTTTATTCAATTATTGTTGCGTAAAATATTAGAATTAACTATGAATAATTTATATCATTCAAATTCTTAAGTTCGAAAGGCGAAGAATTAAAAAACTAAAATAAAATATACATAAAATTTTTAATCACTTAAATTTAAATTTACATTAAAAAATAAACAAACCATCAGGGGTGGTAACTAGTCTTTTACATGGAACACAGGTTAGAAATATAATGGTTCAAATATAAAAAATAATAATAGGCTGGGACAATATATCTCATGTACATATAAAGGTGAAATTATATATACACACTATTAAAATCTATATATACACACTATTATAAATCAATCGAGTACAGTAATATTGGTTTGTATGCGTGCATATATATATAAGAAATGTTACATTAATTGGGACCTCGAGTTCAGCAAGTTAGCGTTATTTAAGTGTTTAATACAAGAAGCTTCTCCAACGAACACAAATTACATCTATCTCCCTTTCCGTTGATGGCTTAGCTTTTGCGATTATCTCCCAGCTAATGGTTGGGTTCTTATGGCATTTTTAAATCTCCAAGCATACTTTGAAAAGTGTTGTGCAGTTTTTGTATTTGATATTCCTTAGTGTCATTTTGTGGTGGCAAAAGGCGATTCCCAGCTGTTCTCCGTGGATCCAAAGTAATATTTAATATCATCGTCTTAATTTAAGCTGGCTCTGTATATAATGCCTTCAGTCATGCCCTCTTCGTTTTATGTGCAGGTTACGTTTTTTTTACTGCAGTTACATTGAAGTTTAGTAGGATTATTTATTAGGATTATTATGTTGGGAAACGTAATTATCTCTGCTTTTGTAGATATATAACTTACCTTAATGTTATTTTTTGTTGGAAATCTTTGGAGAATGGCCAAAGTGTGAATTAAATTCAGAAAATTCTACCAACGTTATGGTGGGTTGAACCATATTATATTACATTTGCGTTGTTTTAGCTTATTTTTATCTTTGCTATTATTTCTTACTATATACTCCAATTTCACATTATGGTTGCTGCATTCAAGCGTTTTGTTGTATCTAGCTTAATTATTGTCGAATATTTCTTTGTTACTGGAGTTGGTCGATAACCTATATTCTACCGATTTGTGCAAATTGCCAAGTATCCTTTTATAGCGGTTGTATTTTCTATCTATGTACGTGCGGTTGCAAAAGTCCTTAGTGTGTGGTTTGTATATGACCTTATTCAGGTCGAATGTAACGTCTACGAAATCGATCGCTTCATCGCTTTATTTGATCACGAAATTGATCAAATGTTTAGTTTATGGTCCTTAAAGAGTTTCATTATGTCCTTTCTCATCCGGTCTGCTTGTCTTGAACTCAGTTTACGAAAGAGGATTTTCCCATGGTCTCTGTAAATACCGTTGCTTTTATATTAGAGATAAATCTGAGTCTACATATTAGCAGTATCCCAACAAATTCACATGCTTCTGCAGAATCATATGCTCCCTTGGAAACACAAAAGTCTTCTTAGACAATAGAGTTCCATTGTAGCATGAAATCGGTTTTTGTGCCTTTTTTATGATATTTAATTCTCGGTCGGAGATATGGCAGTAGTTATGTGCTATCTTAATAGCGGCCATCAGTAGATCTTCTATGATGAATAGGTAGAGGTCACAGATATCGAACTGTAAAAATGTTCATTCATATTCATATTCAAAGACTTCGGCTGTATTTCGCCACTGGCTGATACCTAAAGCCTTTTTAGTGTACATAAACGTTCTTTCCATAATGGTTTTGCTGATAATACCGATGTCATTTTTGAATGGATCGAGCAGTTGGCATTAGGAGTTATTTAGGAAAGTCTCTTTGTGGTCAAGACGAAAGCCTGTTGTTTGTAAAGTTTCTTTATCGTAGACATGTAAGTTATCATATATCAATTTAGAGAAGAGTAGCTTGCATCTTGTCCTTTTTAAAATGCTCTTTATTTATTTAAGGTCAGTTTATATTGTCGATTATCGGGCGCCATGATGTTTTTAGTGGAATAGTCCAGGTTAATTATCTCCATGCTCCGCTGACGAATAGGTATTAGGTATAAATTTTAAAATCCAATTATAATATTGCTAAACTACAGAGCAAATGAGCTAAAAGTAGGAATGGGTAGTATGAAAAAATATCTACATATACGCACAGATACTTTCACGTACATATGAATATATTTTTCCTCAGCTGTTATAAATTCAGTGCTCAATGTTATGAAAAAGAGCTATCATATATATATATATTAGGTTGGTGCAAAAATAATGACGTAATAATGTCGTTTTTTGACCTTAAAAAATACGTCAAAAAACGACATTATTACGTCATTATTTTTGCACCAACCTTTTATATATATATATATATATATATATATACACACACACAAAGTACGATGGATAAATTGTCGTCTAAATTACACAAAAATGAAATTAACACTAACACATTTTAAAAGATATATTTAACAAAATTACACAAAAATATCATGGAAGACTACAGATTAAATTTATTCAATAAAATTGCCATTAATTTCAAACACAGCCTTGGTGAATACTGCCATAATCCTTATCGTCAGTTCACAAGAGGGTTTGTTGGTCTCTCGCTCATATAATAATCAAGGTAGTCTCAATCTAGGGACTTAGGTTGCCAGATATAGGGGGTGATGTGGTCGCAGAAATTGTCTGACAGTCATGATTGGATTCTTCTGCTTGCGTGGCACGGTTCAAAGTCCTGTTGTCAGACACTGGGTCTTCTAGTAGCCAACCTCTTGACCCAGGGCAGCACTACCTCCCTATCTATTGACGTGATTGATTTGGAGAGATCGTTTTCAATCAAGACCTGGATTTCACCAACAAATTCAGGAGTTCTTTTCTTATCAGAATGGTCAGAGTGAGTTTTCCGAGCTGCAGTACCTTCGTAATTACTATTAGACCCATCCAACTCTTTCTGAATCCTCTGCACTGTCCTCAAATTCAGACCCAAGTACTCTGAAATGTTTGAATCGGGCCTTCCAGCAAGCACTACAGCAAGCCGTTTCCAAATTTCTAAGGGAGTGAATTGTGTCATGGTGCTCTTCTTATAGACGCTGCGCAACTGACAGTACAAAATTGAATAAATGGACAAAATCAAAAGCAAACAAAGCGAATGTGCAAAATTAAAAATATAAAATGGCGACAATTTATCCATCGCACAATCTATCTATCTATCTATCTATCTATATATATATATATATATATATATATATATATATATATATGACCCTTAAAGAACTACGTTCCTGATCAAACGAATGTCATGAATAATTATATTGATCATACCACCACCTGCTAATTGGAAAGACTCACATTGTGTATTTCTGACCATAGCTCAATTATGCCCCATTCAAACACACTGAAACCTAAAAATCTTCATCCGCTTGTAGAAAATACAAGGATAATAGCTTCATCCGCATTCTTTAAAAAGGCTAAAAATAATGAAAGCACTAATAATAATAAAATCAAATGCCAACGCTCAATAACAACAATGATGAACACGGTCACAGTGTGATGTCCGTGTCTGGAAAATAAAACATTCCTTTGCCCGAATGCGCTCGGATATGCAGATAAATTTTTACAGACTTTATGTCCAGAAAAGAAAAGACTAAAGGGAACAGAAGAAAAACTAAATAAACAGCTTAATCACCGTTTCTTGTAAGTCATCTTTAAGGAAAACAATTAAACCAGGATTATATACAACATAATTGTCCATTCCACAAAGATTTTAATATCTAAAAAAACAATACACTAAATTTCTTTTTCCAAGTTTTCAGATAACACGTTAAGCCATCTTGACATCATTTGTTATAAGAATCACTGAAAAACTCTTTCAGCTAGAAAGAGAACAGATTAAAACGTTTGTGTTAGCCCCACTGTATTTCTAAATGAGCAATGGTGAGAGGAAAAAGATCATTCAGGCCTTCAGTAATGGTACCAACATTCATACTCTGGCTTCCATCTTGAAAGTCCTTTCAAGAACTATCACGAGAACGGTGAATAAATTTAAATAGAGGGAAAATTAGAGCGTAAAACTGGATCAGGTGGTGACAACAGGAAGAGGTATCATTATTTCAACTTAGAGCTAAAGAACCCAATTAGAAAAGATCCAACTCAGTCCATAAGACGTTTGGCACGTGATAGAAGAGTTTTCATCGATGACAGTCCAAAGAGCAGTGAAAAATAACTTGAAAATGAAATCGTTCGTGAAACAGGTAAGGTACGTTGTTATCCAGGACAGAAAGTTAGAAGGTTATAGAAGGCGAAGATCAACGTGAAACTGATCTTGGAATATATATATATATATATATATATATATATAGGAACAATATCAATTCTCCATGAGCTTTTGGTCTTTCGCTATGATTAATTAATTATGAACATGTAATTTTCGTTCATCACAATTCTTTTCTTCAGGTTGGAGAGTAATTATGCTCAGAGTAGAGTCCAATAGTGTTATAAAATCTTCGATAATTCCAGTAAGATATATTTAATCATTTCTAAAATGCAACGGTTCAAACCTAATTTAACAAATAGGCAATTTTGCTATTACGCGATATGTACAATTTTGCTGCAACACCCTTATATATATATATATATATATATATATATATATATATATATATATATATATATATATAAGGATTTAAAAAAAACTATACGGTAGTTTAGTTTAATTATGGATTATATATAAATATAGAACATTCCTGTATTCATAAGATACGAATCTCTAAATAATATATATATATATATATATATATATATATATATATATATATATCGTATTCGAGGATGCTCGTCTACTAGGGCGGCTAGCGAATCTCTTTTGCAAACTCTCGCTCAAGAATATTTGTGTTTTCTCAACACCCACAGAGCCCACTTGTTGTTTATACTGCAACTATGCTGAGCAGAACTTAGTTACAGTTTCTGGGATCTTGCGTGATCAACAGTTGTTTAAACCGTTGATCACCCTAGATCATTACAGTCCACTCGGCTATCGACGGCCCATAAGAGTTCCGTCTGCCCAATTTTACTCCCAAGGCTTGGGTTAACCCGTGGTATGTTTTCAGGCGTTTTCCAATCCGATAACATCAGGAAGTCGGTTTCCTGGCAAATCGACTATGGTGAGATTCGAAACCGGGTCTCATGGTCAGAAAGCGAAAGCTGCCCAACACACAGAGGTTTCCTCTTCGACGAGTGTTTTTCGGGAGTACAACGATCCGAAACTCCAATGTGGTTTTGAGTGTGGACGCTTACGTTTGTTTCAATTTGTGCGTTTTGTTTTTTTTTTATTTCTTTTGAAAGAAACTGTAGACGGATTTTTAAAAAAATCATTTTTTTTAAAACGCGCAAACCTTTGCACAATGTGTTCATGTTGTGTAGTATTTTCTAAATTCCCGCAAAATTTTGGTGTCAATTCATGACGGTCAGAAACTGTATTGTGCTTTTCGGTGTTTTGACCTGGTGTAAAATTACGGTAATGTTCATTTGTAGCTATTTCATTCGCAATTTGATTCAATCGCGATTCTTGATAACCGCGATTAACATAATGCCAAGTAAAATTATTAATATGCTTCCAATAATATTTTATCTCCTTGTAAATTCACCTTATGCGTCAAAATTGGCGCTTCGGTTTGATTTTATCGTGTGATAAGGATGGTCTGTACGTTGGTGTAGGTAAATGAGGGATGACGTAGGTTGAAAAAATAATTCGGTCATTAGACGATTATTTGAAAAATTTACTCTAGTGTTTAAAAATTCGACACTAGTTTTGGAGAAACTAGTTGTAAATTTTATTTGTAAAAAAGTATCACAAAATTGCCAAATGTTTTGCAAAATTTATTGCGTACGTTCCAAGATCAATAAATCGTAGCCGAAGTTCTGGTTCATGACAGTACTAATGATTTGAAAGCTTCAAGTAGTTTTTTTTCGAAATTTTTGTTATAATGACATACACAGTGTTAATGGCCATGGGAGTTCCCATTGCACATCATTTTATTTGCCGGAGAAAATTTTTTCGCAAACCCAATCGTGTTGCCTTCAAATACGAAATGTCTATGTAAAATGTGTGTGATCTTTTTTGTTGTTTTTTTTTTCTTTTGTTTTGTTTTTACAAAATTGATCAGTGAAAGATGTCATGAAGCCCTTTCTGACCTTAGCCCTCTGGTTGGAACCCGAAAGGAAATGCGTATACAACAGAAATAAAATGTAGTAGTAGTAGTAGTAATAATAATAATAATAATAGTAAAGATGATAATGTTGCTGATGATGCTGATGTTTCTGCAAAAGGAACTCTAAATGAAGTCAGATTCCAACAGACGGCATTAAGTGGATATTTATTAGCAAACTTATTAATAATCTGACAGAGAAGTGATAAAAAGGCAAAAGAGAGGAAGAAATATGGTGATATATTTATTGCTCTTCCTGGCAAAAAGAAAGCAATCACTTCGTTATTTTATTGCAACACTTTTAGAATTGGCAGGGCACAAAGAAATTACAGGACACCGATAGTCACTTAACTTTCATTTATACCTTGATGACATTACAGGTTTTACAAAAATGAATCTTTGAAGATTCAAAATAACTCAGCCAGGACCATTAAACCAAATCGGAACTCCTAAAACAGTGCCTTGTATTTTGCTATTGAAAGTTACAACAAAGTTCGAGAAAAGATTACTAAATCATTGGCAAGATAATTGTCATCTATAACTACAGTATGAACTCTTCCTAACACTATGTATACTACGCCTCTCAAGAGGGAGGGTCGAATCAAGCCGAGCATCTTGGCTGACGGTCGAACTCTCTGCCTCTGAAGCAGAGAGGAACCCGGACGAGGCTCCGCCGAAGGGCAGAGTCTCGTTCGGGGGAGGTTGACCAACACAATCCCGTTTATACGGGTTCTACGGGCATTTTTTGGCCGAGCCTACGAGCTCGGGAAACCCACGTTAAACTCGGTCTTGTGCCACATGCAACCCTCGTGGGTGGGGGGCTAGATACCGAATCGAGTCAAGCCGATAGTAGTTCACTCCAAACCAGACAGACAGTCATACTAACACCTTCCACATCTTGTATTATTATTTCGTGTAATATACCTTCGTTATTTCTACTCTTGTGTTCGTGTTGTTCTTCATTGGTCCTAACCTGGACCATAAGAATAACAAACAATTGATTTAATCAAATGGGGATTCTTGTGTTATGATTTACTAGTTGTTGGCAAAACCATAATTTATTATAATTTTTTATGTGCCATCTACCTCCAGGTTGTCTGTCATCAAAGTTCTTCATAGTTCCCTGTTCTTCGTGTCTCGAAGCACCGTTTGTCGCCTTAACATCCTTCTTTGTTCCTGTTCTGCCATCACTTAAATGCATAATACTGGGTGCGACAAAAATAGCCCCCATATTTTAATCGGTCACTTGTATGGTGCTATCGAACATAGGCAAGTGGTAATTATGTTTTCATCTAGCTAATATCTTACCATATTTTCTCAGATAACAGCTGTTCCCATCATGGCTTTGACCGGGGCAGACTATGCTTTTGCTGTTGAAACGTTATTTTTTGGTCATTTTTAAGGACCGGTGAATTTTTACTTCCAACACAAAGAGCTCATTTTATGTTACGTCAAAATTATGTTGCTCTCGATAGAAAATTGATATTCGTATGGGTTAAAAGTTTCAGGACCGCTGGCAGAGTGCTTAAAAGAAAGCCACCTGGGAAACCTAGAAGGGCTCAAACTTACGGGTTATGGAAAAATTTAGAAATCGCTTACAACAGTTTATGGCGAATAGTGGCCAACATTTGGCGGATGAATAAAAAAAAATGAACAAAAATTATAGCTTTTTTTGTTGAAACAATAGTGAAATAATTTTTAATAGCAGTTACCTTTGTTTTTTGTCAAGATGTTCGAAGTATGTCTGCTGCATATCTATCTATCTATCTATGCATATATATATATATATATATATATATATATATATATATGCAGCAAACATATATATATATATATATATATATATATATATATATATGCAGCGGACATATATATATATATATATATATGCAGCAGACATATATATATATATATATATATATATATATATATATATATATATATATATATATATATATATATGCAGCAGACATACTTCGTATCTTGCCGGGGATCGCATATTTTTCTGACAAGATTTATCGAATATTCAGGCCGGTAGATATAGTCGATTAATGAATACTGTTTAATTAAAAAACAGAGATTCTACTCGAATACGAGTAACCATGAAAAACAACGTTTAAACAAAATAAACATTAACAATAAGTCGGATTTAATACATTATATATATATATATATATATATATATATATATATATATATATATATATATATATATATCATAAAATAAAATAAAATAAAGAACAAGTCGGAAATGTATCTCAGTTTAGCATCTTTCACATTTGTTAAAGCATACGCATGAGAAATGCTTTAATGATAAATCCAACAAAAACATGATTATTATTATTATTATTATTATTTTACCGACCAACACACAGAGTTGACGACATTCCCGAAACACACACATACACGAGAAAATAAATATCCATCCAAATACAAAATTATTGCAAGATTTCGCAATATCTAACCGACATATACGAGAGTGATGTCTATAAACATTCCTCACACACACATATACACTTACATAAATTAACGTTTTCGTTCCACATACACCTAGACAAACAAACGTTTCTTTACATACGCACTCATACACTATTACACATTTTAACATCCAAAATTTTCCTCACATATATTTATATATTATCTATTGCTTTAATACACGTGACAGTATATGACCAATAAGAACTAACCAAAAATCTTAACCTAACGAAGCTTTAATAAAAGTGAAACATGTTAGATCGAGATACGCTTCTTCTTGGTTGCCAAATGTAAGGGAGGATGTGGTCGCAGAAATTGTCTGAAAGCCATGGTTCTCCTGCATGTGTGGCATGGTGCAGAGTCCTGTTGTCAGATACTGGGTTTTCCAGCAGCCGCTCTTTTAACCCAGGGTAGTTCTATCTCCTCAAGGCACTTGATGTAGGCCTCCGTGTTGAGTCTGATGCCCTCAATAACAAGTCCGTGAGTTTTTTTCTTATCTGAATGATCAGTGAGTTTTCTGAGCTGCCGTACATTCGTAATTACCATTAGAGTCATCCAACTGTTTTCGAATCCTCTGCACTGTCCTCAGATTGACACCCAAACAATCTGAAATGTTCGTATTGGACATTCTTCGCGGAAATGTCAAGCAGTACAGCATTCTTTCATTTTATGTGCCGTGTCCTTTCAGGACGTAGGCGATCATGGCTCTCCACTTCCCCCTATCCCTTGTAGCTCTCAATAAGTTTCGTCCCTCTACCACCTCCCCACTGACCACGTTCTGTCATTCACTTGCTTAAGCCCGCCAGGTATGACATGCGTTGCTTTCCCTTGTCTCTTTTTCCCTCTATTCGCCTTGTGAGTATCAGATTCTGCAGGCCATCCTTTCTCATTACGTGTCCCAGAAACTTCAGCTGCCTTTTCCTGATATTAAGTATATGCCTCTCCTTGTTTGCATACTCTTCAAGACCTTATCGTTGCTCAAACGCTCGGTCCATAATATCCTCAGCATCCTTCTGTAGAACCACATATCCGTCGCCGTGAGCCGCTTCTTCATCTTTAAGGAGACCGTCCAACATTCGCTGCCCTAAAGGAGGAGAGATGTCACGTAAAAGCTCAGTACTCTTTTCTTTGTTACCAAAGAAATCCTTCTGTCTCGCAATACTCTGCCCAGCTTTCGGAATGCGTCCTCGGCCATCGCAAAACGTCTACGGATCTCAGTGTCGCACTTACCGTCCTCTCTCAAAACACTTCAAAGACATTTTAACTTCCGCACATGCTTGATTTTAGTGTCCCTGACCTGCAAATCGCATTTCGGGCTCATCCTTTTACTGATGAACATGCATTCTGTCTTTTTCTAGTTTATGTTTAGTCCCTTCTTCTCGTTCTCCTTCGCTATCTTTTGTTCGAGGTTTTTTAATCTCTTTTCCGTATCTGCTATCAGTGCAGTGTCATCCGCGTATCTTATGTTGTTAAGATAGTAGCCGCCAATGCTGAATCCCGGAGGATTTCCAATTCTCTTAGAATTGTCTCGCTGTATAGGCTGAATAAGTCCGTTAGAAGACACATCCTTGCCTTACGCCCCTTTCTATTTTTGTATATTCGCTGAACTCGTTCTCTATGCGCATATGCATATCGTTTGCTGCCAATATAGGTTCTTGTTTATTGTAATATCTTTCCTGAATATATCAAGGCTGCTGAGCAGTTTCAACGGATCCTTGTGGCGTACTTTGTCGAAGGTCTTTGCGTAGTCTATGAAACATAGCTACACTTCCTTCTGCATTTCTATCGATCTTTCTGATAACATACTGAGCATGAATATTGCGTTCCTTTTTCCGATATCTTTAACGAACCCGCACTGTTCTTGTCCTATCTCTGGCCTGATTCTGCTGCGTGCGCTATTCATCAGAATACGATTGATTAGTTTTCTCATGGGGCTTATTACGCTGATTGTTCGGTGGAGTTCACATTCATTTGCGCCTGGTTTCTTAGGTATTATACCGTTACCAAAATTGTGGCCTTTTTCTCACAGAAGGTGCCCAACTGATCCTACTATATTGAGCAGTCGGCCAAATCAAAAACAGTCAATGCGCATGCACAAAATTAATAAATATAAAATGTCGACAATTAACCGATCGCGCCCTGTATATATAAAAATTATATTTAGCCAGGAGTACTTCTTTTAAACCTGTTATATATATATATATATATATATATATATATATATATATATATATATATATATATATATATATATTTATTTATTTATATACGCACACACACACAAATAAATAGAGAGAGTAGATAATGAGATAAAGTAGCAGAGCTTTAAATGACGCGTTGCGCTGGTGCATGTGAGTTCGGCTTCTTCAGGTTGATATAAAAGAAAAATGCGTTGTAATTTTGAGGATAAGAGGAGCAATAAATTAAATTACATTATAACATTTGACTAAAACACACCGTAAACTGTCTGTTTGCTTATATATATCTGAATAAATCGACATATATATGACAAGACCAAGCGGCGACAATCTGTTTTTATGGTTGAACACAATCTTCAAAGCTGAAGAATGCATGAAACAGTGTCGCTGTTTGGTGTTGAACTTATTGTTTGTTTTGCATACGCTCTATCTCTGATATGGATCACTTTTACGCATAAATATAGCATACCATTAAACTATATTTTATCACACACACACACACACACACACACACACACACACACACACACACACACACATATATATATATATATATATATATATATATATATATATATAGTAGCCACACTGATCAGTTGTGATACAGCTAAACAGTCTGTATGTGCATGACAATATATATATATATATATATATATATATATATATATATATATATATATATATATATATATTCAATAGTTTGTTGTCCATCCCAATGACAAATTCAGGGAAACTGGTATACTATGTATACTACTGAGGAGCCATGTTTTTTCAAATTGTAGTTTGGCTCATCGTCCCCCAAACTGAAGCATTGTGGCCATCTGATGGTTCCCTCAACTCTCAAATGATTCGTTAAATTTTTAAAACATATGGACTTTTACTCTTAATATTTTATCAAACGCTGCCCTCAATCCAACATATTTAATTGTCTTTTCTGACCTCACCATCGAAAATATAAAAAGAAAAGTAAAAAAGGAAAATGGACGCACTTCGGTGTATATTAATTATTAACAGACTTTTACCTTTTAATTTCATAATTTTTTTATTCCTATTACTATTATTATTATTATTATTATGTGTATTATTAACATTATGATAATTTTCTCTATAAATAAATGTAAATACCGGTGTGTCAGTGTGTCGTACTTTACTCCTATAAGACATAGCCAATATAACATACCATTTTGAAATTAGAAATTAATGTGAGAAAATTTAAAATATTCCGAGTCTAATCCGAACCCGCAATCCTGAAATTACTGCGATTGTTTTTGGTGAGATTTACGTGATTTTTTGCAACCAATTTGTCTGTACGATAACAATTTTCCTAACTTGAAAATAAATTTTGGAATAATTGAAATTAACTGCAAAATCCGGTCACCCATGAAATAAACATAATTGTCTGTACGGAAAGGACCTACGTACATCAAATTGTCTTTAAATTAAATTAAGTGTTGGCAGAAGAATTATCATTGAACTTTTATAAGGTAAGCATAAATATTAATACAATACTTAAATGCAACGATTAGATTTAAGTACTTCTGTAGTTTATTGTAGCCTATCGCATACGGCAGTATGGCTCGCAAAAAGAGGGCCAGCTTGCAATCAAAAGAGCCAAGACTACAGCGAGTAAAAGAAAGTCCCGTGCAAACCCAAATCAAACGGTAGCCAGAAGAGCTTCTAATACTGAAAATATGAAAAGACTTAGGGACACTCAAACTCCTAAACAAGCCGAAGCCGCAAATAAGACCAATGCTTAGGAGCTAGCTTAATTACCGCGCGATAGGTCGGCGTTTACGCTATTTAATAATAATTGTTTAAGATTGTTCTTTCTGTTATGATTAATATTTTTAAGTTCAATAATCGTCTTTGAGATTACGACTATTGAAATCGCTAGTATGACTTGTCGTGCTATTCATTGCAATAACAGAATAACAGAATACACTTGTGACTGTAAGAAAATGTTAAACGAGAAAATAAGACTTAACAAATATATCAATTTATATTATCAGTATTATAAAATTTTGATAATAATTCATGATTATACCTTTATTACTGTTGTTTATTATCATTCATATTATTAATATTATCAATTCATATCAATATTATTATATTATGTGATACAATGACATTAATTTAGGATTATCAGTTTCAGTCATCACAAATAGGATTTATTACAGAACTACGTGACTCACAGGATAGAACGACATAACAAATTCAGGCTATAGGGAAAAACGAAATAATTACTTTCCACTTCCTCTGAAGACTTTAATTAAAAGTAATAGTATCTGATCTTATGTTAATTCACTAATTCTCTTGTATAGCTAAAGTCAAAATCCGTATTAATAAGAGTATTTTTCAGGTAGGAGAGAAAAACTTCGGAGATAAAACGCTGGAGTATTGCAATTTACAAGCTGAATTTGTTTCATCTTTGATTCAGTGAATCTAAGAAAGAAAGAAAGAAGGAAAGAAAGAAAGAAAGAAAGAAGGAAAGAAAGAAAGCGGCGATTTCTGAATGAAAAAAATTCTGATTAATAAAAACTAAAAGAAAAGGAATCAAATATTTAAGAAAGAAAGAAAGAAAGAAAGAAAGAAAGAAAGCGGCGATTTCTGAATTAAAAAATGTCTGATTAATGAAAACTAAAAGAAAGGGAATAAAACATTTAAGAAAGAAAGAAAGAAAAATGAAAGAAAGAAAGCAGCGATTTCTGAATGAAAAAATGTCTGATTAATGAAAACTAAAAGAAAGGGAATAAGACATTTAAGAAAGAAAGAAAGAAAGAAAGAAAGAAAGAAAGAAAGAAAGCGGCGATTTCTGAATGAAAAAATGTCTGATTAATGAAAACTAAAAGAAAGGGAAAAAAACATTTAAGAAAGAAAGAAAGAAAGAAAGAAAGAAAGAAAGAAAGCGGCGATTTCTGAATGAAAAAATGTCTGATTAATGAAAACTAAAAGAAAGGGAAAAAAACATTTAAGAAAGAAAGAAAGAAAGAAAGAAAGAAAGAAAGAAAGCGGTGATTTCTGAATGAAAAAATGTCTGAATGATGAAAACTAAAAGAAAGGGAATAAAACATTTAAGAAAGAAAGAAAGAAAGAAAGAAAGAAAGAAAGAATGAATGAAAGAAAGAAAAAAGGGAACGAATTCTGAATTGAAAAAATAACGAAAAATAAAAAATAAAGAAAATAAAAAGGAAGTGAATAAACCTTATTTAAGAAAGAAAGAAAGAAAGGAAGGAAGAAGCGATTCTGAATGGAAAAAATGGTCTGATTAATGAAAATAAACAGAAAGGAAATAAAACTTAGTTAAGAGCAAAAGAAAGAAAGAAAGAAAGAAAGAAAGAAAGAAAGAAAGAAAGAAAGAAATGCATAAAACTGAGAAAAAACGAAGAAAATCAGAATGAAAAAGTATGAATAAGTAATAGAATGAAAAAAATGTGAAAGGAATAGAAATCTAAAAATTTGAAGTAAACATTTGAATAATTGGATTATTACTAAATTATACGTTTAGATGCTGCAGTCGGAACAGAAAATATATTTTTGTCCAAATTTAGTATTGGACGAAAAAAAAACTATTTCATTTTAGTCAATAATTTATTATTATCTTTTATCAACTGGTGCAAAAACGTACACTTTATTTAGATTTGTAAAATAATTTCTATCGGTAGGTCACCGCTGAATGGCACTGAAATACTTTTCGCTTTTGATATTTTTTTCATTAATCTCTACTCTTTGTCCACGTGAGCCAGGGAAAATATGGTAACAACATATGTGCACTGGAATATATGCAAGAAGCACAAACTCGAAACCAATGAGAGATAGTACGACCACCAACCTGACACAGTTAACCAAATAACGATGTAACTATCCTCTGGGACATGTCAATTCAAACTGACAGGAAAATAAAAGCCAACACACCTGATATTATCATAAAAGACAAGACGTTCAGGAAGTGTATGCTTATTGACATAGTGCTAACATCTGAGAGAAATACCTCCATGAAAATTATCAAGAAATTTTTCAAATACAAGGACCTGGAGATTGAGATTAACCTGATTAATTTAGGGAATTCATCCAAGGAGCGATACAATCCATCAGCTCTTGTTACGGTTTGAATCATTAGCCTGACCACGAAGAACACATTCTATGGGCTTTCGGAGACAATATAGACATCAGCACACGTAAATTAGACCTACCATGTCGTATAGTACCGAATGGAGCTCCTGTACCCGTATCATTTGCAACGTGTGCAGAGTTTTTTGCCCTCTTTTTTGGGAAGTTGAAATTAAAAACCCTAAGATTAACTGGGAGATTTTAAAACTCGCAAGAACATGTAGATCCTTATATGAACCTTGTTTCCTGTCTTTACAGGAGAAAATGCAGATAATCAGATTTTTAAATATGGATGAGTTGTTAAATCAAAGAGTTGAACTAACTGTCAATTATAGGCATATTTCGCCTTTGACCCTGCAATCTTGCTAAACTTTAAAATTTAATAATAACTTTTATGATGAATAACCTTGTGGTAAACATTTTAACGTTATTCCTCTAACATTACGGGTAATATTTTATATATATATATATATATATATATATATATATATATATATATATATATATATATATATATATGGCTGATGTTTTATCACTTTCTATTGTTTTGGTTTATTAATATTACATATAAAACTCTTCAGTGTACTGTTATGCTATTAACTCTATTTTTTATATAATTTATTATATATTAAAAACATTTTTATGCTTAACGTTCTTTTTATAGATACAAGTATTTAAGTAAATGCTCTGTTTATAATAAACAGTATTAAATAACATTTAATTCGAACCTGCATCCTATCCTGTCAAAGGACGAATATTTTCTATGAAAATTTCTCGGACATTCAGGCCGGTAAATGTTATTTAATACTGTTTATTATAAACAGAGCATTTACTTAGATACTTGTACCTAAAAAAATCATACCCGCTCGGCCCGGTGGCTAGGATCAAAGTGTAGTATCTGTGCTTTGTGAGCTGCCGGGTCGGGTGTCTGTCGAACTCTCTGCTTGCAGGGAGGAACGCTGACGAAGCTCCGCCGAAGGGTAGGGTTTCGTTGGGGGAGGTTGACGGAACTGCCCCCCCCCCTCGGAGGGTTTGGATGGTTATTTATTTTTGGCTGGGCCTACGGGTTCGGAGATAACCACATTAAAAAGGCCTTGTGCCACATTCAATCCTCATGGGTGGATTGATAAATATCATCTATAAAAAGAATACCCGCTCGGCCCGGTGGCTAGGATCAAAGTGTAGTATCTGTGCTTTGTGAGCTGCCGGGTCGGGTGTCTGTCGAACTCTCTACTGCAGAGAGGAACTCGGAGGAAGCTTTGCCGAAGGGCAAGGTTTCCTTCGGGGAGGTAGACAGGACCTGAACCCGTCTAGGCGGGTTCAAAGGTCATATTTTTGGCCGAGCCTACGGGCTTGGAAATACCCACATTAAACCGGCCTTGTGCCACATTTAATCCTCGTGGGGGGATTGATAAATACTACCCGCTCGGCCCGGTGGCTAGGATCAAAGTGTAGTATCTGTGCTTTGTGAGCTGCCGGGTCGGGTGTCTGTCGAACTCTCTGCTTGCAGGGAGGAACGCTGACGAAGCTCCGCCGAAGGGTAGGGTTTCGTTGGGGGAGGTTGACGGAACTGCCCCCCCCCCTCGGAGGGTTTGGATGGTTATTTATTTTTGGCTGGGCCTACGGGTTCGGAGATAACCACATTAAAAAGGCCTTGTGCCACATTCAATCCTCATGGGTGGATTGATAAATATCATCTATAAAAAGAATACCCGCTCGGCCCGGTGGCTAGGATCAAAGTGTAGTATCTGTGCTTTGTGAGCTGCCGGGTCGGGTGTCTGTCGAACTCTCTGCTTGCAGGGAGGAACGCTGACGAAGCTCCGCCGAAGGGTAGGGTTTCGTTGGGGGAGGTTGACGGAACTGCCCCCCCCTCGGAGGGTTTGGATGGTTATTTATTTTTGGCTGGGCCTACGGGTTCGGAGATAACCACATTAAAAAGGCCTTGTGCCACATTCAATCCTCATGGGTGGATTGATAAATATCATCTATAAAAAGAATACCCGCTCGTCCCGGTGGCTAGGATCAAAGTGTAGTATCTGTGCTTTGTGAGCTGCCGGGTCGGGTGTCTGTCGAACTCTCTGCTTGCAGGGAGGAACGCTGACGAAGCTCCGCCGAAGGGTAGGGTTTCGTTGGGGGAGGTTGACGGAACTGCCCCCCCCCCTCGGAGGGTTTGGATGGTTATTTATTTTTGGCTGGGCCTACGGGTTCGGAGATAACCACATTAAAAAGGCCTTGTGCCACATTCAATCCTCATGGGTGGATTGATAAATATCATCTATAAAAAGAATACCCGCTCGGCCCGGTGGCTAGGATCAAAGTGTAGTATCTGTGCTTTGTGAGCTGCCGGGTCGGGTGTCTGTCGAACTCTCTGCTTGCAGGGAGGAACGCTGACGAAGCTCCGCCGAAGGGTAGGGTTTCGTTGGGGGAGGTTGACGGAACTGCCCCCCCCCTCGGAGGGTTTGGATGGTTATTTATTTTTGGCTGGGCCTACGGGTTCGGAGATAACCACATTAAAAAGGCCTTGTGCCACATTCAATCCTCATGGGTGGATTGATAAATATCATCTATAAAAAGAATACCCGCTCGGCCCGGTGGCTAGGATCAAAGTGTAGTATCTGTGCTTTGTGAGCTGCCGGGTCGGGTGTCTGTCGAACTCTCTGCTTGCAGGGAGGAACGCTGACGAAGCTCCGCCGAAGGATAGGGTTTCGTTGGGGGAGGTTGACGGAACTGCCCCCCCCCCTCGGAGGGTTTGGATGGTTATTTATTTTTGGCTGGGCCTACGGGTTCGGAGATAACCACATTAAAAAGGCCTTGTGCCACATTCAATCCTCATGGGTGGATTGATAAATATCATCTATAAAAAGAATACCCGCTCGTCCCGGTGGCTAGGATCAAAGTGTAGTATCTGTGCTTTGTGAGCTGCCGGGTCGGGTGTCTGTCGAACTCTCTGCTTGCAGGGAGGAACGCTGACGAAGCTCCGCCGAAGGGTAGGGTTTCGTTGGGGGAGGTTGACGGAACTGCCCCCGCCCCTCGGAGGGTTTGGATGGTTATTTATTTTTGGCTGGGCCTACGGGTTCGGAGATAACCACATTAAAAAGGCCTTGTGCCACATTCAATCCTCATGGGTGGATTGATAAATATCATCTATAAAAATCATACCCGCTCGGCCCGGTGGCTAGGATCAAAGTGTAGTATCTGTGCTTTGTGAGCTGCCGGGTCGGGTGTCTGTCGAACTCTCTTGCTTGCAGGGAGGAACGCTGACGAAGCTCCGCCGAAGGGAAGGGTTTCGTTGGGGGAGGTTGACGGAACTTCCCCCCCCCCTCGGAGGGTTTGGATGGTTATTTATTTTTGGCTGGGCCTACGGGTTCGGAGATAACCACATTAAAAAGGCCTTGTGCCACATTCAATCCTCATGGGTGGATTGATAAATATCATCTATAAAAAGAATACCCGCTCGTCCCGATGGCTAGGATCAAAGTGTAGTATCTGTGCTTTGTGAGCTGCCGGGTCGGGTGTCTGTCGAACTCTCTGCTTGCAGGGAGGAACGCTGACGAAGCTCCGCCGAAGGGTAGGGTTTCGTTGGGGGAAGTTGACGGAACTTCCCCCCCCCCTCGGAGGGTTTGGATGGTTATTTATTTTTGGCTGGGCCTACGGGTTCGGAGATAACCACATTAAAAAGGCCTTGTGCCACATTCAATCCTCATTGGTGGATTGATAAATATCATCTATAAAAAGAATACCCGCTCGGCCCGGTGGATAGGATCAAAGTGTAGTATCTGTGCTTTGTGAGCTGCCGGGTCGGGTGTCTGTCGAACTCTCTGCTTGCAGGGAGGAACGCTGACGAAGCTCCGCCGAAGGGTAGGGTTTCGTTGGGGGAGGTTGACGGAACTGCCCCCCCCCTCGGAGGGTTTGGATGGTTATTTATTTTTGGCTGGGCCTACGGGTTCGGAGATAACCACATTAAAAAGGCCTTGTGCCACATTCAATCCTCATGGGTGGATTGATAAATATCATCTATAAAAATCATACCCGCTCGGCCCGGTGGCTAGGATCAAAGTGTAGTATCTGTGCTTTGTGAGCTGCCGGGTCGGGTGTCTGTCGAACTCTCTGCTTGCAGGGAGGAACGCTGACGAAGCTCCGCCGAAGGGTAGGGTTTCGTTGGGGGAGGTTGACGGAACTGCCCCCACCCCCCTCGGACGGTTTGGATGGTTATTTATTTTTGGCTGGGCCTACGGGTTCGGAGATAACCACATTAAAAAGGCCTTGTGCCACATTCAATCCTCATGGGTGGATTGATAAATATCATCTATAAAAAGAATACCCGCTCGGCCCGATGGCTAGGATCAAAGTGTAGTATCTGTGCTTTGTGAGCTGCCGGGTCGGGTGTCTGTCGAACTCTCTGCTTGCAGGGAGGAACGCTGACGAAGCTCCGCCGAAGGGTAGGGTTTCGTTGGGGGAGGTTGACGGAACTTCCTCCCCCCTCGGAGGGTTTGGATGGTTATTTATTTTTGGCTGGGCCTACGGGTTCGGAGATAACCACATTAAAAAGGCCTTGTGCCACATTCAATCCTCATTGGTGGATTGATAAATATCATCTATAAAAAGAATACCCGCTCGGCCCGGTGGATAGGATCAAAGTGTAGTATCTGTGCTTTGTGAGCTGCCGGGTCGGGTGTCTGTCGAACTCTCTGCTTGCAGGGAGGAACGCTGACGAAGCTCCGCCGAAGGGTAGGGTTTCGTTGGTGGAGGTTGACGGAACTGCCCCCCCCCTCGGAGGGTTTGGATGGTTATTTATTTTTGGCTGGGCCTACGGGTTCGGAGATAACCACATTAAAAAGGCCTTGTGCCACATTCAATCCTCATGGGTGGATTGATAAATATCATCTATAAAAAGAATACCCGCTCGTCCCGGTGGCTAGGATCAAAGTGTAGTATCTGTGCTTTGTGAGCTGCCGGGTCGGGTGTCTGTCGAACTCTCTGCTTGCAGGGAGGAACGCTGACGAAGCTCCGCCGAAGGGTAGGGTTTCGTTGGGGGAGGTTGACGGAACTGCCCCCCCCCCTCGGAGGGTTTGGATGGTTATTTATTTTTGGCTGGGCCTACGGGTTCGGAGATAACCACATTAAAAAGGCCTTGTGCCACATTCAATCCTCATGGGTGGATTGATAAATATCATCTATAAAAAGAATACCCGCTCGGCCCGATGGCTAGGATCAAAGTGTAGTATCTGTGCTTTGTGAGCTGCCGGGTCGGGTATCTGTCGAACTCTCTGCTTGCAGGGAGGAACGCTGACGAAGCTCCGCCGAAGGGTAGGGTTTCGTTGGGGGAAGTTGACGGAACTTCCCCCCCCCCTCGGAGGGTTTGGATGGTTATTTATTTTTGGCTGGGCCTACGGGTTCGGAGATAACCACATTAAAAAGGCCTTGTGCCACATTCAATCCTCATTGGTGGATTGATAAATATCATCTATAAAAAGAATACCCGCTCGGCCCGGTGGATAGGATCAAAGTGTAGTATCTGTGCTTTGTGAGCTGCCGGGTCGGGTGTCTGTCGAACTCTCTGCTTGCAGGGAGGAACGCTGACGAAGCTCCGCCGAAGGGTAGGGTTTCGTTGGGGGAGGTTGACGGAACTGCTCCCCCCCCTCGGAGGGTTTGGATGGTTATTTATTTTTGGCTGGGCCTACGGGTTCGGAGATAACCACATTAAAAAGGCCTTGTGCCACATTCAATCCTCATGGGTGGATTGATAAATATCATCTATAAAAAGAATACCCGCTCGGCCCGGTGGCTAGGATCAAAGTGTAGTATCTGTGCTTTGTGAGCTGCCGGGTCGGGTGTCTGTCGAACTCTCTGCTTGCAGGGAGGAACGCTGACGAAGCTCCGCCGAAGGATAGGGTTTCGTTGGGGGAGGTTGACGGAACTGCCCCCCCCCCTCGGAGGGTTTGGATGGTTATTTATTTTTGGCTGGGCCTACGGGTTCGGAGATAACCACATTAAAAAGGCCTTGTGCCACATTCAATCCTCATGGGTGGATTGATAAATATCATCTATAAAAAGAATACCCGCTCGGCCCGGTGGCTAGGATCAAAGTGTAGTATCTGTGCTTTGTGAGCTGCCGGGTCGGGTATCTGTCGAACTCTCTGCTTGCAGGGAGGAACGCTGACGAAGCTCCGCCGAAGGGTAGGGTTTCGTTGGGGGAAGTTGACGGAACTTCCCCCCCCCCCCTCGGAGGGTTTGGATGGTTATTTATTTTTGGCTGGGCCTACGGGTTCGGAGATAACCACATTAAAAAGGCCTTGTGCCACATTCAATCCTCATTGGTGGATTGATAAATATCATCTATAAAAAGAATACCCGCTCGGCCCGGTGGATAGGATCAAAGTGTAGTATCTGTGCTTTGTGAGCTGCCGGGTCGGGTGTCTGTCGAACTCTCTGCTTGCAGGGAGGAACGCTGACGAAGCTCCGCCGAAGGGTAGGGTTTCGTTGGGGGAGGTTGACGGAACTGCCCCCCCCCTCGGAGGGTTTGGATGGTTATTTATTTTTGGCTGGGCCTACGGGTTCGGAGATAACCACATTAAAAAGGCCTTGTGCCACATTCAATCCTCATGGGTGGATTGATAAATATCATCTATAAAAAGAATACCCGCTCGTCCCGGTGGCTAGGATCAAAGTGTAGTATCTGTGCTTTGTGAGCTGCCGGGTCGGGTGTCTGTCGAACTCTCTGCTTGCAGGGAGGAACGCTGACGAAGCTCCGCCGAAGGGTAGGGTTTCGTTGGGGGAGGTTGACGGAACTGCCCCCCCCCCCTCGGAGGGTTTGGATGGTTATTTATTTTTGGCTGGGCCTACGGGTTCGGAGATAACCACATTAAAAAGGCCTTGTGCCACATTCAATCCTCATGGGTGGATTGATAAATATCATCTATAAAAAGAATACCCGCTCGGCCCGATGGCTAGGATCAAAGTGTAGTATCTGTGCTTTGTGAGCTGCCGGGTCGGGTGTCTGTCGAACTCTCTGCTTGCAGGGAGGAACGCTGACGAAGCTGGTTAGTTCACGTATTTATTTTTTATTTTTTTTAATTTTGATTTAATTTTCTGTTTTGTAATTTTGATAATTTTTTCCTGTTCTTTCCTCCTTTTATTTCTTAAAAGGTTTTTTTTTTATTTACATATTATGAAATAAATTATTGTTAAATTATGCTGCCTCTTCACGGAAAATGTCAACTGTTTATATATCGTTATATTGTATCAAAATTCTATTTCAAATAGACTGTATATATCCGGTGTTTGAATCTATCCTTCACAGCATATTAACACACTATTTTTGATTGGTTAACCGATTCTCAACATATCTTGTCTAGCTTCTTTACATTTCTGTATCATCCTTATATTTATCTTTTCCTTTTCTTTTTCTTTGGAAAAGAAACTATATCTGGTGTCTTTCTTTCCATCTCCCTCTTCTTATTTTCTTTTTTCTTTGGAATAGATTGAATCTTGCCTTTCTTTTCTTTCTTTTTTCGACAATATCTTGTGTTTTTCTTTCTTTTTTCTTTTTAGATGAGACTTTATCTTATGTCTTTCTTTCTTGATTGCTTTCCTTATTTTCTTTTTCCTTTTTTCGCGGGAAAAGTGATTGTTTATAAATAAATGTAAAAATTGTAATAACCATCCTTTACCACCTCCTGATGAGATGCACTGGTATGCATCGAAACGTGAATGCATTTATGTAGCGGTTACATATGCCGGAATGTAATATCCTATAATAACCAATTATCGCCCAACTGTGGTATTGATCCCTATTTTTAAATTAATATTATGAACGTGTTTATATTTGATTCGTTCTCATTTCATTGATACATACATATATATATATATATATATATATATATATATATATATATATATATATATATATATATATATATACACACACACGTATATATATATGAAGAAAAATATACGGAAAAACAAACAAAAATCCTAATATGCAATTATGCTGTTTTAATGTTAATATAATGTCAACGTCTGACGTTTCGGTCTAGTAGACCATCTTCAGGACATATTCATAAAACATAATTAACATTAGACTATATTTAATTCAACATGAAAAGACGATGGACATAAGAGTAAGACTAATCAAAACAGACAACTGAAATTTTTCAAGATCAGCGTTCCGTTTCAATATTAGTCTTGCTCTTATGTCCATCGTCTGTTCATGTTGAATTAAATATAGTCTAATGTTAATTATGTTTTATGAATATGTCCTGAAGATGGTCTACTAGACCGAAACGTCCGACGTTGACATTATATTAAAACATTAACATTATATTAACATAATTGCATATTAGGATTTTTGTTTGTTTTTTTTTTCCGTATATTTTTCTTCATACTGTCGGATCGATATCCATATATTAAAATAAATAATTATATATATATATATATATATATATATATATATATATATATATATATATATATATATATATATGCCAGATTGCAGCAAATTGTGCAAATCATGTAACAGCATGGACTAATTATCCATCTTAGAAAATGGTTAATATCTAAAAAAGAAAATACTAAACTAATTGTTTCCTTTTTCCAGATTTTCAGATAAGACGTTTAGCCATGAGAATTTGTCGTAAGAATTTCAGAAAAACTCTTTGAGTTATTCGGCTAAAATGGGTAACAGATTAAAATCGTCTTGTGTTAGCCTCACTATGTCTTCCCAGCTGAGCAATGGTGAGAGGAAAAAGATCATTCACGCCTTCATTACTGGTAGCAACATTCATACTCCGGCTTCCATTTTCAAAATCTATCCAAGAATTATCAGGAGAACGATAAATAAGTTTAAAAAAGATGGAACTGGATGAGAAGGTCACAAAAGCTGGAAGTATCATCATTTATAAAAACTCCAGAGAATTCCAGTAAGATGCATTTAATCTAAGGTAAACGGTTGAATGTTTCGTCTAAGAATTGGATAATTTGGGTGTGACACGATTTGGACAATTTTGCTGTTACACTAGATAGATAGATATTAGGTTGGTGCAAAAATAATGACGTAATAATGTCGTTTTTTGACGTATTTTTTAACGTCAAAAACGACATTATTACGTCATTATTTTTGCACCAACCTAATAGTTAGCTAGCTAGATAGATAGATGTTGGTAGGTGGACAACACACACACACACACACGCACACATATGTGTATAATGTATAGGTAAGTATTCCAGGAGTCATAGAATTAAAAATGGAAACTAACGTTTGTAGAATCAATGTTATTTACATTTCCAACTACCCTTTCCAAAATTCAACATGTCACATCACAACATGGTCAAGTCAATGAAAACAAAATCAAACAATTAATTTGTAAATATTTACTTCCAATGAAATAACATCAGCTTAGCCACATAACATAAACAATTCTGATACAGATCTTCCAATCCCAACAAAGTCATAATTGAATTTAACTTAGAATGACATAGGTATTACAAAACTAAAATAAACAAAAGACAAACGCAGATTAAAATGCGAAAAATACTTGGCCATGCTGATTGAAATAACAGTAAAATTAAATCAGGAAATTTTACCTCAAGAGAAATGGGAGTGGCTGAAAAAGAATTTTACATCAAGATACATGAGATTTGTCGAAAAACAATGTACCTCAAAAGGCATGATATTGGTTGAAAGACGTAATATTTCCAGAGGCATGGCGTTTGTTAAAAAACGTTTTACCTCAAAAGACAGGGGATTGGTTGAAAAAACATTCTACTTCACGAGACATGGGATTGGGAAAAAAACGTTCTAACTTAAGAGGCCTGAGATTGGTTGAAAACATTCTAGCACAAGTGACATGATATTGGTTAAAAAATATTATACTTCAATGACATGGTATTAGTTTAAATTTCATCTTTTATATTGGCAAACATTCACTTTTACTTATAATTTATTTTTTATATCGCTAAAATTTTAATGCATATTTTTAAAAGTTATTCTTAACTATCTATGGGTGTATTTAAATTCCCATATATATATATATATATATATATATATATATATATATATATATAAGTGGCCACTGAGGTCAACTATATATATATATATATATATATATATATATATATATATATATAAGTGGCCACTGAGGTCAACATCGACTTAAGGCGGTTTGTTTCATTAAGAAACGCAATCTTCAGGCTATGTTTACATTTACATACACTCTATCACTGATATTGGGCACTTTTAACCATAAATATAGCATACCTTGAAATTTTATTTTTATCATAAGGTTTACAGCTTATGTACGTTCAGAATGATGGAACATAAACATTCAGAATTAAACATTTTCTTGTCAGTCATTCATTTCCGTGAAGACTAGGATAAAATCAACCGAAGTAGATGATGAGGAATTGGTAAAACTGAAGAGAAAGAGAATACACAAAGACAGTGCTGCCAATCTACAAGACACAAATATATAAGAACAATCAAACAGATAAAAAATGTTATAAAGAAACTAGAATATACAGGCAAAGGCATTTCCGCAAAACATAGGTTTCAAAATTATTAAGCATCAAACCTGTATATAGCGGCACCTGCTCGCTTCCGGATCGTCAATCTCTCTTCCTATTCCCTTTCTCTCAACACCACCTCCCCGTTAGCAGTAGCGGAGATGGCAGTGAATGAAAGAGGGTTTGACGAGACCATATGCGTGAATTTCGTTTTGGTGGGAAACTCTGCACGGCGGAGAGGACCACACAATTGGACAGATGTGTCTGCCTCAAAAGGGATTGAGACAGGCAAGATCTGGCAAAACTGGTTCCATCGGGCTGTCAGATACTTGGTCTCTCACGGTCCTCGTTCGCAAATACGACTGATTAATGTGTTCGATCCTCACTAGGTGTCCCGTAATTGTGCCACATCTAGGCTACGCTTGGAAAATCACTATAACATTCGCGTCAAAAGAAAGTAGATACTGACACAAATAGTAAAATGTACCATGAACTGTCAAAAGTAAGGTATTGGTGAGACTAGTGATTTTTTTTTATACCTCGGAGTATGAAGTAGGCTATCCCCAATCATACGCCAGGGATTATTCATGCCAGGGCTAAACTATACTCGGTTATATTCTAAGAAGTGGTTAATCGGGTCGTTACACCGGTTCAAATTGAGTGTTGTTCAGGGCAATCAATAATCAGCATGCAGAAAATGTGGAATAATTTAGGGAACAAATCCATAAGGAGCGATACAGTACAATCCATCAGCACTTTGGTACGGTTAGAATCAATTATGGAGTTGGTAAGGAGATCTTCACGAAAAATCTGAAAATGCATCACTTTACTGTGTAGATTGCCATCCCTGCTCTCTCCGGCACTTGAATAACAGGTGTTGAAATCACTGTTTAGGTTCCCGGGGGTGGGGTTATATTTGAAAGGGGATGGTGACTCAAATTAGATAACATATGAAATGTATTATTTGCTGGATAAATGAGGTAGTTTTCTTAGACGTGGTACGGGAAATTTCTGATAATACCGCATATGTCTACCCACCACCCTGCCTTCACTCCCTGGGACACATACCTAGATATGATATAAGTGTCCCGGCAAAAAAGTAATATTTTAGAATTTTCTATAGTTTTGAGTTGAGTCATTAACATTCAAATAGTTCCTCAGACGAAATAACATTTTGGGGACATTTAAGTCAGATAAGAGAAAGCCAAGAACAAGGAAACAATATTTGCTAATTTTTTATTTGTTACTATTAGTGTATATTATTTTTTATTTCATAATTATGAACAAAAATCGCATAGCATTCCAGTTAATCAAAAACTACAGCGGTTCAAATTGAGGTGTGTTCAGGGCGATCAATAAGCAACATGCGGAAAATATAGAATAAGTTTGGGAACTCGTCCATAAGAAGCGATACAGGACAATCTATCAGCTCTTTGATGCGGATGGAATCAATTATGGAGTTTATTTTATTTATTTTGTTGATACCATCTCAAGCAAGACAGTATAGCCACGAAAATGTAAGGCACTACAGGATGTGATATATTTAGGAACAGAAATATTAGTAATCAGTAGAAAGAGAAAGGAGCAGCCAGGTGGACAGCAGATAGCGATTGACATTGCATTTAAATTTTTGAAGATTAAAGTTGGCTGCAAATCATAGAGCTGAAAGTGAGTTCCACGAGCGAGAAGTGCGAGAGAAGAAACTGTTAGCATTGAGTTTACGGTTACATCTAGCCATCTCAACTGTAAACTGATGAGATCTCGCCGACAGTCTAGTACTGCACTTAAATTCCTACAGTCTATGTACCATAGCGAAGAGCTCATCTAAACATTCAACATAAAAGTATTTATAAAAAAAGGCACAGTGAGGCAACCTTACGGTGGTGGGCAGTTAACTGAAGCCAAGCAGCTAGATCAGGACCAATAATATTGCCGAATTTTCTGTGGCTTTTATCAAGTAGCCCCAGCAAGTGCACCGGGCGGCAATATTATAAGCAAGGACGAATCGTAGATTTATAGATATGCAAGATAGATTCTGGAGAGAAAACTTTTCTAGCCTGACACAGTGAACCATTTTTCTTAGCAGGTGACTGACAATGGATTCAATATATTCTTTCTACTTCATATTACTTGAGAGCGTTATCCTGAGAAGGTGTAACGTGTCACTTTCTTGGAAGTTAGCATCAGCCATGCTGATGGAATGTACAGTTATTACAAACAGATGATCATACTCTAGAGCACTCTTATTTGTTCTCTTATAACCAACAGCTGTATTAATTGATCAAGATTAGGTCCATTATTTAAAAAAAAAATGGTTATCTGATCACTGTTGAAGTCGTACATATCAGCGACTATTACGAGTTTGTAGAATTAAGCAATCAAATGTCATTCTACTTAAGAAAACCAGTTGTTAGTACTAATAGTAAAAGGAGATTTAGACTGATCTAAGAGTAAAAGACTCGGCTATTTTATAACTTGAGACAAGAAATAGACTAGCCCCAATCTTAACCCAGGGGTTACTCTGGACTAGTATAGACACTACCCTAGTCTGTTCTCGGAAGGTGTTTATCTGGACAGCTACATATGTATGAGCTCATCAAAGCTACGAAGTACTAGTAAAATACTTAATGCAGTACAAAATGGAAACAGAATTATACCATAAATTTGGTCAGCGCACCAAATATTAAGATGAGAATGCTGTTTTATTGGTATGCCAATAGGATTAGGTAAGGTGAATAGGTGAATCAAGGGTCAGCCGTGGTTGTCCGGGATCAACGAATTCGTAAAGAGAGTCATGAATGAATTTGCATGAAAATATGAATGTTTGGCGCGATTCCTGGCTTATGTAATTGGGAAATCGGTTGGATGTTTAGAATTATTGACTGGAAAGAAGAAATGAGGTAAAGAGAGAAATCATGATGGGAGTGGGGGGGGGGAGAAAATGACAAAGAAAAACAGAAAAATAGGAATCCAGAGAAAGAAAGAAACTCAGGAAAGAGAAATAAGGAAAAAAAAAAACATAAATGAAAGAAAAAAACATGAATTAAGGAAATAAAACATACGAAAAACACGAAGAAAGAAAGAAAGAAAGAAAAAAGAAAGAAAAAAGAAAAGAAAGAAAAGAAAGAAAGAAAAAGAAGCAACCAAAAGAAAAACAAGATAAAAAAGAAGGAAAGAGAAAAAGAAAGAAGCAAGAGTGAAAAAAAAGAGAAAAACATGAAAAAAGAAAAGTAAACGAAGATAAATAAGAAAGAATAAAAAAGAAAGGTATGCAGAAAAGAAGAAAAAATAAGAGAGGGAAGAAGAAGAAGAAAATGAAAGAAAATATAACGTAAATATTAAATAAGCAAAGAAAGAAAATGAAAAATGACTCATAAAGAAACCGTGGAAAAACAAAATAAAAAAAATAAAAAAAAAACGAGTAAAAAATATTAGAACGTAAATGGAAATAAATATAAGGAAGAGAAGAAAAAGAAACAAAGGAAGAATAAAATAAAAAAGCTGAAAAAGAAACGAAGTCTAAAAGAAAAAAGGAAGGAAGGAAGGAAGAGTAAGGAATGAAAAAAAAGAAAAATACAAAAATGAATGACTAAAGAAACAGAAAAAGATTTATAGAAAAGACAAGAGAAAAGTAAAAGTAAAAGAGAAAATAAAAAATAACAGCGAATCGTATGTAAAAGTAAAAAAAAGACAATTCTATTTGAAAGCCGTATTATGAGGTTGGTGCAAAAATAATGACGTAATAATGTCGTTTTTTGAGGTATTTTTTAACGTCAAAAAACGACATTACTACGTCATTATTTTTACCCCAACCTAATAAAAACAAAACCAAAAAACCAAAATGGAAAGAACATAGAAAAAGAAAGCTAGGGTGAAAAAAGAAGAAATGAAAAATGAAGGCCAAATAGAAAAATAAATGAAAGAAGAAATCAGTAAGAAAGAAGAAAAATGAAAATAAAATAATAAAAAGGGGAAGAAAAATGAAAATAAAATAATAAAAAGAAGGAAGATTGAATTAACGGTGGAAAAAAAGCAAGTGAAAAAATTGAATGATAAAAAAAGGTGGAAGAAAAAGAAAACTGATAAATAGTAAATAGTTTAAAAGTAGCAAAATGAGAAAAAGAAATTAATGAAATATATTTTATTCAAGAATGAATGAAATCGTGAAAAATAAAAAGAATGAAAAGAAAGAAGAATAAAAAATAATGGACAAAGAAAGTGTCAAGGAATTACTGGATAATATAAAAAGTAAGGATAAAAATTAAACAAAAGTGTAGAATTAAAAGCATGTAAAGAAAAATCAAACATATATACAGTGTAACCCGGATATAAGAGAGTTGCCGGGACCGGAGAAGTCTCTTATATCCGGGTTTATCTTATATCCGGGTTTGGTCTATTTCGTTTACATTATCACAGGCTCTAATTTAGGACCAGATATAATCTCTCTTATATCCGGGTTTCTCATATATCAGTTTCTCTTATATCCGGGTTACACTGTATATATATATATATATATATATATATATAAGAAATATACAAATCACCCCACCACACACGCACATGCACACACAGACACACAGACACACACACACACACATACATATATATATATATATATATATATATATATAGTACGATGGATAAATTGTTGTCAAAATTACGCAGAAATGAAAATAACTCTGACGTCTCATTTTGACAGATATATTTATCAAAATTACACAAAAATATCTTGAAATACTAAAGAGTAAATTTATTCAATAAAATCGCCATTGGCATACGTTGGTGAATGCTGCCATAATACTTTACTTCATCTTTGGTGTTACATTAGCTTTGTTGGTCTCAAATGCGCTTCACAAATAATAATCAAGCGCCGTCTGGAGAGTTAGGTGGCCAGATATCAGGAGTGATGTGGTCGCAGAAATTGTCTGACAGCCATGACAGGGTTTTCCTGCTTGCGTGGCATGGTGCAGAATCTTGACTCAGGGTAGTACTACTTCCTCGAGGGACTTTTATAGGCCTCTGTGCTGAGTTTGAATCCCCTACCAACAAATTTGGGAGTTCGATTCTTATTAGAACGTTCAGAGTGAGTTTACCGAGCTGTCGTACGTTTGTAATCACCATTAAACCCATCCAACCCTTTCTGCACTGTCATCAGATTAAGAACGAAACACTCTGAAATGTTCGGATCGGAGCGAATCGCGTCATAGTGCTCTTTTTCTCATAGACGGTACCCAACTGACCCTATTATACTGTGCAGTCGACAAAATAAAAATAAAAACCGGCGAAATTAAAAATGTAAAATGTCGACACCGTTTATCACACCCTGTATATATATATAGTTTATAGTTTCAAGAATCTTATTTAATGAGGCGCCATATTAGTTAACTCAAGAGTTGTCGTTCTTATTGTAAGTAAATATATATATTCTAATAGTGTTATTGATATTGTGTAATTTCGAATATATAATTTTGATCATATGTCGCGCGAAAGATATGAAGTCAAAAGCCGAACAAGATATTAAGAATTTTGAAAATGATAAATAGAGAATACAGAACAATCAAGAAAGAAATAAAAACCATTGGTAAGAAAAGAAACAGAAAAAAATACTATCGCCAAATGAAAAAAAAAAAAATACATTGACCAGCAAAACAAAGATAAAAGATACCAAAATATTATTATAGTAGCTAAATAAATAAACGAAACCAAACTAGAATATTTACATAAACATCAAAAAGAGAATAATGTCTATGTTTGGTGAAGAAGTACGAGAAAATTGTTTTCTAAATACTAAATGTTAATGATGAATATAGAGCTACATTGGATGAAACTGATAGCCTACTAGAAGTTGAGTCCTTAATAAAACTATCAAACCAAATGTGTAGGAAGAGGAAGTAATTTTTTCGGCTTGTATAGTAAGTCCTAAATTTATAGGTTCCCTTAAAGCTGATGATGCCATCAAGATAATTGTAAGTTATTGAACATGAATGTATAATATTATTGAACTAGGTTATTAAATATATACAGGTCACAATCAAAAAGGTTTTAAAAAATATATATATTTATGTAAGACAATGATCCTTTATATTTTTCAAAGATGACGATTGCCTACCTTGCCAAAATGATGCCAAATTAATTTAAGAACCTCCTGATTTCTTCAGATTTTAATCTAATATAATTCAATCATTAAGAGTTGTATATGTAAATAGAAAAGAATATTCTCTAGAAAGCAATAAAATCGACTGCAAGTAATGTTCAATGGCAAGATTAAACATTTAATTTATTCCTTATGTGAAAAACCGATGAAGCCTTTCGAATGTCAAGGAGGTCATGTATGTAAAGAAATAAAATAATAATTTATTCTTCCTTTTCTATGTGGCATCTCCAGTTAGGACGTTGGCGATCATGACTCTCCACAATTTCCTGTTCTTTGTAAGACTTAATTATGTCTTTTTGCTATATCGCCTAATCCCCGTTCTGCCAAACATTTACACAAGCTCGCTACGTAGCCTTTAATATGGCCCGTGAGTGTTAAATTTTATAAGCCCTCTATCTTCATTATTTGGCCTAGAACTCTTAACTGTCTCTCTCTGATGTGTCCTTTTCATTTAAGTAAACTCTCTGAATCAGATAGACTTGATCCAATAACAAGAAACCAGTCGAAGAGAATTGCAGACTGTGCTGTGAACAATTAAAGTAGTCTGATGTTAAGACACTGGCAGGGATGTTAAGCTCCCACTGTCTATAAAATGCTTCTGTGTCATGCATCTCAAATAGCCTCTGACAACTAAGTTCATCTCCAAGCCGGAAAATGAGCGAAGGCGGAAAACTGACGCATTATAACCAGCTGCTTCGGGTAGATGGAGCTCGACAGACCAGAAAAGCAGGAAGAAAATCCTGATTTTAGACCTCCGCTGCCTTTCAGTCATATGCAAAAACGGAAAAGGCTATGAAGTAAATCCAGACAGATAAACCGGAGTGGAGACCCGAATAGATTTGGCTGTCCACACTCATAACTTTCTGGCAACTCCTTCAGCCAAATCGATTCCAAATATAATGCCCTGTATTCTTTTGGGTCTTGTCGGCTCGATCACGAGTGAAGGGTGGAAGCATATAGTTTAGGCAGCGTACGCCGTCTATATACTATCGTCCCAGCCTGCATTTTGAAGCGGTCACATTATTTTCACCACTAAAAGACTGCATTTTGAGCAAAGAGGGCGGTACCTTTATCTCGCGAGATTAAGGGATGCTTAAGAATTTCTTCAGATATGATTTGTTGAATCCATCCCCACTATAAAGAAATTCTCCAGAATTGATGTTTTACTTAGAGTACTTTCGACCATTGTTATTCATTATCAAGAATGTTAAAACAGAGAAAAGATGAAGTTCATATTGGATTTGTCTTTAGACATGATGTCATTTTAAATTAGATGAACGATTATCGAATGCTAGGGATGTTAGGTGGAAAAAGGTTGGTAAGGATTATAAATTTAACAGATAGTTTCTATGAAACAAAATGGATTCTTTTAGAAACGAATATAAAAAATATAAAAATGATGTAGTATTATCAAGAATACTTTACTGTCAGGGCCCAAGTAGATGGGGTGATAGGACGTTTAGTTATTTATTAGTCATTTCTTTTTTAAGGAATTTCACTCATTGGCCCACTACACCTATATTGTGCATGAAGCATCCGTAGAGAAAACTTCTCTACATATCTGTACACACACACACACACACACATATATATATATATGCTTTAGCGTGTAATCTATCTATCCAAGTTTATTTAGATTTCTCTCTCTCTCCCCATATATATATATATATATATATATATATATATATATATATATATATATATATATATATATATAATAATAATAATAATAATAATGGATTCTCCCCCATCGGTTTCGATGTATGAGGATCTGCCAGCTTATTAATTCAGTTATGAAAGTTTATACGAAAATTCGGGTTTGCAGAGCTGTTGTACTTGCCATCCTTTTGTATGGCTCAGAGTCATGGACTCCATACAGGTATCATATACGCCAGCTAGATGTTTTCCATAAAAGCTGTCTGCGTGCAATCTGTGGAGTTAAGATTCAAGATAGGACATCTAACGTAGACCTGTTTAACAGGTGTAATATTGGAGGAATCGAGACTTTTATCATACAGTCTCAGTTACGGTGGACTGATCATGTCTTGTGAATGTCTGATGACAGGATACCCAAGATCCTAATGTACAGCCAGTTAGATTAGGGCTACAGGAATGTAGGACGCCCATGTCTAAGATACAAAGACAAGCTGAAGAGCAACTTATCAGCTGTCAATATACCTCATGACACCCTTGAGTGCTTAACTTTGGAGTGGGTAGAATGGAGATCAATGTGTTTTAGTGGACTCAGCAGTTTTCAGTCTGCTTGTCTAAATCATCTTCAAGAAGCGAGAGCAAGATCTAAAAGGTCAACCAATCTAACAGTGATCTCATCTCACAATCCTCACACTTGCATCATATGTGGCCTCCTTTGTAAATCACTAGCGGGTCTTAATATATATATATATATATATATATATATGCTATTGTTCAAAATAATATTTTAAAAAATAGTTTTGACTTTAAATAAGAGAAAATTTTTATACATGGTTAAAAAGTGCGATATGATTTTTTATTAGAAATGTTATTATGACAAAAAGAAAAAAAGCATTTTATGATAAAATTTGGCTCTCGTCAAAAATCCTCCATTAGCTTTGATTACTGCAGCACAAATTTTCGGCATTCGTTGCAAATGTTTCTCAAAGTATAATTTTGATAATTGATTTCATTCTTTTTTTCAATGACTCTTAGTGCCCTTTTTTTATTTTTGGGATGGCAAGGATTCATTCTTCTGTCAAGTATATCCCAAGCTTATTCTGAGGGTGGCATCAAGCTTTTGAACTGTAGTGTATATATATATATATATATATATATATATATATATATATATTCGATCATTTATATATATTTTGCACGTACCTATTCATATGCACTGGTCATATTTAAATATTTATACATACCTTTGGCATATGTTCATTTGCATCAGAAACGCACACTCATAAACAAGCACAAGCTGACATACACGCACACCAACACATGCATATATACATATTTCTATAGATATGCTTCACACTGGATATGTATTTATGGCATAGCATGATGGAAATATTATGGTTTTAAGGAATAAAAGAAAAAGTGCTCAGTGGTTTCGGGCAAGAATCGGTCGTTTTGTGGAGAGAAGCATGTCAGCACGTAATTATATCCTGCCGCAAACCGGCGGGAAAAAGAAGCAAAGAGAAATGGCAGGAGAACAAAGAAACAGAGAAAAGTTCTAATCTCAACAAGAATAATAAAGAAAGAGAAGAAAACATATCTGTAAAAACAAAAAAAAAAAAAAAAAAAAACGGGAAAAAGTTTCAACAGTAACTGTCACGTTCGTTCTCTCTGGTAATAAAGTTTTCTTTTGCCCATCGTATCGACTAATGTATATCGGCTTCAAAATCCGTAGATATGCCAGTCGTTGTGTACTGGGGTGTACTAGGCTGTTTGTCAGTGGAGAGTAGGAAAAACACATAGTGAGACAATGATAGATAGATAGATAGATATGAATAGAATGAGATAGATAGATAGATAGATAGATAGTATAGAAAAGATACATTTAGAGTCTTCGGATGATAAATGACTATTAAAATGCTTATCAGAAAAGAATACAGCGATTATTAAGCCGATTCAAACCCAGAGAGGTTTGATATGAATAGGTAGATTATGAAAAGACTGAAGTGTATATATATATATATATATATATATATATATATATATGTGTGTGTGTGTGTGTGTGTATTTAGGCAGCAATCCTTCTTTTATGCACATTTCATTGAAGACGTCAGACAAGGTGCTTTTATTTAGGTTTTTATACGATTTCTCACGGGATCAAATAATTTTTAAGCGCTCGAAATAAAAGAACATTTAGTTAATTTTTATATAATTTATCATCTCAAAGGAAAAAAATATATATATTATATTTATATATATATATATATATATATATATATATATATATATATATATATAATATATATATTAATTAAACAGTATCTTTTATCCAACTACATTTACCGGCCTGAATATTCGAGAAATCTTGTCAGAAAAATATGCGTCCTCCAGCAGGATTCAAACCTGCATTCCCTATGGGGAACAGTCATTGAATGTGACGTGCTTGACCGCTCAGCCACGTAGGATTGTTCAAGCCGGTAGATGTAGTTGGATAAAAAAAATACTGTACAATTAAAAAAAATAATGTTTAATAATGTTTCTAGTCGAATATGAGTATCCATATACAAATCGTTTAAACAAAAAAAATAAAAATAACGCACGCACACACATACATACATATATATATATATATATATATATATATATATGTGTGTGTGTGTGTGTGTGTGTGTGTGTGTATAATTTATTTCTCCCTGACCAATCATTCATGTCATCCATAACAGACTTTTTCTTTTTCTTTTCCTCATAATTTTAGCTCCCCGTTAACAGTTCTGATGAGAGGGGACGAAACCGGTCGACTGGTGTGTGTTTTTGTTTTAAATCTATCATGGCCTACAATATGAAATTTCTTGTTTTTAATGCCTTAATACGCTTCTGTACTGTTTCAAACATATTTAATATATATATATATATATATATATATATATATATATATATATATATATATATATATATATATATAGAGAGAGAGAGAGAGAGAGAGAGAGAGAATATGGAAAAGATATATTTAAACTATCTTCGAAAAATAAGTGTGTATTAAAATGTCTATTAGAAAAAGACACATAAATCGATACAGATAGAGAGTTAGATATGAACAAATTGAGATAGATAAATAGATTTTATTTTAATTATACATAATAATAGAGATTTCCACCAGTCTTAAATTTGGTGATTTCGTCAGAAAGTAAAGCAGAATTATTGTAACTTTAAAAAAATGATTTTTTTTTTGCTTAGTATAATGCTAACTTTTCATATTTTCTACCTATACTCATAATTTCTTTGCTTAATCTTTTCATCGCTCCTCACACACACGCACACATACATACACATATATGTGTGTGTGTGTCAGTATGTACATTCACTGGTTGCATTTGTCACACAAACACTACGTTCTCTCATAGACTAACTTGTCACTCGAAGTGTGGAGAAAGCAATACAGAATAAATATAGAAATGGCATTTCTGGAGAGGGCCATGGCATTTAAACAAAGAGATTAACGCACTAATGCTGGCAAAATATTCAGAAGTAATTCCGAGTAATATGTCGTATCTTTGTTTCTGCTTAGAATATCGATATAATAAGGCTGATCATAACTAGTTGGGGGCGATTTTCTAAGCAAATAAAGTGCAATATGAATTTCTATATATTATTTAATCCAAACTGTAAATTACATAGAAAGTTATATTTGATTAACACAATCTCCCATATATCTGGCTATGATATTTTTTCTATTATTATTTCTCATGTCAGTATGGTGTTTTGACATTCAGTGGGGTCACGACCATATCGCGTTGAAACAACGGGTCTCAGGCGATCAACGAAGTTAAGCAACGTTGAACCTGTTCAGTATTTAGATGGCTGACCACTTGGGAATTCTAGGTGCAGTAAGCTTGGATCTGCTGGTGGTGTAATGAATAACGGCTCGGAATTGGAGATCAAAGGGCAGAGTTTCAATTCCAGTCAGGTTCATTAAATTCACTTATGCATAAATACCCTTGGGAAAGGTCTGAATCCACAACTTCTCTCCCGGCTATGGGTTAATTAGTAAGACTTGTATCAGATAAACATTATTATCCGAAAATAATTCTTACACTCAAAAAATAGTTTCTACCCTTAAATAACCTGAAAAGCGTTGATAAGTCGTAAAAAAACAAATCAACACACGCACACACACACACACACAAACACACACACACACATATATATATATATATATATATGTGCGTGCGTGTGTGTATATATATATATATGATTATTATAATTATTTAAAAAAAATATATATTCATCGCGACAGAGAAATTACCGTGTTTCGAAACCAAAACCTAAATCTTAAATTAAACTTAAAATTTAAAGTTCAGTTCCATTTCAAGCGATGTAGAATAGCCTTCGAAAAAATGATTTACTCTATTTATAAGTCATATTATATATTTTAAGTTGGTGGGGGAATGAGAATTTTTTTTTTTTTTTTTAAGGAGGTGTTGGATTGTTTTGACGAATGAAAATAAAAAGTATATTTGTATGATGCAAAATAAAAATCGTTTACGGTTAAGTGATGGTTTGAAATGTCTGTTGATACTGACTTCCTTTTATGTGAACATGTCATCACAGTCTGTTTTTTTTTGGCGGGGGGTTTGGTATTTTTATTTATTTTTTTATTTTTTAAACAACATCAATCCTTTCTTAAAGGGATTTTGAAATATGATTAAGTCATATTATTTATATTTTTATTTATAAAGATCTAAAATAATAATACGGTAGGATTCGGACCTGTGTTCGTGTAGGGGAAACCATCAGTGCATCTGACGTGCTTTAACCTCTGGACGACACAAAACATAATGATCAAGTAAAGACCGAACCATGTTTTTGAACACAGATACTTTGCGATTCTCGAAATATACATCACTGTTGAATTTCATATCCTAACGTAAGCAATGACAATTTTTAGGCATGGATTTTTCATTTATTAATCTGACATATTTTAATGTATTGATTAGACGTTATTTTTAATGGATACCCATATTTGAGTAGATGACCTATTTTTATTTATTTTTTAAATAATATGTTTATTTATTTCTACCGGCCTGAATATATATATATATATATATATATATATATATATATATATATATATATATATATATATATATATATCAAAAACCAAAATACCTCACATGGGTATAGTCTATTTCAAGGTAGTCCGACACCAGCCGTCTTCAGCCAAAAAAAAAAAAAAAGTTACATCATATGAAGGAAAAGGGTCTGAATCCTCGAAAGGGTCTAGCCCCTTATCAAAAACAAGGCGTCTTTCAGAGGAGGACTGATATCGAAAATAAATTCAAAACCGCAATTCCAAACAAACACTTAAGGGCTGAAGACAGCTGGTGTCGGACCAGCTTGAAATAGACTATACCCATGTGATGTAATTTTGTTTTTCCTGTATATATATATATATATATATATATATATATATATATATATATTGGTGAAATAAATTATTGTAATGGTACTTTAAAGTGGTCTGTTTTTCTTTAAATTTATATATATATATATATATATATATATATATATATATATATATATATATATATATATATTCTCTGTCATAATAACCATTTTCTGTAGATCAGTTTTAATATTTGATATTACTAGGATCCACCAGGATTATTTATCAACGGATCTATTAGCTGTAAAGAGAGAGAGGTGGGAGAGGCATGGTAGGAAATCTTTAATTTGATATCTTTGAAAACTATTTGACATTTTACCCAATATTTTTTGTTGCAGAATGTGAAGTAGAATTGTTGTGCATGAAATTACACTTTAACTTAAAGCTTCTTCTTTGCCTCGTGTACTACTAAACGAGTCATGTCTAAGAAGTAACTTCCTGTATTTACCTTGACACTATCTTAGAAATGGTCGATAATTTTAGCACCTTTAATCATGGCCTAAAACATTATTCTAGTTTTCCACTGTTATTTTCGAGGTCGCATTCATTATTTTCAAGCAGAGCCTAACATCTAACCAACCCATCAGGTGCATCCAATGTAGCTTTATATTTATCATTAAAGCTTTCTGTTGAAAAATTAGTTTTTCATATATTTTTCGCCGAACTTATAATTTTACTTGTTACTTGCAATTTATTATTGATTATTTTCATCTATTTTCCTGTAGTTTGCATTTAAAAAAATCTTCTCATATTTTCTACATAGTCAATACATTTTTCTTGTTTAGTCTTCTTTATATACTGTGTCCTTTCAAGAAGGCTAATCCTCGGTATGACGATAAACTAAATCCGGCAACAAGGCCTCTCATCGGGGGATTGGAGTTTTTGAGGAGCATGAACCAACTCTTAATTGATGTTGTTCTGAGTTTCACCTTTACCCAGAATGTAGCACCTGTTAGTGCCCCAACTATGGGTAAATAGTGAACCGCTAAACAAAGACAAAACATTATGAAAGTATAAAAATATTTTTTGTAGTAAAAATACCAGAAATAATTTTTTTAAATTACCAACAATACGTATTTATTGTAAAATTACCAGCAATACATTTTTATTGTAAAATTATCAGCAATACATTTTATAGTAAAATTATCAACAATATATTTTATAGTCAAATTACCAACAATACATTTTTATAGCAAAATTATCAACAATACATTTTACAGTAAAATTATCAACAATACATTTTTATAGTAAAATTACCAACTATATGTTTTATACAAAATAACCCAACAATATATTTCAGCTGTAGTTGAAGGTATACAATAGCGTTCAAAATATATTTAGTTCATGGTCAAAAAATTGTGTTAAAAATATTTAGATTTCGGCATTAAATAACTATTAAATAGAAATTGATATGCCATTAAATAGAACCAATAGATCTTCAAGAAGCGGATGATCATGGCTTTCTATGAAAAATCTATTACTTAACCCCTCACCAGCCCAGTTTTTCATGTTGTGCTATCCATTTACCGAAGCTCGTTATGTAGGTTAATCGTTGCTTTCTTCTTTCTTTCAGTATGTCTTGTGAGTGTCAAATTCGTCAAGCCCTCTTTCTTCATTATGCGTCCAACAAATTTCAGTTGTCTTTTTTCTGATCCTAAGCAAAAATGTCCTTTTCATTTCTATTTTCCTTAAAACTTCCTCGTTGGTCACATGTTTCGTCCATGGCTTTCTCAGTATTCTTCTGCAGAACCACATCACCTCCACTTTTCTTTTCATCTGAGCAGCGTCTCCAACATTCACTGCCATATAGGAGAATTGATATTAAACAGTTCAGTTACCTTTGTAACGAAGTCTTCCTGTTTCTTAATATTGTGCTGAGTGTCCTAAGAATGCCACAGGATTTTTGAGCCGCATTTTTCATCGTCTGTTTAATACTTACCAGATTACATAGTACGTATCATGAGATGTCTCTATTTCTAACGCCCATTACATCTGTCGTTTTACAATTGATGGTTAATGCTTTCTTCGCGCTTTCCTTGTCTACTACCTTATCTAGAAATACATGCAGTTTTCTTTCTGTGTCTGTCAGCAATGCAATATCTTATGTCGCTGTATTCATCAGTATTACATTCCGGCAGAACATCCAGTCTCGCTGTATATAAATAAATCTAGCGAGAGATGCACCCTTGTCGTAGACGCTTTTCGATCTTTGTTTACATGCTCGATAATTTTTTTATCCACACACTTTTAATTTTTATGAAATCTCATTTTGTGGTATTCTTTCATTCACTTTTGTCTCTTCTTTTTATCCTCAAAGAGGATTTTTTTTTTTTTTTTTTTTTTGCTGACTGAATGATGTGCCGTATAGACTCTAACAAGCTTGGTTCTCGTAACTCTTCACATCTCCGTAACAGTGTGTTAAATAAGAGTAAGTCATCTATTCCTTCACCCTTCACTGATTCTACGGTCTTATGATCTTCAGCTGATCAAGCCGAATGTTTTGCTCGTAAATTCTCTTCCAGTTCTACTTTTGACACATGCGGAGTATCTCTTTCCAATTAGAACTGAGTTGTATGATACGCTACGCATATAAATCGAACCATACTTATAATATCTAAACGGAATACCCACAAATCATGTAATCATGATGGTATTCCTGCAATAGTGCTTAAGAAATGTGCGCCTGAACTGGCTCCTGTTCTCTCTAAACTCTTTAATAAATGCCTTATTTCTTCTTGTTTTCCAGGTTGTTAAATTTTTTTTTCTCTGAAAAAAATTAAATTTCAGCATTACATGACCCATAAGAAGTTGATGTGCCATTAAACAAACAAATCAAATCTCTAATGTCGTGGAGGCTGCCATGAAAAACCGGATAACCGAAAAATTTCAAGTCATGATGGCTTCACCACCAGCAGGAATTATTTATAGAAACTACAGATTAACCTACCTCGAAGGAAGAACCGGTGAAGCAATTTCTGTAATTATCCCTCCTAATGTGCATTAAAATGTGCAATCAAACACAAAACCATTTTGCTCCAGCCATGGCACAACATCACTGAAATCGGAGCAATGAGTAAACTGATTAATTTCAAATTAACCATCTGTGGTTATATTGATTCTTCATTTGTTTATCAGATAATACTGTACCTTTTCTCACTAAGTAAATTTGAATTTAAAATTCAGGTTTTGATCATTTCAAATTCGGCGTTTTTTAATTTGAATTTTAAATTCTTTTAATTTGAAGTTGAGTTTTAATAATCTGAAGTTGAACATTTTTAATTTGAAGTCGAGTGTTTTTATTTGAAGTCGAGTGTTTTTATTTGAAGTCGAGTGTTTTTATTTGAAGTTGAACTTCTTAATTTGAATTCAAGCTTTTATTATTTGAAGTTGGTGATGTTATATATATATATATATATATATATATATATATATATATATATATATATATATATATATTATTATTATTATTATTATAATTAAATATAACTGATAATGAATGTCTATTATGTCTGATCATGTACGAATCTTTTCTTTAATTTCTGGTGAAAATAAAGACAAAACTTGTCCAACATTTGGATATTTTTTTATTAAGTCGGTCCTGAGCTTTGAGTCAAAATGACAAAATATCATATTTGACGATAGATACCTTTGCTTCATATCCGTATAACTACATTGAGGATGGCTCATGTGAGCCAAAAGCTTAGGACCAACTTAATAAAAATATCCAAATGTTGGACAATTTTTGTCTTTATTTTCCCTAGAAATTAAAGAAAACATTCGAACATTAGAACGGCTCATGATCAGACATAATAGACTTTCATTGTCTGTTATATTTAATAATATATGTTTAAATAATAATCTGCTTCCCCAACACACTTAATATATATATATATATATATATATGTGTGTGTGTGTGTGTGTGTGTGTGTGTGCGTGCGTGTGTGTGTGTGCGTGTGTATTTGTGTGTGTGCGTAATGCTTATATTTAATTTAAATATAATGGTTGAAATATGTGGTCGTCTTCACGATTGAAAAGACTATACTTATGTGGTAGCATTTCGCGGAACTTAAATATAGATAAAGTAAGCACATTTTTAATGTGAGTTGATACTTATTTTCAACACTCTAGATACAAACGCACGCACACAGATATATACACCCACGCATACATACATATATACATATATATGTGTGAAGGTGTACGCGCACGCGCGTGTGTGTGTTTGATAAAATCGGTGATTCAAAAGAGAATAAAATTTTAAACATCCATCAGATTTTCATACACACACACGCATATATATATATATATATATATATATATATATATATTGTACATAATAATAATAATAATAATAATAATAATAATAATATATATATATATATATATATATATATATATATATATATATATATATATTGTATAGCTGGCCACTCGAGATCTAGGATACCCGTCTAATAAGGCGGTTAGCCAATCCCTATTGCAGACGCTTGCTCAGGTGCATTTGGGTTTATTCACCACCCACAGAGCCCACCTGTTGTTTATACTGCAACTATGCTGAGCAGACCTTAGTTACAGTTTCTGGGAAAGAGCGTGTTATCTAGCGTGATCAGCAATCTAAACAAGACCAGCACGCTCAAGCCCTCGGCCACGATGACTTGTGACTTCGTGCTAGAGCAACTTTTGACAGGCCCAAGCGTTCTATCTATCCAATTTCACTTGGGTCAAGACTTGGGTCAAGTCTTGGTATGGTTTTCAGGCACTTTCCTAAGGTGCCGCACGTTAGGATCGACCCTTCCAGTTTGATAACATCAGGAAGTTTCCTTCCTGACAAATCGACCATGGTGAGATTCCCATCCGGGTCTCATGGTCAGACTGCGAACTTTCTAACCACTCGGATAGTAAGGAAATATTCGATAAACACAAATTGTCTATAACAATCTCCTTACCGATAGTGGTTACAGATCTTCCCAAATTAAGTATAGTGAAAATTGTAGTTATTCTAAAGAAATAAAAATAAAAAACAATAGAAGAATAATAATAATAATTTGGTATACACCTCCCTTCAACAAATTAGTCCGTACCAAATTAGGGCACAAATTCTTAAATCTAATTGAGAAGCATTTCCCAACGGAGAGTAAATTAAGTCAGACGTTCAACCGCAATACCTTAAAAATTAGTTATAGCTGTTCTAGAAATCTAGATAAAATTATTAAATCGTATAACAATAGAATACTGAAACTTCATAGAGATAATAAACGCAACCTAAATATTAGGTTGGTGCAAAAATAATGACGTAATAATGTCGTTTTTTGACGTACTTTTAACGTAAATAAACGACATTATTACGTCATTATTTTTGCACCAACCTAATACAAGTTCTAATACACCCTAGGGAAAAAAGGCTATGCCATTGTAGAATCCCCGACCAATGTCCATTATTAAACAGTGCTTAACGAAATCCATAGTGTATATGTGCTACATCTCATCAAATGATAACCCCAGAGATATTAAGCTGTATGTGGGGTCAACTAGCAGACCTTTTAAGGATAGGTATTACAATTACATGAACTCCTTTACAAATGCAGGCAAACGCAATATGACATCACTTTTGAAATATTTTTGGAAACTCAAGGAAGAATGAAAAACACCTAAAGTTAAATGAAAAAATCCTAAGACGAGCCAGAACTTGTAATTCTCTGAACGAAATTTGCTTCCTATGTTTACAGGAGAAAATATATATCATTGAACTCTTCAATAACACCCAATTATTTAACCAAAGATATGAAACCACCGTTTTTTTTTTTGTTTCTTTTGCGTTTTTTTTTTTTTTTTTTTTTTTTTTTTGTAGACATACTCAGGATCTAACACTACAATCTTGTTAAATTCTTAATTCCATAACTATAAACATTTTAAAATTATAAATCACCTCCTTTGACATATTCCCTACCATCTTATGTACCTCTCTACAAATTAGATTATGATTCTATTTTTTTTTTCCACGTATATATTACTGATTATATTTTCAGATAAATTGTTTTACACCCATACTTATTCTACACGCTCAGGAATATTTCAAAATTTAATTATAAAAGGTTATATCAGTATCTCATTTTTTTAGAGGGACTTATCAATTTATTAATCTAAAAAACACTATACCTATATATACAGGGTGCGGCAAAATGATTTGACACATTTGTAGGTTTAATAAAAGCGAAATAGAGTAAAAAACGAAAAATATGTTTTTTATTTCTAAAATGTAAATATAATGCCATTTTGTTTAGTTTCGCTTTAAAAATTAAATCAGTCAAATGAGTGCCGTTACTTTCTACACACTGTCAAAGGTTTTTACAAAAGTTATCCATAAATCTACGGGTCATTTCATGTGAAGTGGCAGCAATTTCTTGGCGGATGGCGTCTTTGAATTGTCCAATGGATCGAGGGCGATGCGTGTATAATTTTGATTTTAGGTTATCTCCACAGAAAGAAAAATATCGCATTGGTTTAATCAGGTGATCGATCAGCCCAACGCTCTTTGTGTTGCAGATACTAATTTGTTGTTTTTGATAAACGTCTCCACAATGAAAGCGAGATGCTCGCTCATTTAATCGATGTTGGCAACTGAAAACAAAGGAAAGAAAATGGTATGATATATACATTTCGAAAATAAAAATACTTTTTTCGTTCTTTACTCTGTCATGGTTTTATTAAACCTACAAATGTGTCAGATCATTTTGCCGCATCCTGTATATATATGCAATATGTAACGATAGATAGATAGATAGATAGATAGATAGATAGATAGATAGATAGGAAAATAAAATGAGATAGACAGACATACAGACACTTCGTCGTGGTGTAATGGTTAGCAAGCTTGTCTGAGAAGACCAGTTACGATTCAATTCATCAGACCTACAAATTCAAAAAAGATTTCAAAAAGGGTTCCTTTTTGAATTTGTAGGTCTGATAAATTGGATCGTGATTACGATTCCAATATAATAAATTATAACCATGGAATATTAGTGTTTGAGCCTTTTATGTTATATTCTTGCTCTGTCCTGGACATTGAGCTCTACCTGGATTCTATCCTATTGGAAATTTATATGCATATATATTGACCACTAATTATTATCTATCTATCTATCTATATATATATATATATATATATATATATATATGAAATGAGGAAGTGAAGAGATAATGAAAGTAAAAAAAATTTTTGAAGCATTGTTGATACAGCATATATGGCATGGCATACATACATACACACACACGCACGCACACATACACACACACACATATATATATATATATATAAATTTCTACATCATTTTTTTTTTATTTTCATTCTCTCTTCACTTCCTCGTTTCTCTATTTCTCTATTTTTATCTCATCTTTTTTATTTCTTACTCCCTTCTCACTATCTTTTTTTCCTTTTTATCTTTCTTTCGGATATCACTACTTTCACGTCCCTCTCGCTACTACCACTACACCTATCACATCATCTTTCGTTCTTTCCCTCCTCTCTCATTCTTCCCCCTCATCTCTTATATAACCCTTGCCCCTCTCTTTATTTCCTTTGGCCTCACTTTCCTCACTTTTTATTTCCTCATTCGTCACCATCATTATTCCTTCTCTGTCTTTCTTTCCTCTGCCGCTTTCTTTCAAACTTTTGTCTCTTTTTACAAACACCCTACCTTGGCTTCATACCTACTGGCGGACAAATTAGCCTTTTCCTCAACTATATAATCACCAATGTCTAAAAGGACGCCACGACTAACCCCCCACCGCTTTGCCAACCCTGTTAAACTCCCCGACCTCATCCGTCCACACCCTTACCACAAAGAACTATCTTTTTCGAAAATACAACCCTAATTACCGCCCATTTTTCGATTTTTTTCTTCCATCCACACCTTCCATCGATGGGGATAATTAAAGAACAGTGGCGAATAGAAAAATTTTAAAGGCTGAAAACAAATATGAAAAACGAACTAAGAAATAATACAAGCAACACATTTGACTTTGACTCTCTCTCTCTCTCTCTTTATTTTCTTTCTCTCTCTCTCTCTCCCTCTCTCTGACTCTGACTCTCTCTTTTCTTTACTGTATCGTTCTAAATTCATATTCACACCCGCCGGCACTCACATACAAACACACGTTAAATATAGTAACATACGCACTTACATATAAGTGTTCACTCACATAAGGACACATCTATCTCTTTTACCATCTACGTTTCACATGTACTCACCCACTAACATATAAACACCCAAACACATATATGCAAACACAAAAATCCATATGCAAAAACATATATATACCATCTTTTTCTCATCGACTTAATTTCAAATATGTACACATATGAATACATATCAACACACATTTCCTTCCTGCCTACGTTTTTATGCACACACACACACACACACACACACACACATATATATATATATATATATATATATATATATATATATATATATATATATATATACATATTGTGCATTTAGGTAGCAATTCCTCTTTTATAAATGTTTCATTGAAGATGACAGACAAGTACTGCAATTAAGTTTTTTATTTATTTATTTATTTGTATTCAAACAAGTGTTTTTTTTTTTTGTTTTTTTTTCTCGGCACAGAGGGTGTAGAAACTGTCCAAATGTTCTGTAATTCCGAGAGCTTTCGGTTATAGTTTTAGCCATTATCAAGGATAATTTTATTTCTACTTTTTAACTGGATGTATGAGTTGTGTGTATGCATCTAGAGTTATAAGCACATTATATTTTCCGAAGACAGTCAGCACATTGTGTACGTGTTCGTAGTTAATATTATTGAGTGTTTCCTGTTTTTTCATTATTATTAAGCTTCCAATATTTTTCATCTTTTTTATAATGTGGATGAGGTTATTATGCTTCTATTTTCTACTAGTATGCTTCGGATGGTTTTTTTTTTTTACGTTTGTGTGTCTATTAAAATAAGTTCTAATAAAGCTCTGGTCGGATAGGTGTAATGTAAGTCGTCTGGATAGTCATGTAGTAGTGTGACCGAAGTAATTATTTATGAGTTCGGTTTGATCACCAACACAATTCCTTAAGGGACATTTGAACTCTTAACTAATGTTCGTTCTTAGTAGTTTTGATTTTGCAGGTGTGTTGTTATATTTTAGGATAAGGTTAATTGTTTTAAGTTTTTTGTCCAGGTCAATTGGGGTAGTGTATTTTTTTTATGATGCTTCTAAGTGAAGATTCATGTTGCTTATAGTTGACGTGTATTTGGCTTTTGCGGAAAATATTTCTTATTTTTTGTTTTTAGTATCATTATTAGTTATTTTGGAAAAAAATAGTCTAATCTGGTGGTCAATGAGGTGGTTGGGAAAACCAGTTTTAACAAGTGTCTCTTTTTGCAATGTTCAGTTCTTTAAAAAAAAAAAACTAGATGAGAGGATGAATTCTCACAAGAAAAATTAAATAAAAGCTGTACCTTGTCTACCGTCTTTAACGAAACAAATATATATATATATATATATATATATATATATATATGAGATAACGATATAAACATTTTTATATATCACAAAGAATATTGGGGAAAATGTATGTCAAAGAAGAATATATATATATATATATATATATATATATATATATATACATGTGTGTGTGTCTGTCTGTCTGTCTTTAACAAAAAATGTTAAAAATGAAGATTTCAGACTCAATACGTTGCATATATTTTTATTTTATTTTTTGAAATGATGGTCCTCTGATTTGCTTCGGTTAGCATGACCATCATCAGGAGAAAAAAATTCTCCTTATTAGTAGCATTAAACTACAGAGGTGAATGACTGAAGAAGGAGAATGCACACACACACAAACACACACACTCAGACATATATATATATATATATATATACACACATGGTGAACTCTCCCGTAGTATTCGATGTATGAGGGTCAAGCAGCTCAGTTCCTAGGAACTGACAGCCCAGACACAAGCACATATGATTTGATTATAGTGGTGAAGGCTTTGTGCAGAACCATCCACACTTTTTCAATGGCCGAATACAGAGACCTGGTGCACTACGTACCACAAGGTGCCCAAAGAACCTTCCGCAGGTTTTATAATTCAGACTTTTCCTTCTAGAACAGGGCTCTTCCTCAATTCGAGCCGCTATCCACTACTCACCCGTGCCTATCAGCAGAAGACGTGTGTATGTCTATATGCGTGTCTATGTGTATAAATATAAATAGAGAGATGTTTTTGCCACACTCCATACATACATACGTACATACACGTATATATATATATTAGGTTGGTGCAAAAATAATGACGTAATAATGTCGTTTTTTGACGTATTTTTAACGTAAAAAAACGACATTGTTACGTCATTATTTTTGCACCAACCTAATATATATATAAGCATACAACCCACATACATATACTTATATATACATTCATACAGATACACTCATGTACAGACATAAAGACTTGTTCTCACAGCCTTGCTTTCGCATATACACATACATACCTACAGACACGCACTTACACATATATATAAGTAACCACACAAAAGACACACATATATTTATGTATATATTTATGCACATATACCCACATATAGACATATAGACTTATCTTACAGTCTTGTTTCGTATCTACATATACACACATACATATGTAAGCACACGAACACATATATTTCTTACCCATTAATACAACTACTCACACATACAATCATACATACCTTCTCCCTAAAAAAAGACGTACACATATACACAAATACACGTATATTTATTTACACATTAATACACACATACACACTTTCACTATTACAATCTTGCTTTGTTATACACATACATATATAGGCACACAAACAATTTTCATATATTTATATACGCATTAATACATATACAATCACATAGGAACATACATACAGACTTCCTTATGAACTTACTTTCGCATCTGCATGCACACACACGCATACATAAAGACGTAAACAGACGTACACACACACGTACACACAATTCTTTGGTTATAGCAATCAAGGCTGTAATTAGTGATATGACTCACGTCGGGGATTTCTATTCTTACGCAATATGAGTTGCCTCATTCTGTATTTTAAACAGGCAAAATAGACCGCTACGTAACTGCTGCCGCTATTTTTGTTCCACCTTTTTCCCGTGCTAGCAATGGGCAATAGTAAAATTAATATGGCGGTAACTTTGTTCGTCGTTTCAATATTCAACTTTTTTTTTTAATTCTGCAAAGAAAAATAATACAAGTCGAAAAAAATTTTTTCAGCTCTCTTTGAAAAAAAACAAAAACATCCATACAAATTTAAAGCATCCTTATTCAATAATCAACATATTTCCTCCTGATTTCTATGAACTTACGCTGCATTTCCGCCGAATTATGTATTCCGTCATAAAAGAACGATTCCATTTTGATTCAGTGAATTACGCGGGGAAAAACCCAATCTCTTCTATCACATATCAAACCGGAGTTGTTTATTGGAACAACAACCCAAATCATTGTTTATCAGAAGATAGGGAAAATATACCGCGTTTAGAAGAAGCCAGCATCCTTTGCTGCGTCGCATTTGCAAGATAAAGACAAACGTTTTTATACGACAAATATGTGTTTCAATTCTAAACTGAATTACGTCTAATTTTTCGATCTATTCGCATTCTGTTTGTATTACATTTTTCTTCAAAATTCTCTCAAGTTAATCAGTTTTAAACTTCTGGTCTCTTTTCCTCTATTCATTCAATTTGAACTTAAAAACTCGCACCTACTGCCTATATTTATTTGTGCCATTTCCAGAACTTTTGTTCTTTTTTCCCATATTAAACGTACGAAGTACACAACATTGGAACTGACATCTTTTTAGTCTGTAAACAACTGTTAAAGAATATACACGGACGTGCAGTAAAGAACTAAATAAAATTCGAAGACACTTCTAAGATCTTCTTATTGTAATAATTAAATGCATTATTCCAGCAATAAATTCTGTCTATACATTAAGCTCTTAGCAAACTTAAGTAAATACATAGCCGTATACAGGTTATTGTCATTTGAACATCATCATATGATGGCGGTTTTAAATAACCTAGAAGACTGGGTGGAAGCAAGAAATCTTTCTGATTTAAAAATCAGTGAGAACGGAAAAGAAATCGATTGACCATAGCTGTGTGGACATTAGAATATGCAGAATACATCCTTTTTAGAGGAATAACACCCTCGAGTATTGGGGGTGGGACTATCAGGTGGATGCATGTCAACTCTGGTATGTACGTCTAATTTTTGCCTCTAAACTAAACTATAAACACGACTGTTGTGGTAGGATCCACCTAATTTGCATAGTGGAGTACCGACCATATAAATATGGTTGGTACCAGGGAGGATCGAAAAGAGAGATTGAACCAGAGACTCTGCCCGACTGCGACTCAGTCAACACACATTCCAGGAACGGTTTTCCCAGGAATATACAAAAGACTATATGTAAATATTGTGTACACTTTCTTGTTTCAATACATTTTGTTCTAAGTACATTTTGTGTTGTATTATTATTCCATGCATTAGTCAAGTTTCAACAACGACCATTGTTCAATTTAAGACTCAAAATCAAGCAGGACCAATATCTACCTATCGATATTTTTCTTTTTATCTGAGCGCTTTCTGGTATGCATTTAGCTATTTTCAAGGTTGAAACATATTATCTGTTAACAAGAAATAGTTTGTTGCATGTATGTATGAACATAGGCACAGTACCTTGACCGTGTTTTGAAAATAAAAACATTATATAAATACAATCATTTTTACCTATTGACTCAAGTTTAAAAATAGCAAAATCTTTCTAAATGTAAACCCTGCCAATATTCATTCATAGGGTCAATTATTCGATTAGTATTTACCTATAAACTCAAGCACCAATACGAGATATTATGTTTACTGATATATAGTATAAGTCCGACGAAAAGTATAAACACGAGTAATGTTTACCAATAGAATCAAGCAAAAAAAATGGTATCAAAGCTTACCTATAAGCTCAAGTTTAAAAGCGAGCATTGTTTAACTATAGACTCAAGTATAAAGATTAAAAATAGTTATGGAGTCAAGTATAAATGGGATAAGTGTTTACCTGAATCCTCGACTAATGCTAATATTTTTTGCCTATAAAGTCAATTATAAGTCTGCTCAATGCTTATCTAAAGACTCAAGTTTGACTAGTACATGCCTATATACCAAATATAAGTCTGGCCAATGCTTAACTATGGACTCAAGTATAAAAATGACCAATTTTTACCTATAAAGACAAGTATAAGTGTTGTCTAGTAAATAGGAAAGGTTGACACACATATAGAAAATAAGTAGTTTATTCCGGAGAATAATATGATACATGGTTGATAACACAGGTTAATATAATAAACAGTTATTTAAACGATATTCAACCGAGACCTCCCCACAAGGGAGGATGTGGCACAAGGCCAGTTCTTAACGTGGGGTTCTCCGAGCGTGTATGCTTGGGCAAAAATTCCCCGTAGACCCCTTATAGACGGGTCGGATTGCTGTCTACCTCCCAGACGAGACTCTGTTAACATAGCCTCGTATGAGTTCATCTCCTCACGAAGGTAGAGAGTCGACAAGCAGAATAACGATTAATCGTTAACTCATCTCGCTCAGTAAGAGAGAGTGCTGTTCAAATAGTCTTAGGTCAGTCCATCTTGTGGGGGTGTTCAGCTACTCCACAACAATAATTCTGATCAATGCTTAGACTAAAGTGTAAGTTTGACTAGTTCTTGCCTATAGGTTCACATATAAGTCTATACTTGAGTCTATTGACTCAAGTATAAAAACGATCAGTGTTTTCTTATCAAATCAAGAATAAGTTCGATCATTGCCTAAAAATAGATTCAAGTATAAGTCTGGGCAATGAGACTGTTGCTGCAGAGGTGCCAGTCTATCGCCAGTAACTTGATGCTAAGTGCGGTGTGTTTCGCTGCTTGTGCGCCTATGGGACCAGTGCATTAATCACGGTGGCAACTACGTGGAAAGGTTGCCGAGTATTGATGGTAACATATGTGTGATGTTTTATTTATGTAGTAATAAACATTTTGTATTAGTGTTTCTAGCTTAATTACCAACATTCCACTTACATTAGCGGATGCTGAAAAGTGCTCAGCGTGACCAAAATCAATGAACTAGTGCTATGAAATGTACATGCTTATTCAACATATTACCAACGCATGTCAATATATTGGCACACAATTTCTCAAGTTTTCTTCCAAAATTCTGTATTTCCTGTTTCGTAAAAATGAATTTTGTAGATGTGGTTTAAAAAAAAAGAGGAAACACCTACGCCCACATACACAAAGATACATACATTAAAATGCACACAAACACACACTGACATATACACTCAACTACACTAACAGGCACGCACACTAGAAGACCCACATATGCAGTGGCTCCACCAATAAGTTTAGAGACTAATGGAGAAAAAAAATCTATTTTACATAACAAATATTAATTTTTCAATATAATAAGTTCGTTAGCGTAAATGTTTCGTCGTTGACTCGTCAATATTTTGTCAATGAACAGAATGGTTAAAGAAAACATGTATAAAAGGGTTCCAGCAGTACTCCTCATAATCAGGAGAAGCAAAAACCTGTCAGGCGATGTCAAATTAGAAAAGATTTTGTTATATCCAAAGCAAAGAAACTTGATAATTATAGAGATCTGAAATAATGGCAGCTTTCAAACATGCAAAAAAAAATTCTAATGGAACTATATGAACCCGGAGAGAGTACCAAAATTTCTTTTTTTCTCTCTCTCTTTCATTTTTTCTCTTCCCTCTCACATATTTTCTCAACTTTTGCTTTACTCTTTTCTTCCCATTAAATTTCCCACTGATACCATAAGTATATAAATAAAATGATAGAAATAAGTATATAAATAAAATGATAGAAAAACAATTAACCTTTTCACTGGTTGAAGAAACCTTTATTACCGAAAAGGTTAGTGTTAGTAACATTTTATATACACACACACATACACACACATATAATATATATATATATATATATATATATATATATATATATATATATATATATATATATATAATAGGATGATTAACAAAACAAGGACAAACGAAAGTGTACCAATATATTTAGTACGATAAACATTTATTAAATATTAATCACATGACAAAAAATTAAGCACGAAGAGAAAGATTTTATGTTCGTAATTTTCGGACACCTCTGTGTCCTTTATCAACGGTCCGATGAACAGAGAAATTAAAATTACTAACCAATAGATGTTTTTGTAGATGGAGTATTTTACATTATATATATATATATATATATATATATATATATATATATATATACACGCACACACATACAATGATAAGTCTATTTATTTTATAATAATCCTTTCTAGTTCTTCAATTAGCTTCTTGATGTTGAGTTCAAATTCATCACGGAAGCTGCCATAGTTTTTGTTAACCCAAGTACCTTTGATCTCCTCCGACATCATCCAGAGATGGTAAAAATGCAAATGGTTTTAAATGTTGGTCAAATACATTTTAAAACATTGCTACCATACTCGCATTAATTTTTGTTCGGTGTTGGTTGGTTATAAATAAATAGATATAATAAATATGAAATAGACATAAAATAAAATTAAAAAATATTAAAAATAGACAGAAAATAAAAACATAATATGTCTATATTATCCAATGAAGATATGCTGCCTAAATACACACCCACTCGTACATATATATGTGTGTGTTAGTGGGACCTAGTATAGTATCAAGAGAGAAAATGAAACAAAGTGTAAAATATTTTTTAATGAAAAAAATTTGTGTGCTCCGTAATGTACATTGGCGAAACATCTAGAAATCCCTAAGTAAGATTGTATGAGCATCACAGAGATATGCTGCATAATAACACTTTAAATGTACTAGTAATATTAATGTTAATCATTTCCTTATAAAGAAACATTCAGCTTTCATTGACCAAGCAGCCAGTACTGTGGTTGGTTGAGCTTTATAAAATCTTTTACTTAAAACTATTTTTCAGGAAAATAATTATCTCAAATCCAGTAGAAATGCTAATTCTGAGATGAAAATCTAGAAACATAACGATATTTTATCAGCTTGCACAGTATTACCAACCACCGAATTTAAAACATGGCATGATAGGATGGCCTAATATATGCACTGGAAAAATCTGCAACTTTTACTAAAAAATTAGTACGAACAACACACAAACCAGGTTACAGACATAGGTCCTGCATCAATTTTATGGGACTTTATACGCACAGAACAGTCAAAGTTAATTGCCCAAGTATTGTGATCAAAGACCTCAAAACAAAATGTTTCTAATTGACATGGCAGTTTCTGCAGAGTGTAATTTATCTAAGAAAACTATCAAAATGCAAACATCTTGAAGTGGAAATCTAAAAAAATATGTCGCACAAGGACATCAATAATTCCAGATAGAGTTGAAGAATTCAGTTTGATTGGAAAACGTTCTAATAGACTCAATGAAGGATTCTCTGATAACCATGTATTAAAGAAATACAAAAAAATGTTCTAAAATTTACAGCTCTTAGGGTAAAAAATGTTTCTGCCATTTCTGACCTCAGATTTTCGGTTGGGACCCGGAAGGTAATGAGTATAGAAGATCAAAAGAAAATAATAATAATAATAATAATAATAATAATAATAATAATAATAGAGACCGAAAAAAAAATTGCCTCTTTATTGATATGGCAGTCCCTGCAAGACTGCAATGGATCTTTTAAGATCTTCAAAAAACTATCATATTTATCTATGTAAAATATGTGTGAGTTTTTTATTTCTCAGTGAAAAATGACATGGTGCCATTTCTGACCTTATGTCTCTGGGCAGGACCCGGAAAGAAATGTGTATACACCAGAAATCAAAGCAATAATAATAATAATAATAATAATAATAATAATTTTAATAAATGCATTGATACTATATCAAACATGGCTCCTGATGTTAATTGATTGACGGCGTTAACACATACATATATTTATTGTTGGATGAAGATGAGCTTCCGTAAATATTCTATTCAGTACCAGAGAGTAGATTGTCAGTTACCCTATCTTTGCCAGCTGGGCTATGTCTTCTAGAAGAGCTGACGTAAGTAGTATCTCGGTTCATGTTTCCGAGCAGTGTCGGGAAATAACATGACCCGGGTGTTGAAAGGATGTCATTTTTAAGTTTTAAGGTTAAATCAAGTCCAGGTGAATTCTGAATCACATCAAAATATTAGGTCGGTGCAAAAATAATGACGCAATAATGTCGTTTTTTGACGTTAAAAAACGACATTATTTTTGCACCAACCTAATACTTGGAATAATCTCGATCGGAGGACACCTAAAGCAGACAAGGGTCACACTTGTAAGATTATTCGCTGCTTTTATCCAAAATCTGTCATCATGTCGAGCATATTTGGTCATGGTACATGTGACTGGAATACCCTTATTAATCTGGAAGCTGCGAAGGCTATATTGAGCTTCGTATATTTTGTATATTTAGAACCCAGGGCCATTTGTCGGCATGCTGCTCTTTCACCCGATAATAATATTGTATTTGTAGAAACTTGACTGTATTTCGAACTCGGTTCGTCAATTTCTCGTTCCGAGACGCTGTCATACCACCTACGCATTCAATCATGAAATATATGATCAAATAATAAATCATAATATCAGTCACCTAGTAACTTTTATAACTTGAATAAAATATAATTAAATTTATGTGGAATATATTCAGGTATGCGTGTGTATATTTATCCATTCACCACACACACACACAAATATATATATATATATATATATATATATATATATATATATATATATATATATATATATATATATATACTCGGTTTTCTTCATATCTTTTTGCGTTATCGTGATATAAAATGGCTAAAGGCAGCCGTTGGAACACAAGTCTTTTTCAAACGCATTTGGCCACTTGTGATAACACGGCCGACTGAAATAATTGCAATTAGAATGCATTATCGACGTTATGAGTCGCTTTGTTGATGGTCAGCCATTAAATCTTGAGAATTCGATTGTAAAGCGCGCCAATGGTTTTTCAATGAAGTCATAATGGAATATTAATGGGCGCCATTTTGAAAACGATGGAAGGAAAAGAGAGACACAAAGGACTTTAAACGAAGAAAAATCAGAGGAAAGCAAGGTGGAGAATGCCAGGCTGAGATAAAAATGAATTTGAAAGGGAGATGTAAAGAATATTTAAAGAAAGAATGAAGGATGGAATTAAAGAATGAATAAAAGAATAAGAATAAGAATACTATAAACAGTTGAAGAAAGAAAAAAATGAAGAAAATAAAATGTTTAATATTACAAATTTACAAAAATGAAAATATAAACAATGGAAAATAAAGACAGAAAAAGAAGAATCGATAGAAAAAATTTTAAAAATTAAATGGAAGAAGGGAAAGCCATTTTAAAGTACGAAAAAAGTTACATGGAAAAATAAAAAAAAACAACTGTTAAAGAAAAATGTAAAAAGAAAGAAAGAGGAAATAGTGAAAGAAAGGTAATAGGAAAGAAAGAGAGAAAGCTAATAAGAAAGAAAGAAAGAAAATCAACAGACAAATAAAATGGGCAGAATTTCTAATAAGAAAGGGAAGGAAAATATGGAAAAGAAACTAAAGAAAAGAAATAAATTTAGAAAGAAAAATAAGAAAAAATTGTTAAGAGAAAGAAAGAAAGTGACAAATATCGAAAGAAAGAAAGAAAGAAATTAAGGAAGTGGCATATATAGAAAGAAAGGTAATGTTAAAGAAAGAAAGAAAGAAAGAAAGAAAGAAAGAAAGAAAGAAAGAAAAAAAGAAAGAAAAAAGAAAGAAAGTGGCAAATATAGAAAGAAAGAAAGAAAGAAATTAAGGAAGTGGCAAATTTAGAAAGAAAGAAAGAAAGAAATTAAGGAAATGGCAAATTTAGAAAGAAAGTGGCAAATATAGAAAGAAAGAAAGAAAGAAAGAAAGAAAGAAAGAAAGAAAGAAAGTTGCAAATATAGAAAGAAAGAAAGAAAGAAAGAAATTAAGGAAATGGCAAATATAGAAAGAAAGGTAATGTGAAGGAAAGAAAGAAAAAAGAAAGAAAAAAGAAAGAAAGAAAGAAAGAAAGAAAGAAAGAAAGAAAGATAAAAAAGAGAGAAAGAAAGAATATTAGGAAATAAAGACAACCGACAAATAAAATGGACAGAATTGCTAAAAAGACGAAGAAAGAAAATATGGGAAAGAAAGTAAAAATAAGCATAATTTTGCAGTGGAATGTTCAGTGGAAATGGTAATAAAAAAAGGAATAGAAAATGATAAAATAAGAAAGGAAAAACTTACAAGAAAAAAAAATATATGATACAGATGATTTGCTTTGATTAAAATATTTTTTCAGCAAATTAAGAGATATTTTCCTATTTCAAGTCCTGTACTGTGTATGTTTGTGTATATGTGTGTATGTATGTGTATGTATGTGTGTGTGTGTGTGTGTGTCTGAGGATCTTTTTTCTTTTTTTTTTTCTTAAATCATAAAATTTATGCCTTTGAATGAAGCGGAAGAAAGCTGGAAGGATCACGGGCACTAATTAACCAAATTCCTTTACTTTGCATTCTGAAAAATAAATACTAACGACGAGCATGTGATTTGTTAATCTTGAGAACACGATAAAATAAGTCCCCCAAAATGTAAGCACCACAAGTAATCAATAGAAAAAGAAAGCTCAATATTGATGAAAAGATTTGAACTCAACCTCTTTTGGTCGGAAAAGCGAATGTTCGTAACTACTCGGTCACACGCGTGGATTTATCGAATTCCTTAATAGATAAATAACAGATTTATTTATCTGATATCTGTTCATGCATTCAATAGATTTAACTTAACCTTATGACCATAGTGGTTTCTCTACAAAACTCGTAAATTCGTAAGATAAGTCATTTGGACTTTCATTTATATATTAACCACATACAGGGTGCGATGGGTAAATTGTCGCCATTTCATACATTTAATTTCGTGCATGCGCGTTGTTTGTTTTTGATTTTATCGACTGCACAGGAGGGTCAATTGGGAAGCGTCTGTGAGAAAAAGAGCACCATGATGTAATTCACTCTGCCAGAAATTTGAACACGGCATGTTGTACTGCTTAGCATTCGAACCGGAAGCTCCAATGCAAATATTTCAGTGTGTTTGGGTGACAACCCGAGGACATTGCAGAAGATTTGTAGAGTTGAATGAGGTTAATGATGATTAAGAAGATATGTCAGGTCGGAAAACTCACTCTGATCGTTCTGATAAGAAAAGAACTACTGAATTTGTTGGTGAGGACCTCAGACTCAAAAAGATTGTCTGTGTGTGTGTTTGTGTGTGTGTCTGTATGTTTATATATTAGATCGGATTTCCTACATTTTTCAACCGATTTCAACAAAACTTCACAGGACTACGTAAAATTACCTTGCGGTGGTTCTGACCGCGCCAAAAATTGGAAAAACACAATTGTTTTTGCACGAAATCAATTTAAAAACACGATTAAGAGGCATTAATGAAAGGGGGACAACTCATATCGAGTTATACTTATTAATATCGAGTTATCGAGTTATACTTATTATAAAACCCAGGTTGGTTGTTTGTGTGTGTGTATGTGTGTGTTCGTTTATATATGGGATCAGATTTCCTACATTTTTCAACCGATTTCAACAAAACTTCACTTTTTTTTGGCAGGTAGTGTTTCTTATTGTCTTGCACACTTTTTCTGTATTTTTATATCCAGAATGCTTCAAAAATTCCATTTACAATGTGTGTGTGTGTGTGTGTGTATGTGTGTGAGTGTGTGTGTGTGTGTGTGCGTGTGCGTGCGTGCTTGTGTGTGTGTGTGTGTGTATACGAACAAAAGCAAGAGATGTGTTCCACTGTCTAAATATCTGAAATTAATGCAGTCAAAGGAGTTCGCTATATATTCTATCAGTTGATTTAAAAATACGCAGGCTGTATTGAATAGGCCCTCTCCAAATCTCTTCAAGCCTACGGTCGGCCTTTGTCTGTCCTAAATATCCTCAAAAATAACGTAAAAACAATAACCTAAAAAGTTCCTACTACCACGGCGTGTCAATTCATTCCCTGTGTCAGATTGCGAGATGCCATTTGAATGGTCTCGATACATCTGAAAAAAGGGATCATGTTAGATAATTTTCCATTTATAGCGTATATAAGGTGTACTCGCAAATGCCTGACGACCTTATATATATGATTGATTTGTAAGAAAGTTTTCATTCTATGAAGACTTCGATTTGTCAAGGGGGTGGCTTTTCTCATTATGTCGGTATGGGACGGTGATCCCAGCACGCGACATGCCCAAAACCATGGGTTAACCCAAGGCTTGTGGGCAAAAATAGGTAGAGAAAATATTCGGAAGTCTAGCCAAAATCACAAGTCATTGTTACCAAGGTTTTCGGTTTATTATCCTTGTTCTGCTACTGATCACGGCCAGCTGAGAGTTCTGTTCTAGTAACTGTAACGCTCATCATTGTTGCAGCATAAATCATGAATTTATTCTGCGGCTGTTTACGAAACATAAAAATACCCGAGCAGGAGTACTGCAATAAGAATTATGTGAAATGAGTGTTAGTCATATATATATATATATATATATATATATATATATATATATATATATATATATATATATATATGCACATTTCATTGAATACGACAGACAAGGAGCTTTTATTTAGTTTTTATATAATTTCTCATGTGATCTATTTTTTTTTCTTTTCGAATGATAAATTATATAAAAACTGTACAAACGTTCTTTTTATCCGAGCGCTTTCGGCTATACATTTAACCATTTTCAAGTATGAAATATTTTAACTGTTAAATAAGAAAACATTTTATAAAACATACATAGAATAAATTATTTCTTATTTAAAAGTTAAATTATTTAATCCTTGAAATGGCTAAATGTATAGCCGAAAGCGCTCGAATAAAAAGAATATTCGGACAGTTTTTATATAATTTATCATCGGAAAAGAAAAAATTATTAGATCGCATGACAAATTCTATAAAAAAACTAAATAATACACCTTGTCTGTCGTATTCAATAAAATGTGCATGAAAGAAGGATTGCTGCCTAAATACACAAATATATATATATATATATATATATATATATATATATATATATATATATATATATATATATATTATTTTAAAGGTCATTTTTGGTGGGTACTTATATTTGACTAGAGGTTCCTTTTATTTTAAAAAGTATTTTATTTAATTCGAGAAATCTTATTAAAGAAAATGAGTCCTTCAGCAGTTTTCGAACCTGCACCTCCATTGCAGGAAAAAAGCATCGTTAGACCCGACGTGCCTTGACCACTCGGCTACGAAGAGGTTTACAATCAAGATAGCTTCTATTTGACTTCGATTCTTATGAACTTTCGACTAATATGAGTCATCTTCAGTGGTGTGAATAAGTAAAATTAAATAAAAAAATCAAATGTGTAATAAGTAGCGCATTGTTTTAAATTGATTGTCATATTTTGATTGAAAATGAATCAGAGATCAAACAGCAAGAAAGATTGTGAGAAACGTGTATCAGTCACGTGCAATGACGTAATTTCTTTTAAAATATGGATTAAAAATACAGGGTTTGAGGCTATAGCCATTTTTTTTATTATTAATGGACGGTTGCTTTTGTGGAATTGTATTCATGAAGTAGCTTAATATTGTTCGAAAGGCTGTGTCTACTATTATTAGAGTTCTGGTGACGCATGCTGATGTGTTGTCGAAATGCACTTTGTTCAGATAAATAGTATATAAGCCTGAAAGAGTGGTTGTTGTTTAAGACATATTCTGTTTATTATTTAAATGTAATCTCCAAATGGGCGAATAAATTTATAAACAGCATTAGTTTGCTGTAGGATCTGGTGGGTTGAAAAACATTATGTTTGAAGATTACGTTACTTGTTTTAATATATTTATAATAAATGATGACTAACCAAAGACAAAAGAAAAAATCATCTGAGCCGACACATTTTGTTCTCTGGAGGACTTTATCAAAGCAAATGCTAAATCATAAACGTGCATTTTTATCAAAAGTTTTAATATGTCTATGTATTACCATTTTACTGCAGTTTAATCTTCTTTGTAGTTGTCAGACATCTTGTTTCTGGAGAATATGTTAATGTTAGTTTTAATAATCTCATCTTGAAAACACGGATTTGTATTAACATTATTATTGTGTAAGTGAAGTCAGAAAAAAACTCTTAGTATAAAAGAAATTTGCATCAAATTTTTCAAAGTTTTCAAATTCCCAGCATCGTTCGTTCGTGTGCATGTCTAGTTGCACCACCATAACAAACTTCAAATGAAATCCTAAAGGACGAAACGCATCACAAGAAAACCTTTTCCATATATAATATATATATATATATATATATATATATATATATATATATATATATATATTATACAGTGTAACCCGGATATAAGAGAGTTGTCGGAACCGGAGAAGAACTTTCTTATATCCGGGTTTCTCTTATGTCCGGGTTTCGTCTATTTTGTTTAGGTAAGTATGGCTCTAATTTGGGACCAGAGAAAATCTCTCTTATATCCGGGTCTCTTATATCCGGGTTACACTGTATATATATATATATATATATATATATATATATACAGTGGGGAGAAATAAATATTCGTACACTTGAAAAATTGTATTTTTATAAATGTTAAAGCCTTAACTAAAACAAATTTTGATACATTTTATGTGTAAAGATACATTTTATTAAAAAATAGTAATAAACTTAATTAATTCTTATTCTAACAGAAATTAATGCATTTTTTTTTCATTTTAACTGATAAAAAAGTATTCGTACAAAACAAAAAAGCATATTAATTTAATACTTTGTTGAATATCCTTTATTGAGTTCAACAGCTACCAGTCTATTCCTGTACGTCTCAACTAATGATTTGCACACATTGCATGGTATTTTGTCCCATTCTTCTTGGCATATTGTCTTCAAATTCTTGATATTTGTTGGTGCTCTTTTCCCAATTTGAATTTTCAAATATCGTCATAAATTCTCGATTGGGTTCAAGTCTGGGGACTGACTTGGCCATTGCAAGACATCAACGTTACTTTCAGCTGACCATTTCCTTGTAGATCTAGCGGTATGCTTAGGATCATTATCCAGTTGGAAAACCCAATCAGGAGGTAGCCGAAGTCTCTCAACAAAATGCATTTAATTGTCTTGCCATCTATTATTGATATTCTGCCAACACCTTTTGCCGAAAAACAGTCCCAGATCATGATAATGCCACCACCAAACTTTACAGTTGGCAACGTGTTCTTTGGTAAGTAGGCTCGCCGGCCTTCCTCCACACACGATTTCGATAATTATGAACAAAAAACTCTATTTTAGTTTCATCTGTCCATAGTACTTTTTCCCAAAACGAATATTCTTTATCCTTATGCTCTCTAACGAATTTTAGCCTAGCATCTCTGTGTCGTTTCAGTAGGAGTAGAGTTTTCCTTGGGATGCGTGATTTCAGACTGTTTTTTGTGTAGTTCATTACTTATTGTACGCTTGGTTATTTAATCCCTAATGCACGCAGATGTTCCTGCAGCTCTTCTCGGGTAACCTGTGGATTTTGTTGCATCCTTGTTGATCTTAGAGAAATCTTTCTCGGAGCACCTGTTCGTCTTTGGTTTTCGACGCTATTACGAGTTTTAAACCTTGCAATGAACGAAGCAATTGTAGTAAAAGGGATATTCAGGTTGTTAGAAATCGTAACTGTTCCCATCTTTCCAAAGAGACACAATGTGTTGTTTTTGTGAAATAGTCAATTCTTTACCTTTAGGCATTATTAGAACATTATCGTAAGACTA
>OZ010576.1:62540282-62557782 GCA_963932145.1 Acanthosepion lycidas
AAAGCGAAGATATATTGAAAGTTCCCCTTAACAGTAAATTTATATCATACACTAAATTTCCTTTGTTCATAAGAGTAGTAATTAATACAATGTGGCTTATTTAAAAACAATTACAGTAAAAATAAAACTAATAAGAAACAGAATGGGATTTTAATTTAATATTTAAGTAGAGAGGACGCCAAATGTTGAATTTAAATGCTGAGCGTTTCTGTATTTTTTAACGTTTCGATGTAGACTGTCACACTTTATTATTTTTCGCTTCCTCCTCTTCGTCGCTTTTTTCCCCTTTTATATGAAACGATCACTTCTGTCAATAAACCGTTATTTTACCTGAAGAATCCCATTACTGGAAGGATAGGTGTCATAGTTTAGTAATTGGTAATTGCTGGATATTTTCCAGACACGTCAGTGGAAATTTTTCTCTTTCCATCACTGTCGAATATCTTTGATTTCAACGTACACTCGGGCAACATTTTCACGTGTTTCAACTTTCAACGAATTCCAAATCAAGCGTCGTTAGGAAAATAATATCTAGGATTTGTTCCCCATTTTTTTTTTTTTTTTTACTTTAGTTCATTCAAAAAAAGCCTCAAGTGCTACTCAATGTAGAGGCTGTCTGAGTAAGGTTATAAAGAAAGTGGTAAGAAGTGCAGATTTTACGAATATGTATACTGGTTGATCCTGGACTTGAAGAGGTCAAGATTCCAGAGTCCAGGGAAATCTTCCACTTGGGAGTCTGTTCCAAAAAGTAATTCTTCTGAGAAGCTCTTTGAGTGGAACTTATTCTTTAACAAACAAAAACACGTATAGAATGAGGATGATTTGCATCCGTGAATGTGGCCTCTCGGATCCTAGCTGTGAAGGCCTGGGCTAGTGAGACTAAGGGATGTAACTTGTTTGAACAATTGCCACAGTAATAGCGATAGAGTAGTGAGACGTTAGCAAGATTTCCTCTGTGAGATAGCGGGTAGAGAATAATTCATTAACCACACGGTTGCGTAATCGTGTTTGAACTCTGTCAAAGTTTGACAGGGAGATATGGCAGCGATACTTTAATCTTGGTTGATCTGACTCTTGTAGTGATAGAAGCACAGAAGCAGGAATATTAGAAAGAATGGTCGGTTCCGTGTTTGGTTTCGTTTTTTTTAACGCATTATTTTCACAACCTTTTTAAGAAAATGCACACCAAGGAAGAAATGAAAATATCACAGCCAACTTAACAAATTTTTAAAATGGCATACATTCAAATGTTGTGAAATGAAACCATAGATTTTTTTTTTTAAATACACACACAAATATGAACTTAGTTTATTTCAACGTTTCTATTCATCTAGCTATGCAGCTTATTTCGTGTGAAATCTGTGCCTGGTGTTTTTTCGCGATTTCTTCAATTTTTAGTCGAAAGTGCGATTAGCAAACCTCCATTGCATCTTCAGTTAAGCGTAGTCTTTCTCGCTTTTTATTTTTGATGTCATTTAGGGTTGAGAAGCTTAATTTACATAAATAAGTAGAAAATTGCAATAAAACTGATAAGGCCTTTTTAGCTAATGTGGGATAATAGTTTAATACTTATTTATTTATTATTAGGTTGTTGCAAAAATAATGACGTAATAATGACGTTTTTGACGTATTTTTTAACGGCAAAAAACGACATTATTACGTCATTATTTTTGCACCAACCTAATAAATACTAATACTGTACCATTACTACTTCCGCACACATATATATGTGTACAGCGTGACAATATTTCATTTAAGAATGCCGGAGCCCAGCGTTTGAGAATCACTGCTCTAACGGGCATATCAACTCCTCACGGGTCACTTAATATCAAAACTTAATTTCCTTGAGAGCTTTGGTAATTTTTTTTTTTTAGTACTTTTTAATATATATTGCTGCAATTTTTTACTATTAAAATCTATTGCTGTATTTATATTGTAAATATATTTTTATACTTTCACAGAGATTTGACCCCAGTTTAGGGGTTCACTATTTAGCCATAGCTAGGACCCTAACAGGTGCTACTACCGTGGATCAAGTTGAACATGGGAACAACAGCAATTAAGAGGTATTTTTACGCTCCTCAAACTCTTCCATCAAAGGCTTTAATTCCGGATGTAGTTTATCGTCATGTCCAGAATGTTTGGTTCCTCGTTTCGCACAAGAAAATACCTGACCAATACAAGGAAGCGATCATTCTTCCACCTTCTTTAGCGATGGCACAAATATAAGATGTCAGTGTTATTTTTATTTTTTGAGGTATTGAATGAGCATTAAACCCAATGGATATTTGCGGCTAGGAACCTCATTGAGCGTGTGTGTACTGATCAGGATTGGAACGAATTTAGCCTTTCTCTTGTCTTGTCTTGTAACGGCTTCACGGTTGAGCCGGCTCCAATTGAATTAACCTCATCGCGCGTCAAGGCCATCCACCCCCGTCGATCGGCAGCAGAATCGACGGCATGATCGAGCCATTCGCGATTACAGCGTCGGACCCCGAAAACGCGAGGACCGGACATGAGTTCCATATCTGTTTTGACCGTTGCGAGCCACGTCTTGAGTTGACCACCTCGGCGCTTCCTCCAACCAGTGGGCGGGTATTTTGTAGATTTGGTGTGTTCATTGGAGTTTCATGGGAATTTGGAATTCCCAAGCGGTCCCCAAACCCGCATGTATAGGCTTTGAGGCTCGGTTTTAAGGCGCCGAACATTCGCCTTTCTCACCTCCCATTTAATTTGGGATAGGAGTTTGACTGGCAGAGGTGAAATTTAACCTTTGCTCGTTGGTGATGAAATGTCACTAGCTTTGTTTTGGCAGTATTGAATGATATATGCCGGTTTTTTCTTCATTGAGTTGTGAAAGTCAGAGAAGGGATCAGTTGCCAGGCACTAGTCCTCCAGATATTTGGACTTCTTGATTATTTCCCAATCTTTAATCTTTTCTGAAACTTTCATATAATTTCCGAGGGCGAATACCCAAGTAGAAAAAACAATGTATATTCTTCGTGCTGATTGATTGACTCAACAGGAGAACATCTGTTTATGAATGCTCACTGAGGTCGCCCCCGATTATTTAACCAATTTCATGAAGGATATAGCTTAATATCTTCAATACTGTTTTCTTATAGAGGGTGCGATGTATAAATTGCCGTCTAACGCAAAGTGAAAATAACACTGACATCTCATTTTAACATTATATATTTACCAAAATGACACAAAATTATCTTGAAATACTAAAGAGTAAATTTATTCAGTAAAATCTACATTGGCTTCAACCACAGCCTCCAGACAACTTCCAAATCTCCTGAATCTGTTCTGGACGATCACTTTGTTTAAGCTAGTGAATTCTGACATAAACTTTGCCTTCAGTTCATCTTTAGTGTAGTTTTGCTGGTCTCTCAGTCAACTGTACCCCAAAGATAATAAAGTAGGCTGCAGTCAGTGGAGTTAGGTTGCCAGATGTAAGGATTGATGTGGTCGCAGAAAAAAAAATTCTTATATTGGCCTTGATAAAGTCCTTCATAAAACGAAACGCGTCGGCTAAGTTTTCTTATTGTCTTTATTCATATATATATATATATATATATATATATATATATATATATATATATATAATCAATTCATCCCAAGCAATGCAATAACGCCACTAGGAAGGCAAGAGGCTATTCACATTAAGTATTAAGAATTGTACACTCTGATGTTGCATCTAGGTGCACCGCGTTTTTCAATCGATCCTCCACCCCGTGTAAATCAACATGTAATTTTTTTTACATTATTTAAAATCCTTGTTTCCCGCAGTTCCTACGATTTTAATCGCTTATTCCAGCCAGGGAGTTAACATTAGACGGTTAAAAAAAAGCTGCTCTCATTCTACACTGACTGTCGAGACATATTTTTCAATGACTCTCTGCTGAGCCCTGTCGCTGACGTTATTGTTAGGATAAGCCAATAATAGAAAAAAAAAATGCTTAAATCATCAAAATTGTAGACACGTCGTTTTGGCTAACCTCCGCACTCGTATGACTTGCTTATATAAATGCTTCATACGTTCCAGAGAAAAAGAAAGTAAAATTCAAATGGCGGTAGTGATATAAAAACAGCAACAACATTAATAATAATTGTTATGAAAATATCATAATGCCATTCTGACCTCAGGTCTCCGGTTGGGACCCAGAAGGGAATGAGTATACAACAGAAAGAAAAAGAAATAATAATAATAATAATAATAATAATAATAATAATAATAATAATAATAATAATAATAAACTCTCAAACTCTTTGCCAAAGACGACAATGAGTTGAAAGGCCTCCTCAATATTGTAAAATACTTCAGTGACGACATAGGTATGGACTTCGGATTAGATAAATGTGCAAAAGTAACATTCAAGAAAGGTAGAATTACAGAAACATCCTTAATAGATTTAGACCCGGAAAGAAATGTGTAAACGCCAGAAATCAAAGAAAATAAAAATAATAATAATAATAACCATAAAGCTTTTGAGATCATGTTGCACAGTTTTAGCATCCACTGAATATAAAAACTTAGCATGACAGGTTGAACCAGTATCTGCACTAGAAAATATACAATATTTATGAGAAGCGGCAAGAAATTGGCTATGAATACCAGCCAGACCCAGTTTACAGACTTAGGGGACACTTTTATGAGTCTTTTAAAATACACACAGCCAGAACAATCAAAGCTAATCATGATCAGAGGCCACAAAAGGAGATTGTGCTTTCTTATTGACATTGCCGTTCCCTAGACATTGTAATGTATCGTTGAGTATCTTAAAAAACAAATCAAAATACAAGGATCTTGAAAAGGAAATCTCAAAAATGTAGCACATGTGGGAATCAATAAGTTCAGTTGTAGTTGAAACACTCGGATTGATTGGAATAAGTTCCGATAGGCTGATTGAAGGGCTTTCTGGTAGCCCATCATCACAAGTACAACTCACATTACGAAGAGTTTTATCTATGGAAAATGTGTGGGGATCTTCGTCTGTTTTCTACTAAAATCACCATTGGAAAATGTCACTTCTGACCTTAGACTTCTGGCTGGGAGCTGGAAGGAAACGTTTATACAACAGAAATCAAAGTAAATAATAATAATACTGGAAAATCTGCAACTTCTACGGGAAGGAAACTGAAAGAAACTGGTACCAACACCACCCAGACCCGGTTACGGAGATAGGACCTGTTACAATTCTATGGGACTACACAATTCACACTGACAGAACAATCAAGGCCAACCGCCCAGATATTGTTATTAAAGACCACAAACAAAAACGGTGCCTCCTTATTGATATGGCAGTCCCTGCTGACTGCAATGTATCTTTGAAGATATTCAAAAAGCTGCCGAAATACAAGGACCTTGAAATTGAAGTCTCGAAAATGTGGCGTATGGGAACATCAACAATCCCTGTTGTAGTTGGAGCCCTAGGACTGGTTGGAAAAGATTGCAGTAGACTAATTGCAGGGATTCCTGGAAGCCCATGCCTCAAGGAGATACAAAAAATTGTTCTGACAAGTACAGCCTACACTTTACGAAGGGCTCTATCAATGTAATTTTTATTTTATCTTATTTTTTTTTTTTTTTTTTTTTTTTTTTTTGTCAGTGAAAAGTATCATGATGCCATTTCTAACCTTAGGTCTCTGGGTGGGACCCGGAAAGAAATGTGTAAACGCCAGAAAGCAAAGAAAATAAAAATAATAATAATAATAATAATAATAATAATATAAGCTTCTTCGTGGTCAATACTCTTCCCGTACCAAACAAGCTGATGTAGACAAACCCCGTATCCATCAGTGGTTACGTAGTGGCGCATGAGGACATCAATAATTCCAGTTGTTTTTGGACCCCTCGGATTGATTTGAAAAGGTTCTGATAGACTTATTGAAGGGATTCCTGGTAGCCCATGCCGTAAAGAAATGCAAAAAACTTGTACTGACAGGAACAGCTCAGACATTACAAAGAGGTTAAATCTATGTAAAATGTGTGTCATCTTAGTTTTGTGTGCTGGGGGTGATCAGCGGAAGATGTCATGAAACCATTTCTGACCTGAGGTCTCTGGTTAGGGCCCGGAGTAAAATTTGTATACAACGGAAATAATAATAATAATAATAATAATAATAATAACAATAAAGATAATAATAATTATTATTATTACTATCTCGTTGATGTGGCATCTCATAGAAGTAGGAAGAGCAGAAAATATTGTGAAAGAAGAAACACGTTATCATTTAATCTATAGCTATATCTACCGAACATCTGCTGTGAACATGAAAATGCATGTCCACATTAGATATCTGATGCCAGCCCTTCTGCAACTAATAAATTATATATGTCCGCCATATTAATATCAAGGTTCATACCTACTTAACTTCCTTATCCTTACACAGTAAACAGCAGACTCCCCGCCATTTGTTCGAACAACTCAGAGACTTTTTAATAATACAGATATATTGAAATCTGTATGATTCTTCCTTGTAATATTCACAACTCGAAAAATATTTGGATATGAACGGTGCCTTTGAGTGTCTATGGGGACTTTAGCTCAACCCAAAACTCAAGTGCAACTCATACATATGATACATCGCCAAAGATGGTGGAAAAAAATGATCGGTTCCCTGTATGGCTCCAGGCAGTACTTGGCTCCTCACGCTATCCTTTACCTTTCAAGAGCCAAATCAGGCCGAAAATAGAGCTATATGTGGACAAGAGCTGCGAAGTCTTCATTTTCCAGTTTCGATAGAGTACAAAAGCGTCCTCAGAGCACCAAAATCCACTTGTAGACAATTTTTCTCCAATCCGAACTCCAAATATCTCACCCTCGAAGTCGACCACCTGCCGCTTCATTTTAGTGAAGCTATTTTAAACCTATTCTAAATCGCATTTCAAAACGCTATTTTATTAAGAAAAAGATCCGCTTTGAAAAATCCCCGAGCGGATCATGAATTTTCAACTATCGCGATGAATAGGTGCCCTCTCAGAGAGGCTTTGTGTCTTGTGCGCCTATTGGGACTTCAGCTCAACCCAAATCTCAAGTGCAACTCATACCATATGATACATCGCCAAAGATGGTGGAAAAAATGATCGGTTCCCTGTATGGCTCCAGTAAGTAATTGACTCCTCACGTTATCCTCTACCTTTTCAAGAGCTAGATCAGGCTGAAAATGAAGTACTACTGACATATATAGGCAGTAACTGCCCGGTTTTCACTTTCCAATCGATAGAGTCTAAAAGTGTCTCCGCGTCCATGTCGGTGAAAAATTATTTTCCACCCTACAACCAGTTTCTCACAGACGAAACGTCGCAAGTCTCTCGTTGCTCTATCACTATTTCCTTGGCAAATGTTCAGACGTACAACATTCCTTAGTTCCACCAGTTCGAACCTTCACGGATAAGACCCGCCACTGTAGCGAACTATCCTTACTCCTTTCATATTCCATTGGTAAGATGTAAGTTCCACTCGAGCAGCTTCTTCCCATGAACAGTTGCTCTGTGGAACCGACTCCCTCGTCACTACAATCTTAACCTGTTCAACTTTAAAGTTACCTGTTATCTTCCCCACATATCTGCATAAACTATACCACTTATTCTGTAATCCTCTTCTTTGAGTGGCTCCCTGGCCTTGTACATCATTGTAAAAAAGAAAACAATGTTTCTCTAAAATATATTTGTAACTTCATAAAAATTCAATTTTTCTGGAGTATTTCTTGGCGCAACTCGAGAGTGAATTTCATTGAACAATACTCCTGTAACGACTTCAACACTGACTGGGATACCGACATTATTGAAACTCAGCTCACCGCGGCAAAATCAGTTCAATTGCGTCATCTCTTCAGATTGTAATTTACAATTATTTAACCACTCGAAACAGGGATATCTCGTCAGATACTCCAAGAGAATCGAATATTTTATTACATTCAGCAGATTCTACAAATTTACGCCCCAAATAAGTTCTTATTCTTCTATGTTGTGTGTCCTTTTAGGGCGTTATCCATCATGGCTCTCCCCAATATAGTCTCATTCGTAGCTCTAAGCAATGTTTCTTCTCTTACTATCCCTCACCGTTCCTCTTCTATCATTCATTTACACAATCTCGATAGGTAGATATTTCCCACTGCTTGTCTCTTGCTTTCATTATGTCCTGTGAGTGTCAAATTCTCGAAGTCCTCTTTCCTCATTATGTGTTCCAGAACCTTCAACTGTTTTTCTGTTCCTAAGAATAAGTTTTTTTTTCCTTAAAACTTTCTTGTTTCTTTCTTTTCCGTCATTGCTATTCTCAATATCCTTCTGTAGAAACACATCTCTTTTTCCCAAGTCTCTTCTTTATCTGAAAATTGTCCAGCATTTACTGTCATATAGTTTGACTGATATTACATAGCAATTGAACACTTTTTTCTTTGTTTCTTAATACTTTGTTTATTATTTGAAATGCGTGTTTTTCCGGCGACAACGGATAAAGTTCCGTGGCAATTTGATGCCAGAAGTTGAAAAAAACGCAAATCTTTGAGACCATATAAATTCCACCAGGTATTCAGAAACCATCTCCCGGTTGGTGGGATCTTTCATGGTCTTAAATATAACCTAGGCATGCTGTCATATTACTTCAACTCAATTTGTGGTGACTCTAGTGTTGGGATCGACAAAGTTCTGAATGTGGTTGACAGTGTCATAGTTGAACCCATTTTTTATCAAACCATTGTATGAGGCCCACATATCACCCCAGACTGTAGCATTAAGGCCTCCCAGGCTCTGAGGGTGGTTGATAAAATACTCAACGTACATTACGGCAAAACTGATTCCAGTCAGCCACAGCTAGAAATTTCTAAATGCATTTTTAATATTTCCACAGTTGGTCCTCGGGCTCTTCTACAGTTAGTGTACCATTTATACACCAGACCTATGATCTGCCATAGGTGCAAATGGGATTTCTCGAAAAAAAAACTTCCCTTCCGAATTCTTATTGTCTTCTAGCAAGCTTTTTACGTGCACACCTCCAAATCTTGTTGTCCACCGGCGAATAGGTTTGTTCCCTACAACGGCTGTTGCAAGCAATGCATTACATACTGACTGGTAGCAAACCATATTTACGGCACCAGCCAATGCAATTATTGTTATAAAACTGTGCTTCAATCTTCAAAATGGTGATGTCTTCAAAAAAACATGTTGATTGGGAACGCGTTGATTATCGGCCGTAATACTTGGTTTGAAATGAAAAGTAAAATGTAAAATGAGGAATATAAGCAGTGCAAAAAGGAAGGCTATATGTAGCAAACAGAGCGAAATATTACAAAGTGGGGGGTGTCAACGTATAATAGCGCCTGGAATGCATCTCTTACTATTCCAATGCACCTTCGGATTTCTGTATCATATTTTACCATTGTCTATTCCAAGTTAAAATTTTGTACTTGCATGATTCTGACACGTCCAATTCGTAGCTCACATCTCAGGTTGTTCGTCTTCCTTGTGACCATTTCGTCTTCTTACAAGTGATGCCTGTCATTACCCAGACACAAAACGAGAAAAAAAGACTCTCTCTCTCTCTCAAAGTATATATCTTGGTTGCTTTTTCTGGAGCAAAGAAATTACTCGTGAGATATCTCGTCAACTTGTTCCTAAGTGTTTATGGAAGGAGAAAGACTTCCCGTCTGGTAGAGTTCATAGCCCCTACAAGTTGCTGTCTGGGACAGAATCAAGATGAAAATAAAATATAAATACAATCACATGAAAGTTAATACTTATTTTTAAGTCTAAGGACAATACGCACACACACCCAGATGTATATATATATATATATATATATATATATATATATATATATATATATATATATATATATATATATATGAAATCTTGAGCGCTGGAACATGTGGAGTGCTTTTCTATGTATAGTGGGGGGCGCGTAATTCTCATAAATCCTTGCGGTAGGTTTGTCGGTGGTAGGGATTTTCTTTTTCTTTTAAGTAGTTTAGGGTAAGGACTTGAATGTTTAAATAAGGTAAGAAACACAACAATAGAAAGTAGAAAGGTCTGGTTTTCTTTGCGTCAGTCAAAATAGGCTAGCCTTCCTGCGTTTTTCTAAAATATTTCAAGGCTGTGGACCCAGTGCCTTAATAAAAAGGTGGAAGATATATGATCCTTTAGATAAATATACATACAGAAATAATGCTACCTGGCATAATGGTATTTCCTTTTCAAATTTTAATTTATCATTTTTATTATATCATACCTTATCGTTTATTTATTTTTTTTTTTTTTTTTAGTATTTAGCCTTATGTTTGCTGTCTCTTTAGTCTTTTTCTGCTTATTTTATTTTTTCTTTTATTTTTTCATTTTTCTATTCGCTTATTTCTATTTTCATTCTTTTTTGTATTTTTCTTTCTTTTATTTATTCTTCTCGTTCTTTTTTATTTCTTCTTCACATTCTCACATTCCTTTCTTTCTCCTTTCTGTCTTTTATTTCTTTTTCGTATTTTTTCCTTGTTTTATTTTAATGGCTTTTATTTTAATTTTTAGCTTCATTTTTGCACTTCACTTTTCTTTTCTTTCTTCCTCTTATTCGTAAATTTTTCTCTTTTCTTTCTTCCTTTTTTTCTTTTTCTTACTTTCTTTCTTTCTTTTTCTTTCTTTCTTTCTTTCTTTTTTTTACTTTCTTTCTTTTTTTTACTTTCTCTCTTTTGTTTATTCGTATTCTTCTCTTTCTTTTCCCTCTTATTACGTCTATTTTCTTCGATTTATTTTCTCCTGTCCTTATTTCTTTTATTTATTATTTGCATTCCTACTTTTTCTTTCTATTATTATTATTATTATTATTATTATTATTATTATTATTATTATTATTATTGAATCTACTCATGGCCAGGTATTCGAGCTGTCATTTAAGGAGAAAGTCCTATTTTTAAAATGTCTCTCTTTTTGTGTAACATTCTTTGACGAGACGATAATTTTGAGTCCCACCACCATCTGTTTTTTCGACACTGTGTAGAGTTAATTCGTATTGTCCTGGAGATTCAAAAGCTGGGTTTTTCTCATATTTGAACACCGACTTTCAGGAGACGACAGTGTATCGATTATGATTTTTCCCTTTTATCCTTCTCGCCTCTCAGACAGTTCAAGTTTTGGTTTAATTGATAGGTAATCATAGGTATGTAGAGAGATAGATGTGTGTAGGTTGAATAGAATATATAAACATGTACATACATATAGAGAGAGACAGATGCACAATGAGAGAGTGTATATATATATATATATATATATGTGTGTGTGTGTGTGTGTGTGTGTGTGTGTGTGTGTATTTATGTATAAAGAGAGCGAGAATGAGATGACGAATACTTTTGATTAAAAATAATGCAAAATTTTCTTTCCTTTTTGTTCATTAAATAACTTTTGATGTTTAAATTTTAAAATAAAAAATAGCAAACAGATGAATTTTAAAAGAGATTGTTACGAAAAAATAACAAAGAGATTTGAATCAATTCTCTCTCAGTCAGCCTCGTTTTGGAACCATTGATAGAAATATGGCGCCCACTTAAACAAATACAAAATGAAATTCATAGAGTAGAAAATCGTCATACATTTGTATTCATGGCTGCTTCGAAGTTTAAATATTTTTATTGAGCTCTATGCACTGACGGCAACTTTTTTTTTTTACATTATTTTTCTTTTTTTTAAATCCCGATAGTTTCTCTTGTGTTTTCTTTTATTAATGAATATTTATTCTGCTTTATAATTGCTTCTTTCTTTTTCTTTTGAATTCGCGCCAATAAAATATATTTTTATATTATTTTGCATTATTTTACTTATTTCTTTTTATTAGTTATAGTTTTTCTCTTTTTTTTTTTTTTTTTGATAATTCTTTCATATTCTTTCTGTTAATTGCTATTCTTCTGTCTTTTACATGGTGAATTAATTTTAAGTTCTTGTAGGAATATTATTATTATTATTATTATTATTATTATTATTATTATTATTATTAGGTTGGTGCAAAAATAATGACGTAGTAATGTCGTTTTGAGACGTATTTTTAACGTCGAAAAACGACATTATTTCGTCATTATTTTTGCACCAACCTAATATTATTATTGTTATTATTATTATTATCATAAATAAATAAAAATAAAATATAAAATAATAATAATAATGAAAATTATAAATAAAATAAAACAAGAACATAAAAATGTTGTAATATATATATATATATATATATATATATATATATATATATATATATATGTATTTTTTTACTTCATCAGTTTTCTTATAAAATTTTGCCTTTTATATTTTTATGATACTCTATAATTCATTTAGTTCTTTGGTTTAATTTTTTTTTATTCATTTATTTCATTCTCCATATCTTTTTGTCTTACTTCTTTCTTCCAGTGCGTTATCCTTTCTTTTACTTTGATAACTATATACCTTTTACTTTCCAGGTTCGCTTAAGTTCAATACCTGGTTAAGGCGGTGGAGAACTTGGAGAGGGGAATTAACAGGAGACAACTGATAACTGACATCCATTAAACAATGTCAGGTGGAACTAGAAGAGTCTACCCCAGTGAGCGAAATAAAGCATTCAGTTCGACATTCCAAGCACCTGAAGAAGGCTGGGACGTACAACGGCCGAAACGTTGTAATAAACATGGCAACAAAGATGAGGATGATAGTCCGAGGAATGTAAATAATGTAAATAGTTTCATTAAAAAAATAAATGACATAAACATTGAACCGACAACGCAAATAATAAGCTTCTCACTCTCAAATTGGACCTGCATGAATGGAGGCAGGTTTCTATGGATGAAAGGATGAGGTTACGCTGCACATGAACCACACATTCCTCATCTATTCATACTTGATGAAGGATGAAAATCAACCGACGTGCACAATATTACCAAGTCACTAAGCTTGGATGTGTAATTGATAACGGCTCAGAATTGTAAATCAGAGAACAAAGTTCTAATTCCAGTCGAGTTCGTTATGTTCCCCTTATATACAAATACCCTTGAGAAATGTGTGAATCCACCTCTTCTCCCTTCAGCTATTGGTTAATTTGTAGAACTTGTATCAATAAAGTTAATTAGTAGAACTTGTATCAATAAATCATTATTATATCAAAAAATAGTCTTATAATCTAAACATATATTCTGACTTCAAATTACTGGCAAAAGCTTGATAAACTGTAAAAAACAAACACACAAACAAACTAATGAGTCAATCAATGAATTCAGAACAAAAAAAAGAAGCAAGTGTCATTGATTTTATAATAATGCTATGTTACTTCAGAAAAGTTTGATTTTTTAAAGCAACATTAGCATAATTTGTGGCGTTCTGAATTCAAGGAGAGGCGACACAAATACTAACGTTTGTTTTACAAGTCGAGTGGACTTGAAACCTGATTAATGAAAATTAAACAAAACAAAAATAAAAATAACCGAATTTCTTTCTTCTTTTTCTCACTAGCTCATTCTATGATGAAGTTTTAATAAAATTGAAACATGTTAGATTGATAATTATTAGCCAATACCTATTGCAGGCTTCATTTTCAGGCTCAACATCCACAAAGCTTACCTGTGGTTTATACTGCAACTATGCTGAGTGGGCCTCAGCTATAGTTTCTGGGCGAGGGCGCGTTATCGTGAGCAACAGTCTGATATACACTCACTAGTAACATAATTAAGTACACGGGGTCAAATACTCTGCATGCAAATTTCTAATCATTCAATGGCGTAGGATATGGGTATTTAAACATCGTTATGGTGGACTACTGGATTTCAAATCTGGCATTAGTTTAAGAAAAAAGTTAATCTAAGTGACTTTGAACTCAGCATTGTCCTTGGTGTCTTGCGGTGGAGTATTACTATTGCAAAAACTATTATTCTACAGATAATAGCCAAAAGTGGGCAGAAGATCTGTATGTTAAAATCCCCTGTTGATGAACGAGGTCAGAGAAGAATGTTCAGTTGAATAAAAACGCAACTTCAGCTCAAATAACTCTTTACAATGGCGGCATACAGAAGCGTATCACTGAAAGTACAACACGTCGAACCTTGAATCAGCTGAGCTACAGCAGCAGAAGACCAGGCTAGGTGTCACTCCTTTTAGGTAACAATGAGAAACGTAAGTTAAAACTTAATTTGGGTGACAAAAACTGAGCAACAGAATATTAGAAATATGCTGCCAGGTCAGATTAACCTTAATTTCTGTTGGGATGTTCGGATGGCAGATTCAGGATTTAGCGTAACAAACATTAAAGGTGGATCCATCTTATCTTGGATGAACAGTTCAGGCTAATGGTGGTGCAGTGGTATAGAGAATATGTTCTTGGTTTAAATTAGGACCCTCAATACTAATTATATTCACCCCATTGGGACCCTTAATACAAATCTTATTCACTTCACTAAAATGATGACATGAAAAAGGTTTTTATTACAATAAGTATTTTTTTTTTTTTTGCGAAATCCTACTTTGAGAAAAATTTCTAGGACTTTTTTTTTTTTCGAAAACTTCATCTTTGCATTGCTCGGAACCAGCATAGTATTTTAGGCTGCAATGAGACTTGAAAGAATGAATTTGAAATGCTCAGCAAGTTGAAATATCGGAAAAGATGCTATTTATTATTATCACAATTTTGCTCTTCACTTTTTCATATTCCTGCCATTTGAACTTATATAACTTTTCTTTCTTTCTTTCTTTCTTTCTTTCTTTCTTTCTTTCTTTCTAGCTTATATCCATGCCATATTCCTGACATTTGAATCAGCACGTGTATTTCTTTCTTTCTTTCTTTCTTTCTTTATTTATTTATTTATTTATTTCAATTTATCTGTCTGTATTCATTCTTACCATTTATAATAACTGAATTTTGTAATATAAACCACTCTTTTTTTCTTTCTTTCTTTCTTTCTTTCTTTCTTTCTTTCTTTCTTTCTTTTTTCTATCTATCTATCTATCTATCGTTTTCATATCCCTGCCATTTGTAGTTGGGTAAGTTTTCTTTCTTTCTTTCTTTCTTTCTTTCTTTCTTCATCCTTATCATTTTCAAAATCATTGAATTCTCAAATACGTCTACAAACGTCTTTCTATCTAATTATGAAAGAAAAAAATCTTCATAGAATACTGTTTCTATTCATTTATTTATTCAAAATGTTTGTCCTCCACATATCAAATATATTTTATTTATTTTTGTCCATTTTTTCAGTACATTACATTCATTCATTCTTACAATTTTCTATTCTTTTTTTTATTAAATTTAACATATCATAAATATACGTCTATGCTAAACAACCCCTTTAAAAGTTCAATATAACTTTACAAAACTTTTCAATGAAGCCTTTGAAAACAATTCAAACTTTACCCGTATGCCTGACTTCAGCGAGCAAGCAGGTACATTGCCTTATAAATATGTACAAGTGTTTGTAGCAGACCCCAATATATGTAAATAAGGAAATTTACCCGTGCCAAGAAGTAATTTCCAAAGTGCATACGTAAAAAGATGGGGTAAATCACACATAGACAGGTAGGTTGGGGAAATGTCATGGATAGGCTTCTTTTTTTTTTTTTTTTAGACAAGCTGACAAGAAATTGAGTATTTCTTACGTCTAGTTGGAGATATATTTATAATATCATATGTTGCATTTCCAATTTTATTTAGCTGAGAGTCTACCTTTTTCTTTGTTAAATTGTTTTGAAAATTGTCAGGTCAGTCTACGAGTCCTTCTGGTACCATGTAACCCAATACCACCGGCTGCATGTTGGTGTCATCGTCCCGTCCTGAATATGACTATAAACTACTTTCGACAACAAGGTCTATGATCGGGAGATTGGAGGTTTGAGGAACATGGACCACCTATTAATTGCTGTTGTTCCCAGGTCCACACGAGGTGGTAGCACCTGTTAGGGTCCCGGCTATGGTCAAATAGGGAACACCCAAACTAAAATTTAAAAAATAAGGAAGTATAAAAATATATTTTTATAGTAAAAATCCCAGCAATATAATTTTGCATAAATAATTACCAACAATACATCTTTATAGTAAATTTACCATCAATACATTTTATAATAGTATTCTTAACAAGTATTTTATACCGAAATGACCAACTTGCTTTGTTGAAAATATTCAAACTGTTCAAAATATTTAAGTTTTGCCATTAAATAACCCATAGAGGTTGATATGCCACTAAACAAATTCAATCAACTATTTACACTATTTACATTGTTCGGACTGATGTCCTCATCTTTATTGTCATATTCACGGCGTTTCAGTTGTTGTACACTCGGCCTTCTTCAGGTGATATACGCTGGAATTTCGAACCAAACCGAACCCTTTATTCAGTCAACGCAGTAGATTGTTCTAGTTTCTGGATATCTCACTTTTCAGTTAATTCCCTTCCGTAACTTAACGCAACCTGTGGCCATGTATTGAACTTTTTGGATCAAATCACTTTGGATTATTTCAGTCAACACTTTTATCCACTGAATCATATCTCCAGAGCTCATATTGCAATTTTTATTATTGTTGTTTTTCTTCAGCTCTTTCTATTACTGGTTCCCATATTGTATTCATGTCTATCCGTGGCCGGCTTAGGATATTTCTGTGGCCTAATATATGCGCTGACTCCTTACGTTTTCGCATTTTCCAGTGATGTTCTCTGTCTATTATCCATTATGCATTATGGTGATATCCATTTCACGCTATATATGGTTAGCTATGCCTGATTTTGAGTTCCCGTTTTTGTAATGGTTTTATGGTGTCTTACTTTTAGGGGGAGGCCTGTTTCTTGCCACAGCTGCACGGGATGGTGTACACAGTCTTTAATCCTATTCTCCTCTATGGGTGATCTTACAAGGAAGAGGTATCTGCGTAGTGTTGAAACACTCCTGAAAGTCGTCCTGATGCTATATGAACCACAGATCTTTTGTATTTTTTCCGAAAAGCACTTCACATAGGGTAGGCAGACCGCAGCTGTTTTCTGAGTGTTGTTATCCTCTTGTACAATTCTATCCCAGTTTGTGAGAGTTTCTGTCATGTAGCCAAGCTAGTTGTTATGTTGTAGAGTACAGCTTACACTGACCATTACATGTGAGATATAGTCTAGGTCTCCACTTACGACTCTTGCTCGATGGCGTAGGAGCGGACGATCACTTTCTTTACATTGGATGAGAGTTGAAGTTGACGTTTTGTCCGGTGAATGTTGGCTTGTGATATACGGATGTCTTGAAGCCATGCTCTGTTTGAAATATTAGTACATCCAGGAATGTTGATTGGTTGTTTTATTCTCTCCCCACTGTGAAGAGTATTGTTGGTTTTATTGAGTTCACATTGTCCAGTAGTCGCTGGGATTTTTCCTGGTGTGGCCAAAGCCATAAAGTTTGTTTTAGTGAATGTTGAATCTAATGCCATTTCCTCGAAGTATTCCATGTATATGTCAACCATTGCTGGTGATAATGGTGAGCCCATTGCTATCCTGTTGATTATATCTGATCCCATTCAGAAGTATGTTCTTT
>OZ010576.1:62562782-62607782 GCA_963932145.1 Acanthosepion lycidas
TATATGTATATATATATATATATATATATATATATATATATATATATATATATATATATATATATATATATGTGTGTGTTTGTGTGTGTGTGACTCCACAAAACATTTTCATATTTAATGTTTTTAGGCGTGTATATTTATGAAAATGCACACAAACTTAATGCATACATACTCACATATATATGCATTCATATCTATGTATATATGTGTGTGTGTGCGCCCGCCTGCGTGTATGAGAGTGTGTGTGCCTGTATTCATGCCTCTCATTATATATTTTATATACATAAGTGCTTATATGCATCTATATTCACATGTAGACATAAAAGTATACTAAGTATATATATAAATATATATGTACATAAGTTTACATGGAAATATATATATATATATATATATATATATATATATATATATATATATATATATATATATATATATATATATATATGCTTGTGTATGTGTGTGCAAATCAACTTGTGCAGGTTGTCATGCGCATTTATACATACCGGCTAAATATAGATGCAAGTAAAAAGACAAAAACGAATATGCTTGATGCACAGAAAGGCTTTATGGATTATGTCGGCATTTACACTGTAATCCACCGAAAAGACACTCTAACGAATAACATAAATACACTGAACTTTCCTTTTTGTTTTCGAAAAAAAAGTCGCTTTTCTAATTCTTGCCACCCTCACTTTGCATCGGGGAGTTTGCTCATATCCGCCATTCCACACCCCTCCTTTAATCTCGCCCTCTTATTCTCTGTCTTACTTTTATACTCCCTCACTTATTCCCACTCTCTCTTATTCTTTCTCTCTTATCCTTTCTCTTATTCTCTCCCTCTCTTATTCTTTCTGTCCCTCTAAATCTCGCTCTTATACGCTCTGTCACATTCTTTCTCTCTTATTGTCTCTTTTCTCTTTTTTCTGTCTCTTATTCTTTCTCTTATTCTTACTCTTATTCTCTCTCTTATTCTTTCTCTTATTCTCTTATTCTCTGTCTCTTATTCTTTCCCTTATTCTTTCTCTCTTTTATTTCTTTCTTATTCTCGCTCTTTCTTATTCTCTCCCTCTCTTATTCTTTCTGTCCCTCTTATTCTCGCTCTTATACGCTCTCTCACATTCTTTCTCTCTTATTGTCTCTTTTCTCTCTTATTCTCTCTCTTATTCTTTCTCTTATTCTCTCTCTTATTCTTTCTCTTATTCTTTTATTCTCTGTCTCTTATTCTCTCCCTTATTCTTTCTCTCTTTTATTTCTTTCTCTTATTCTCTCCCTCTCTTATTCTTTCTGTCCTTCTTATTCTCGCTCTTATACGCTCTCTCACATTCTTTCTCTCTTATTTTCTGTCTCTTTTATCTCTTATTCTCTATCTTATTCTCTTATTCTCTGTCTCTCTTATTCTCTTTTTTTCTCTCTCTCTCTTATTCTTTCTCTATTTTATTTATTTCTTATTTTCTCTCTCTCTCTCTCTCTCTTATTCTCTATCATTTTCTCTTTTTCTATTTCTCTATCTTATTAGGTTGGTGCAAAAATAATGTCGTTTTCTCACATAGTAATATATGTGAGAAAACGACATTATTTTTGCACCAACCGAATATTCTCTCTCTCTCACTCACTCTTGTTCTGTCTCTCTCTCCCACACACACATACACAGGTTTTAGAGTTCAGTTCCTCACAGTCTTTCTATCTTTCTTTTACTTCCCATCTCTTAGGCATTCTCTCTCTCTCTCCATCTCTATTTTTATCTCTCTATTAACTTTGGTGTTTCCTTTTAATTCGCTTGTCTTTGTCTATTTGCTTAATATTTTTCTCTTTTACTCAGGTTTTAGAGTTCAGTCGCGTACACTTTGCTTCTTTCTGTTCGAAACATTCTCTCTCTCTCACTCTCTCTCTCTTTCTCTCTCTCTCTCTCCCTTCCTCCCTCCAAATCTTCTCTCGTTTTAATTCTCGTCTCTTTGTCGATCTAGTTTACATTTCTCTCTTACTCTCTTTAAAATTTTAGATTCCAATGCCTCACAGTTTACCTCAATCTCTTTCTTTCTCTCTATCTCACACATATCCTCTCTCTCCTTCTCTCTCTCTTTCCTAATGCTTTTATCTCCTTCTCTTGCTTTTATTCTCCTCCCTTAGATCTTCCCTCTCTCTCTCTCTTGCTTTATAGTTCAGTCTCTATTTGTCTCTATTTCTATCTATCTATCTATCTATCTATCTATCTATCTATATATATATATATATATATATAGTGTAACCCGGATATAAGAGAGTTGTCTGGACCTGGGAAACAGTCTCTTATATCCGGGTTTCTCTTATATCCGGGTTTGGTCTATTTTGTTTAGGTAAGTATGGCTCTAATTTGGGACCAGGGAAAATTTATCTTATATCCGGGTTTCTCTTATATCCGGGTCTCTTATATCCATGTTACACTGTATCTATCTATCTATCTCAGTCTATTCTTATCTATCTATCTATCTATCTATCTATCTATCTCAGTTCATTCAGTATCTATCAATCTCTCTCTTTCTCTCTCTCTCTCTCTCTCTATATATATATATATATATGTATCTCATTTTCTTTGTTTCTCCCTTTTCTTTCCTTGTTTCACTCTCTTATATTTTCTTTCTATTCCTTGAATCTCTTTTTCTTCTTCTAAAGTTCTTGCTTGCATCCTCCCTTTTGCTTCTCTATCACTCTTTGTGCCTATTTCCCCTTTTAATTTATTTTTCTCTCCCTTTTTCAGTTTGACTTATTTTCGTCAAGATTTTTTCTCCCTTTATTTTTTACATATTTCTCTGTCACTATAACTACTGTGTAGTTTATCTTTTTTTTCTTTTTTGTTTTCTTCATTTTATTGTTTGTATTTTACATATTATCTTTTAATCTATCTTTTTTTCATTTTGTTTTCCTAATCACTCGGTACAAATATGTTCAATTCGCATTGTTGGCATCTATTTCAGGCCGTTTGGCTATTGTCTCTCGCTTTTCAGCTACCTATTATTCTAAGATAGAGAGAGAGAGAGAGAGAGAGAGAGAGAGAGAGAGAGAGAGAGATTGATAGATACTGAATGAACTGAGATAGATAGATAGATAGATAGATAGATAGATAGATAGATAAGAATAGACTGAGATAGATAGATAGATAGATACAGTGTAACCTGGATATAAGAGACTCGGATATAAGAGAAACCCGGATATAAGAGAGATTTTATCAGGTCCTAAATTAGAACCATACTTGCCTAAACAAAATAGACCAAACCCGGATATAAGAGAAACCCGGATATAAGATACTTCTTATCCGGCCCCGGCAACTCTCTTATATCCGGGTTACACTGTAGATAGATAGATAGATAGATAGATAGATAGATAGGAATAGACTGAGATAGATAGGAATAGACTGAGATAGATAGATAGATAGATAGATAGATAGATAGATAGATAGATAGATAGATAAGAATAGACTGACATAGATATCACGGAGCTACAGAATCGGCTTTCCTTCCTTTTCTGTCTCTATATTTGTGCACTTATAAAATCCGCATTGCCTACAGGCTGTTTTTCTCCCCTTCTCTCTTTCAAGGCTTGCGCAATAGCAGGTAAATAAATGAAGGCGGATTTATTCTGGTGACAGTGAACAGTGTTGGAGTCCTTGTGAGAACCAGCTTTCAAAAATCCGATCCTCAAACCTGCTGAGTACTTTGTTTAGGGAATGATGCTAAATGCTTTTCTTTCAGTTGATACATTTGTCCCTTGTAAAATCTGTCATTGCCTAGTGGTAAAATATTAATCTGAAATGCTTTTTCTTCTTCTACGTGTGCTTCTATGCACATAGGTGTACGTAAAAAGTTTTTTCTTCATTCCATCTAGTGAACCTTGTCTTTTTACGTATTCATCTTCATGTAAAGCTTTTTTTTTTTTTTTTTTTGTAACATACGTTTTTCTTTTCATCCATTTATATAAATTCGCACGCTCTCATACCCGCGCATGCGTAATACCAAAAATAATACACATTTCTACCTCTGTATGCATTATCATTCTATTTATAATTCTATTTTATCTTCCATTTTTATTTCAAAATCTATATTTACAAAATTACTTTTCCTTGTTTCTTTATTTTTTTCCAAATTCTCTTTCATTTTTCTTCATTTTTTTTTTAAATTCATGTTTCTTTTGTAAAATACTTTTTATTCTTCATGCAGTATTTCTTCTAATCATAACATCACATTTTTCGTCTGTTTCTTTTTTATGTACTGGATTTTTCTTTAACCCATCTCTTCTTTAAAATGTTTTCTTCTCTGTCCTCCTCTTAAATTCTTTCTCTTTCCATCTTACTTTCTTTTTATCTTTTTATTATTTTTTTTCTTCGTGCCGATTTTCGTATATACTATTTTTTATTCATCCATTTGAGCTGTCTTCATTTCATTATGTATTGACACGTCCTATTTTTTCTTTTCTGCGTTCATCCTTCCTTCATTGTTTTCTTGGAATTATTTGTAGTTTTTTTTTTCTTTTGAATATTTAATATCCTTTATTCATTCTTTGATCATTCATTCATTGTATATTCTATACAATTTCGTTACTTCTTCATTTTTTTTTTCTTTTTTCTTTCATTTTTCCTAAATCTCCTTTTACTTTCTTTTATTCTTTATGGAAGACTTTCATTTTTTCTTCCCAATTACTTCTTATTCATTTTTTTTCTTAAAGATTTTTGTTTTTGTCTCTTTTATGCTTTTTTCTTTCTTATTTATCCTTTCTTTCTTTACTTTCTTGTTATTTTTTTTTTTTCATTTTTCTTTCTTTAGGCTTTCTTTCTAATCACTTTTTAGTCATTTTTCTTTCTCTTTTTCGTTTTATAATTCCGTCTCTTTCTTCTTTTTTCTTTCATTTTTTCATTTAAGATTTAATGACTTTTTACTTTTCCTTTACTATAGTTTCTGTTGTTCATTTATTTCTCATTTCTTATTAACCTTTTATTTTTTCTTTCTCTTTTTTAAGTAATTTTCCAGCTTCTTTTTCTTTCTTTTTAATTTTTCATTTATTTCCCTTTCCTGTTTCTCTTTTTCATGTAAGATTTCTGTTTTTGCCTTGTTTTACTTTTTAATTTTCTTTGTTTTTCTTTCTTTCATTTACAAGGTCTCTTTTTAGTCTTTCTTTGTTTTTCATCACTTTTTAATCGATTTTTTTTTCTTTTTATGTAATATTTTAGTTTATTTCATTCATTCTTTGTTTTTGTTCTTTTTTTTGTTATGATTTTCTATTTTATTTAATTTATGTAAGATTTATTTTTGTCTCCTTTTTCTTCTTTTCCCATCTTTCTTTCTGTTTTCTATGTACTTTTTCTTTTTTTTATTTACGAATTCATCATTTTTTTTCTTTCTTTCTTTATTATTTCTTTCTCATATCTATTTATCTCTTCATTTTTTTTCTTTATCTTTTTCTTGTAATGCTTTAGTCGCTTTTCTTTTTTTCTTTTTCTTGCTTTCTAATTTCTGTTTAATACTTTTCTTTTCCTTCTCTTTTTCGTGCAAGATTTCTTTCTTTCTTTTATTCTTTCTTTTATTCTTTCTTTCTTTCTTTCTTTCTTTTTCCCTAACATCTCTAAGTATAATAATTATTATAGGCAACCTTCACCATCACGTTTCACAACTTTTTTTGTTTATTTCCCAATATTTTTCGAATTTTTCACTTTCATTCACCCTCCCCCCTATAGGCATCTGGCACGTTCTATGATAGGTTCTATCAGATGTCTCGTGGCTATCATTGGAGATTGAATGAGCGCAAATCATATCAAATCTCTAACACTTTCTCGTTATACATGCCGACTGCTGTGGTCTACAACCTATCAATCTTTACTTGAACCTCCAATTCATACAATTTCGCATCTATTATTTTCCGTACAGTCCGAAGTACGTCATTTATTATAGATACGGTCCTTAACTTCATGTTTCTCGCCGCTTCCAAATCCTAAGAGAAGTCCTGGTATTTAAACAAAACAAAAAATTACACACACACACACACGCATATTTTACATAGATAAAGCCCTTCGTAAGGTGTGGGCTGTACCCGTAAGAACAATTTTTGTACTTCTTTAAGGCTATCAGGAATCCCTTCAATGAATCCATTGAAATCTTTTCTAGTCAATCCGAGGGCTCCAACTACAACAGGAATTATTGATGTTCTCATGTTCCAGATTATTATTATTATTATTATTATTATTATTATTATTATTATTATTATTATTATTATTATTTCGCTTCCAAGAAGTTAATTTTCAGGTCATTGAAGAAAATAAGCCGGCCATTTCTTCTTTTCGTCGACTGCCTGTATCTAGTACTTTTCGAAGTACCCTTACTGTTTCGAATAGGCTAGTTTTTCGTATAGGCTCTGTTTCCTGATCCCTATCCAATACCCAAAAAGATTTTCTAACTAGCCCTGCCCAAGCCTTCGAAATAATTTTATATAATGATCTAAAGTTTGAAAGTATTATTATTATTATTATTATTATTATTATTATTATTATTATTATTATTATTCCTTTGATTTCTGGTGTATATTCATTTCTATCCGGGTCTCGACCAGAAACCTAAGCTCAGAAATGGCATCATGATATTTTTCACTGAACAGTTTTGAAAAAAATCACACATATTTAACATAGATAAAACCCTTCATAAGGTATGAACTGTACTTGCGAGTACAATTTTTTGTATTTCTTTAAAGCATAGGCTACCAGGAATCCCTTCAGTGAGTCTATTGAAATTTTTTTCAATCAATCCGAGGACTCCAATTACAACTGGAATTGTTAATGTCCTCATGCACCACATTTTTGAGATTTCGATTTCAAGTTCCTTGTATTTTGATAGTATTTTGAAGATCTTTAAAGATACTTTGCAGTCTGCAGGGACTGCCATGTCAATAAGGAGGCACATTTTGCCCTTTCGGTTTCTAATGACGATGTCACGGCGATTAGTCCCATAAAATTGTTATATGGTCCTATCTTTGTAACCGGATCTAGGTGGTGTTCATACCAATTTCTTGCAGTATTGCATATTTTCCAGTGCAGATACTGGCCCACTGTGACGTACCGTGTTTTATATTCAGTGGGTGCCAATATCACGCAGCCTGATAAAAGATGGTCAGTTGTTTCCGGATTTTTATCACAAAATCTGCATTTGGGGCTAATACAGTGTTTCAGTACGTGAGCTTGGTAATTTCTAGTTAGCAAGGGTTGGTCCTGTGCAGCAAGAATAAAACCTTTGGTTTCAGCTTTGAACGCTGCATTACGTAACCACTGATAGGTACGGGGTTTGTCTACATTGCCTTATTTGATACGGGCAGAGTATTAACCGTGAAGCAGTTAACCTTGCCATTGTTTCTGTATTTGGTCTGTCGCATTTGCCTTTGCTTTCTTTTTATGTATTTTGCAACTTATGCTTTTACTTGTATTGCTTCACCCACTGATTCATCATTATTATTATTATTATTATTATTATTATTATTATTATTGTTATTGTTTTTGTTGTTGTTGTTTTTGTTGTTGTTGTTGTATTTTTCTGTTGATTGTATTAACACAATTACTGGATATGTCTATATTTCTGAGTTGTGGTATTGTAATTATGTATATAGATACATGGCCCAGAGGATAAAAGCGTTGGTTGAATCAAGTGAATCAAAGAGTTGTGGGTTCAATACCCTGCTACAGCAGAGTTGAACAAAAACTTTATTTAAGATAAATTTGAGAATTTATTAAAGGGAGATAACTGATACTGAGATATCCAGAAGAGGCAAGGCACGAGGAATTAGAACAATTTCCCGGTGGACGAAATAAAGGGTTCGGTTCGAAATTCTAATCACCTGAAGAAGGCCGGATAGTACAACGACCGAAACGTCATGGTTATGGCAACGAAGATGAGGACAACTGTCCGAACAATGTAAAGAGTGTAAACGGTTATTCGTGTATAATAAGCATTTTTCCAGATTTTAAAGCTTAAAACTTAGAGGTGCATATTATACACGAGAATCAAATATTTATTCCGGCCGCGTGTGTTGCCATACTAGTGACGTTATGACGAAAGTTGTATCTATGGTCTAAACCATGAGTTCTTAACCAGGGTCTCCATTGGCCCGAAGAGTCCATGTAATATTTCTGGGGTCCACAGGAAAAATATAACAAATTGGGGGTCAACAATGATAATTTGGTGGTCCATGAAGAAAACCAACTCAGAATAAATAAGCCTTTCTTTTGTTTCTAATCGCACACTTAAATTAGTTTATTAAAGTTTTTAACCAGGGCTAATAAATAAATGCTGCAGTGAATTCAGTTGACTGGAATGAGTTCACTTGCTCCCCATAGGATTGACCATGGAAGAAGTATTGTAATATTGTAATAGAAGATATTGGTCTATAAAAATTATTATTATTATTAGGTTGGTGCAAAAATAATGACGTAATAATGTCGTTTTTTGACGTATTTTTAGCGTTAAAAAACGACATTATTACGTCATTATTTTTGCACCAACCTAATATTATTATTATTATTATTATTACTATTATTATTATTATTATTAATGAATAATTTATTTACATTAAATTAATTTTCATTTAAAAATAAAGCTTAATTATATAATATTTCTTTGATTATTAAAACCTCAAAACTTTTACAAGTGAAAAATAGAATATTGTTGTCTTATGTCAAATAGCTGTTAAAGGGTCCAACAGAAGAAAAGAAAGGAAAAGGGTTCCATGGATAAAAAATGGTTGAGAGCCACTGGTCTAAACAAACGTGTAATAAACAGTAAATCATGAAACAAACACTGATTTTGTTACTTTTTAATTGTTCACCTTGATATTAAACACATTTTAGTGTTTCACTGTTCTCCGTGTCAAATATGGACGCCATGACAGTATCATACGCGTAATGTTGTCAGCGTAATAAATGTTTTCTTGTCATTTTTGCTGTCGTCATCTACAGTCACCTCCTTTACATTTTTGTTTCGCCAATTGTGGGCTTATTTTCGCCGCAAGCTGGTTGCATTTTCATGTGAACATGTTTTGTGCGCTTTGCCCTAAATACTGTCATTTTTAAATGGATTTGTTTTTTAATCCAAGATTATTTCTTATTGCTATAATCTTTATTTTTAATGGATACACGTGTTTGAGTTGAAATCGTTGGTTTGTTTGTTTTTTTGTTTTTTTTTCTAACACTGAAATCATTACCAACCGGCCTAGATCAAGTCATCCATCTAAAGTAATATGTGCCTACCGAGAGAGATAAGATCGGTATTCCCATTACCCCATCAAGAAAATCACTCCTATAAACCGAATAGTACCATTACCAATTTGGCCACGGGAGAGCAACTTGATAATGCAAAGCCCACTTACCTATTTAAGGAAAGGCACATCTTTCGTACGGACTTTCTCGAATCTACAACCGTTAGCTTCATTCTCGTAGACGACACGGGAACACAATAAGTTTAAAATGTTTTTTTAATCCGAAATTTTTATTTTTAGTGTGTTTACGTTGATAACGCTTTTTTTTACCTTTCTTAATACAAATCGGGTTAGATAGAGAAGTAGCATTGGTTTCACTGATGAAAAAAGGGGATACTAGTTCGATTCCTGTCAGGAGGCAAATTTTTTTTTCTTTTTAGTGCGATGTCTTGGTCTAGGCTGGTTGGTATAAATTTCACTGTTTACGGAAATTCAAATACTGCGTAAATTTTGTGATTAAAAACTTAATAAAACTATATAAATTATTCTTTTTAATCGATACGAACAGGGTAAAAAAATTGAATAATTTTTTGAATTTAGTTGCTGCAAATAGTAAAGATCAATGGGTATTATGCACGATAGATATTTTTTTTCTTCTATAATGATTTAACTAAATGTTAGAACTGCACGAATAATTATGGTACGAGTAACATTCTCAAAATATTATTACCACAGTCGGCACGTTCATATTTGTACAAAATTTGCGCTCTCTACGATGTAAAAATATCTATCAACATCGTCGTCATGTTCATAATTTCGCCATTAGCCTGGTTGCCACTATCGTCATCAGGAACAAGTATTTTTCTGAATTTTGCCTAAAACGATTCGTCCATTTTTATTCATCTTTATCAATTTTCGTATATTTCTTTTTCATTTGAATCTTTATTTATTTTTCATAGTTTTTTTTTTCACGTGTTTATTTATAGTTTTTCTTCTGATTTCTGATTTTATTTTCCTGATTTTTCCTATTCTGCCTCTCCCCTTCTCTCTCTCTCTCTCTCTCTTCGTCACTCTCTGTTCTTTGTCTTTTGTCTTCTTCTCTTTCTCCGTTGTATTTGTTGGTGGTCTTTTTTACTTTTGTCCCTCTACACACAGTTCTTCCCCTTTCCCATCCACTCGCCGACATGATTACGCTCGTTGAATTATCAAAAAAGAAGACTTGTAGACAGAAGGGAAAAATAAGACATATCAGGCCTCTACCGGCATTTACAACTACTGCCATCACTATTATTACCACTGATCATGATGATTCAAAGGAATAATAATAATAATAATAATAATAATAATAATAATAATAATAATAATAATGGAAGAAAAAGGTATGAATACAAAGAATAAGTAAAAGAAATAAGGACAGGAGAGAATATATCGAGAAAAAAAAAAGAGGTAATAAGAAGTGGGAGAAATAGAAAGGAATAAGAATAAATAGAAGAAAGAAAAGAAGTAAGAAAATAGAATGAATGAGAGGGAGAAAGCAAAGAAAAGTAAAAGGAAAGAGACATGAGAATAAGAAGAAAAAAAACAAGAAAAGAAAAGGAGGGAATAATGTGAACAAAAAACAAATGAAAAACGGAGAAGAAAAAATAAAAGAAAGAATGAATGAAAATAGACATAAAACAAAAATGAAAAGAAGAAAGAAAAAGAAAGAAAGAATAAAAAGAAATTGAATAATAATAATAATAATAATAATAATAATAATAATAATAATAATAATAATAATAATAATAATAATAATGAAAGAAGAATAAGAAGAAGCAGAAGAAAAAAATTATGGATATTTCAGGAAATTTATTATTCGCTTCCGTTAACTACAAGTTACAGTGATGTGAAGTCAATAATAATAATAATAATAATAATAATAATAATAATAATTTGTTTTTTACAACTCTGTTTCTCACTCTCAATATTTTCATATTATAGTTATATTCTTGGGTCGCCGCTCTGCCTTCAACTTAGATGGATTGTGTATACATGCTTTTTTATTTTTTATTTTATTCCATTTTGTATTTATATTTTTTACCCTCGAGTCAGTGTGTACGTCAGAGAGAATGAGAGAGAGAGAGAGATGAGAGGGAGAGTTTGCAATCGCACATGTATAATGAAGTCTGGGGTTAGAACCAGGGTCGTGCCAGGGAGAGTGAAAAGAGAGGGTGGGTGGAGAGAGAGAGAGAGAGATGAAGTGCATACATGACTTTTTCCCCGTGATTTCTATTATTTTCAGAATTCGGTATTCCTTCTTTTATACATTTGTGCACATACTTTCCAATGTAAGGGGGTAAGAATTCATTTTTATAAATGCGTTCTTTCCATCTCCTACTTGCACCCAAAATATTGGACTTTCCAGTTCCATTTGATCTTTTTTTTTTTAGGTTTACCATATTTAGTTCTGAAGAAAATATTTTCATTGTTACTCCAAGAACCGCCGCTATCACAACAGCTAATAAAAACTGCAGTACTACTAGTACGACTACTGAAACTAATTCATTTTTAATCATTTCGCCAACCCCCACCAACCAACAAGCAAGGCAATACACCCACTAAGGTGCAAAGGTTTATTGAGGTTGAGAGAAAATGAGTAAAATAAAATATTATTACTGATAGAGAACAATAAATGAACAATAATTAAGAAGACAGAAGATAACAATTGACATTGAATTACTACTACTACTATTATTAATAATAATAATAATAATAATATGAAATACTGAGTTAATTTGGTTACTACAGCTGGCACCATAACAGGTGCTACCACCCCGAGTCAGAGTGGACATCAACAATTAAGAGGTGGTTCCACGCACCTCAAAATCTCCTGATCAAGGGCCTTGCTGTCGGATGTCGCTTCTGGTGTCACCCAGGCTGCGGATGTAGTTTATCGTCATACTCAGGAACGGCAGATATCTAAGATTACAATTATATACTCCTAAGATATGTTACATGATAACACAATCCGCGTATTCCTCTTTCGGCCAGAGCTCACACAGCGCACCCAACCACGTTACTTTTCAGGCAAACCTCGTATATATATTTAATTCAATTAAAAACTAATCGACAAATTATTCATTTGAAAAAAAGAAGAAAAAAAAACATTATGCGAATAAAATCTGCCCAATATAATTTTAAATAAGGAAATATATATAGATCAATTTAAGACATAAAATTTCCTAGAAAAACTAACCTTTTCGCTCCCGCGGTTTCGCGAGATTCATTGTTTTCATCAATCTAATCTTAGCTTACTGGTTAATGATACCGAAGGTGATGAAATCACAGTAGTGGAAATCTATCTATTCTGTCTCATTTTATAGGGTGAGAAGTTGTCATTATTTGGCAATGATAATGGTCATATTAGTTGTTTCCTTATAAGGAAACATTTGGTATTTAGTGACCGAGCAGCCAGTACTACTTTCGTTTGAAATTTATGAAATCTTTCTCTTAAAACAATTTTTAGAAAAATAAGTTTCTCCAGTCCAGTAGCTGTTATCGCTCTTTCTAGTATTAATTGGAGGTTTTCTTCTTAACATTTTATTTGAAATGGTGTTAAATGTTTACATTTTGATTATGGCTTTCGACTTTCATTATTATAATCTGTTAGCTACCTCTTCTTCCTTCGCCTGGCACTATAAAAACGTCACTTTCCTTTCATCAATCGTCGAACATCTTTGTGTTCGGAGAGTTTAATACGCATCGTGACTCATGGCTTAAACATGCTAATGTTATTTATGTTGCCGGCATCCAGACTTTCAATTTTCCATTGAGACAGTGGAAAAACAACAATCGGCCAGCATTAATTAAATAAAGGTTCCGTTTAAAATTCACACCAACAAGTTCTGCCACTATAGCCCACAGGGACCCCTGTTTCTGCCTTTACAAGCGTAACAGTTTCCAGCATAAGGGGCGCCTATTCCTGGCTGCACGTAATAAATCTGAACGTTTCATCGAAGGAGCTTCATTTCTGTTTGCTGAGAGAATAAGGCATCGTATTGCATCTAATATCTTTGGCTGTCATGATTACTGGTGTGTCTGTAATAATCTGTTAAATAAGAGTAATTTTTTCTATTCCTACACACTTCAATGAATTTGAGGTGTTAATATCGATTGATAAAGCTGAATGATTCGCTCGTAAATTCTCCTTAAACTTAAACTCTACTCTCATCAGGAGTATTGCCTAACTTCCCACTTAGAACTGAGTATCTATTGAGTGATATGCATATATCATCGTCTATGTTTTATGTCATCATCCCTAGTTTGGATCCCCACAAAGCATGCTGACCTGATGGTATCTCTATAATAATCCTTAAGAAGTGTGCTCCCGAACTGGCTCTTGTTCTCTCTAAACTGTATAATAAATGCCTCGTTGCCTCTTGATTTCCTGTTGTTGGAAATCCATATCTGTTGTTCCGTTTTACAAGAACTCAGGTGAACCGTCCGAACCTTCCAACTATCGGCAGGGTTTGGCATACAGGTCTTCTCCACAAGTGGAAAAGTTACGGTCCCTCCAGCCAAATTCCAGTCTTTCTTATCAATTTGTGAAATGAAAGTTATCCTAACCGGCCATTCTTCTAGATCCTTAATGCAGGTGACCCCCAGGCTTCTACACTTGGTCTGACTCTGTTTTTAATTATGTTTTCTTCTGGTTATATGTGCTAGTTTTAGGGGCACCTCGAGGCGGTGTAATGGTTAGCAAGCTTGTCTCGATAGAACAATTATAACTGAGTTTTGAGTTCGATCTTCACTGGGTGCCCCATACTTTCGGCCTTGTGCCACATCTAAGCAACGCTTGAAAAATCACTATGTGCTAGTTTTAGTTTTTGCGTCTGTTGGTAGTCATCAAGTGATGTGGTTTCCGTTATTTGGTATAGTTCTTTGTTTGTGATTCTGTAGCTCTAGTCCACAATGTTCAAAGAAGGATGACCGCGGATTGCGAAAACTCTCAGGCTTTATTCACACAAATCCTTCTTTCAACTTTAATCTTAGAAAGAAGTTGTATACAGTTGATAAATTTACATTAGTACTAATGACATTATCCTTGTTGTTATTATAATAACGGCTTTCTGGTGTCTGTCGATCCGGGAAACTTCCAGGGAATTTAAAATTAAACCCTTCATTTAATCTATTGGGATAAAGTGTTCACGTTCAATTGCTGGCTAGAAAGAACATTCCGTTTAAGGTTTCAAGTTCTAGTTTCAGGTTTAGCTCACGAGGCAGTAGCTAATTGGTCTGAGGAGTTGATTCGTGAATTTGGTGGCATAACAAATACGACTTCAATTCAATAGAATAGGACGAAATGTCCCGAGTCAGTGGAACAAGAACAATTGGCCAGCATTGATTAAATAAAGGTTCCGTTTCCGTTTACCTATATATATATATATATATATATATATATATATATATATATATATTACAGCGAAAACATGTAAAACTTCTCTGTAATGTTACAGTATTAAATAGATGTAAACAGGGACGTGTTTACATTTAGTTAATACTTTAACATGGAAAAGATCGATTTGGGAATTTTTTTAAAAAAAAACATCATCACAAACAAAACGGAATATTTTGAAAAAATGGTTTTAAAGACTGAGGACCTTATTAGAAGAATGAGATGGAAAGCCCACTTCTTCCTTTTTGATCGAGATCTTTCTAATATATCAGATCCTTATGGGTGTAGGAGTTTAAAAACGGCACATCTCATTGAAAGCTTACACAGCTTTGAAACTGATCTACTAAACATTATAAATGACATCACTTTTCATAAAAATAAGGATCAGTTTCAGAGGCATTTAAATTGTATAGTTAAGGATATTATTAAATCCTACCAAATATTTGTTAAATCTGATAAAACTATTATTTTTTATAAATTTGACCCCAAAGAATACAATGCATTAATAAAAAGCAATTTAACTAAAAATTGTAAGAAGATAAATATTAACGATATTAAATGTGTTGATAAAATTAACACTGCTCCTAGAAATATTACTGATTAATTTAAAATCACCAATAGGGTTATTAAATTCTGTACTAAAAAATCTTATGTTTTAATTAAAGATCATAAAGAAGGGCTTTCAAAATAAACTTCCTACGAGGATCATAAACCCTACCAGACAGGAAATCGGAAAGATTAGCAAAGTTATTCTGGATCGGGTCAACAAACAGATCAAACGACGCCTTGCACTTATACATTGGATTGGTACCACAGAATCATTAACTGATTTAGAGCTATTCGTAAAAAAAAACAAAAAAACAACTGCTCTTTTCTCCAGTTTGATATAGTGGATTTTTACCCTTCCATCTCCAAGTATCTCTTTACCCATGCTTTGAAATTTGCCAAAGAATATTCTAACATCTCCAGTGAAGAGATAAATATAATAATGATCTGTAGAAGATCAGTTCTCATCCACAATAAAGAACAGTTGGCTAAGAACTCTGATGATTATGTTGATATTTCAATGAGATCATTAGATTCTGCAGCGACTTCTGATATGGTGGGTTTACTTATTTTATCTAACCTTACTGCCTATGAAGATGTCAATGTTGATAGTATAGAGTTATATAGAGGTGATGGTCTTATGGTAGTAAAAATTCCACTAAAATTAAGATATTTAAATTTACAAAAATGATTCATCGAGAGCTAAAAATTTTAAATCTTACATTTTCTTGATGTTAAGTTAGATTTTGTTAATGATATATTTCAACCTTATATAAAAAATAATGCCAGCCCAATTTACATTCTAACCACCCTCCATCTGTAATCCAACATATACCTTCGTCTGTAGAACGTAGGATCAGCAACTACGCATCAGATAAAGATGTGTTTGATAAATATAGCTGTATGTATAATAAAGTTTTAAAAAATAGTAGTTATAAGTATGCTAAAATTAATTTTAAAAAATATGATGATAGTAGTTTACATAAAAGAAAGAGAAATAGAAAGATCATTTAGTACACACCGCCATTTAATCAATTAGTCAGTACTAAGTTAGGCCGTAAGTTCCTCCAATTGATTGATAAATATTTTCCTAAAAGTAAACCTCTCAGTAAAATATTTAACAGAAACAGATTAAAACTAAGTTATAGTTGCACCAATAATCTTGAGGAGATTATAAATTTACACAATAATAAAATTCTAAACCAAGTAAATAATCGGAATCATAATACACGTTCCAAGGTAAATATTATTAATGATAATGTAATTGTAGGAATTTTGACCAATACCCATTGCTAAACAAATGTTTAACTAAATGCCTGATTTATCTTAGTACTATTTCTACAATAGAGAATCCGACTATTGAAAATTTCTATACTGGTAGTACTAAGAAAGAATTCTTATTACTACCAATATAGAAAGACTAGGTGGTATCAACATATCTTGTCCTTCAACAATACTACTTATAGAAATAATACATCACTTTCTAAATATTTTTTTAGTTTAAAAGATTACACTAAGACTATTATGGTGAAATGAAAAATTTTAAAAACGATAAGGACATCTACATTTCTTACATGAAAAATTCGAAATTAACAGCTTTAATAAAAATTCATTATTGTCAAAGAAGTAAATTAACTGTAAATTGTAAACGTAGTTTACCTTTTACCTTACAATTTAATTAAACCTTGGAATTTGATTTTTTTTCCTTATAGTTTAGTTGTACTGCGTTGCAGTATATATGGCTTATCTATCTATCTGGAGGATTAAATTCGATTTAATATAATTTTGTATTAATCTCCTGGTAGTATTAGTAACATCTTGTACGGATGTATTAGTATTCAGTTGCTATTTTGGACATTCATTTGTTAGTGTTATTAACATCTTAAATGAATAATCTTTATTCAACAGTTGCATATTAATTTACCAAATATTTCTATACGTTTAAATTATTTACTAGTTTCTTAAAGAAGCTAATCATTTATCAACTACAAAGAATTTTATGTAGGAAATTCACAAACCATGTAACTTGTTTAGTATTTTGTTAAATTACCTGTCCACCCCATTTTATTTTCTTAGTAAACGGTATTGTCTGATTTGTATAATTTATGTAACCATATGTATATGCTTTAATTTATGTCTGGATACCGTTACCTGCCAATCTAGGGTCAAGACACATTTATAAAAATATTATTTTTAATTTTTGCTTCTTCGTTTAATTTAAATTTAACATATGTCATATTTGATTAGTCGTTTAGAGTTTAGCCCACAAATCTTATCACCGCTCATCTCTTTTATTTTAAAAAGAGGTTGTATTTTGCTATAAAACCTAAATAAATCGGAAGTAATTTACAACCGCCTGATGTGATGCAGTGAGACGTATCGAAAGACGACTTCAATTGTGTAAAGATTTTTACATGTTTTTGATATAATATCCTTAAATAAATAATATTCTTCTACTTTGTATCGGGACCCCTTTAAAATTAAAATTTACGAACGATGGAATTGTACTCTGTTCGTTCTTATCTTACCTGGATATACATACATACATATACATATATATATATATATATATATATATATTATTATTATTATTATTATTATTATTTTTATTATTATTATTATTATTATTTCTATGATTTCTTTAACAGCAACATTAGTAAACAGACTTTCAATATCTAAAGAGGCATTGGTAGGTTTATTAGAATGTATTATGTCAAGGAAATCATTGTTGGAACTGACGCTATATTCCATTTATGTTTTGTGTTAATACGAAGATGTCGTCAATATATCTGGCATATATTGAAGATTTGCAGAAATTATTACCGAACTTGTTTTCTACATTGTCCCTGTAGAAGTTCGATAAAATAGGACCCAGAGGCCAGTCTATCGCTACACCGTCAGTCTGTGAATAAATATTCGTAAAGTGATCGTAAAATGCTACTTGCGTTGCGCAAGACACTATATATATATATATATATATATATATATATATATATATATATATATATATATATATATATATACATATATATATATATATATATATATTATCTCACACCTGAGAGTTTTATGTACCACACAGTTTTCGGTTTAAATCAAAATATATCTGGGTATCACGACGCTCATGTGAGGAAACTTAATGTTACAGATTTTTAATATTGAATCTACAAAATTGTAAAGTTAACAAAAATAAATGGGAGAAAAGTAAGTAGATAAGTAAATAATAAGTATGAAAATTAAATTTTAAACTATGATAAAATGGAAAAAGGAAATGGAGGAGAAAAATGGAGGAGAAATAGATAAAATGAAGAGAAAAATATAATAGTCAAAGGAGGTAATTATAATGATCGAGAAACAACGGTAAAAAAAAGTCATATATAATAAACTGGAAAAATAGAAAAAAAGTAGAAAAAGTTAGAAAAGAAATAATAAATGTTTTAAGAGCTAATCTGGTGTAGTGTATTTAAGGAGATATTTATTTTTATGTCTGTAAGTAGTAATTAATTCACTCCTCCAGTTCAATAATTTAGGGTTGTTTAATTTTTTTTTGAATAACTAGTTTTTCAGCTGAATAAAGACAACAATTGTCACCTTTTCCTTTAAAACCATTGGCCCTAGAAATATTTTCCCGGTTAATAGATGGCAAAATTATTTCAATTGGCAGAAATATTTAGAGGAAGCAGTGGCATGTTTATACTTTATGTTTTTTGAGTTCATTTTGTGATGGTAACAAAATTTCCAAGTGTTTTCTGTGGAACCAAAGTAGAATTTAACATCGTTACCGGAATTTATATTCGCTCGGTATATAATGTTATTGGTCACACATTGACCGTTTAGTGGGCATATCGTATTTCTTCTTATTTACATTTACTTACAGAGATATTAGTATAATTATATTTGGGAAAACGTTTGTTTAATATAAAATGGCCGCGTTGGACTTGGTGTTATTTTACACCGTAAAGTTAACCCACAGAAGACTGATCGTTTGAGAAATGAATTAATTAAACTTCTTAATGATCGCGAACTATTACTCTCGTTTTCCGAGCACACCCATGTTCTAGGGCGGCTAGTGAATTCCTGTTGCTGAAGCCAGCACGATGACTTGGCTTCATGAGAGCACAACTATCGATGACTTCGGAACAGTCACGTCTAACCAACTTCACTCAGATTTGGGTCAACCTGTGGTATAGTTCCCAGGATCGTTCTTAAGGTGCTGCGCTCTGAGATCATAGCCCCAGACAGCGGGAAGATTCATAAAAAATCGACACTAGTCATATTTGAACCCAAGTCCCATGATCAGAAAGCGAGTGTTCGTAGCATTCGACTATGCAATATATATATATATATATATATATATATATATATATATATATATATGTGTGTGTGTGTGTGTGTGTGTGTGTGTGTGTGTGTAATACAAATCCATAAATAATTATATTGGGTATACTATAACCTACTTAACAAGAAGACTCATATTTCATGTCTCTGGCCATAGTTCAACTAGGCCTAATTTAAATATACATGGAGACCTACAATTTCTATCCCAAGATACTCATTTATAAAACAAATATAATAGTCTCGCCTACATGTAAAAATGGCTAAAAATAATGGAAGCATTATTAATTAAAAAAAAAACAACACTCAATAATATCAGCTGTGAACACGGACATAATGTGCTGCCCGTGTTTCGAAAATAAAACATTCCTATAACTTTAGATATATACATAAAACAACCCATACATTCAGTTAAAAGTAAAAATAAAATCATCCTTGATAATGGCTAAATGTATAGCTGAAAGCTATCAAACATACAAACAATTGGACAATTTCTACATAAGTCCAGAAAAGAAGAAATTTATAAGAACACAGGAAAAATTAAATAAAAAAAACTTAACCGCAACGCCTTGTAATAACAACATTTACAGTAATCTAAACTTGCTAACCAGACGGTTCCTTCGCAGCAAAATGGGATAGCACTTCAGGATATGACGGTTCCGTGTAGGATACAGGTTCGATTCCTGTCGGAGGACGCATATTTTCTATGAAATTTCTCGATCATTCAGGCTGGTAAATGTTGTTAATACTGTTTATTATACACAGAGCATTTTCTTAAATATTTGTGTCTATATATATATACATATATATATATATAACGTATAACAGTAAATATATTAAAACAATTGTCGGACTTAGTCCATTTCATGATATATATATATATATATAAGTTATGGAGAACTTGGTAATCCGTATGAATAATCTCAATGAGGATGAAATCCTGAGATCTCAATGTAAATCCAGAGCTAATATTTTAAAGAAAAACAGACCACTTTAAGGTACCATTATAATAATTTATTTCACCAGAGTCCTTTTAAAGGACGCCGGATCATCAGATGGCACTTCCAAAAATTAAATGAAACGAAAAATGAAATTAAAATTGATGGGTAGTGTAAGTTTTTGGCTTAAAAAACTTACACTACCCATCAATTTTAATTTCATTTTTCGTTTCATTTAATTTTTGGAAGTGCCATCTGATGATCCGGCGTCCTTTAAAAGGACTCTGGTGAAATAAATTATTATAATGGTACCTTAAAGTGGTCTGTTTTCCTTTAACATATATATATATATATATATATATATATATATATATATATATATATATACGTGTGTGTGTGTATGTGTGTTTGTGTGTAAAAAGACTATTATATTGCGAAATGTTAAGGAATACAATTCACAAACTATTGGAATGAAGTGGTTGTGTTGATTAAATGCTAAGACAACTCCATTATTCCGTCAGTTCCTCTCAGACAGTCTGCGGGCCCCTCTCGTCCGATAACATTACTTTACATTCTCCGTCTTCAGTGTGTGAGAAATTGCCCTAGACTGCTTTGTGCTTTTGCTTATGCCTCCATCTATCCAACATAGTCGTTCTGGCGCTGTCAATACCGGATACAGGTTTAAGTCACGTACTTCTGAATTCGGTGGCTAGAGCTGATCTCTTGTCAACCCTCTTTGTGCATTAGGCCTCCTTTGACGGTCCGTTGTTAAATTTCAGTGAAGTATCTATTCCAGCCTAAAACGATATTATTCTGACGAAACAAAAAAACAAATAAATGATCAAATGATATTTACAGTGCTAAAAACAAGCAAGTATTAAGTGTTGGAAGTGAGATATTTGTTTTTATTTAGCCTGAAGTAACATTTTAAAACGAAAAATCTTTTAGCAATATTGTTAGGATTCAAACTTCCTTTGTTCACGATTACATCGTAGTCGTCCATCGTCTAAACAATTATTAAACAGAATACAAAAATATACAGTTCATTATTCTACATTTAGGTGAACAGTAGCAACTATGGCGGGATGGTTTGCTCATGTCTATCACGTATAAAAAGTTATATGTCGAATCCTTCCAAACGAAATTGCTGTCTATTTTAGTCATTTCAGATTGTGAACTAGCATAATTTATTTCCTGCCGTGATCTTGAGCAAGTTTATTTAGTGTATGCCACGCATTAGTTGGTGACCAAAAAATAATGCTTGCCCTCCATCTCTATTTTAGCTTTCCAGGCACCCAAACCTCAAGATTTAATTTAACGAGCCCTAAACAAAATCTTTTAATGCGTTCAAATAGTTTCAAGGATTTGTTATGGATGATATTGAAGAGTGAAATCAAATTGGTCACATTTCTAAGACTTTAGAATTTTTTTTAAATTTTCACTTTGTCTGTCTGCTTGGGATATGAGATTTTGTGCGTGATATGGTTTGGAATCCTTCAATTTGGGAATATTTTTTTTTAAATCCATTTCACTCGATTTAAGCTTGGATGTGCGGGTGGTGTAATGGATAATGATTCTTAATCGTTAATCGGAGAGTCGAGTTCCACTTGGGTTCGTTTTATTCATTTACGTGAAAATTCCCCCTTCTCCTCCCGCTGTAGCTTAATTAGTAAGACTTTGTATCACTAAACAATTATTATTAAAAAAAAATATCTTACAATCTAAAAATATTTTCCGGCTTTAAATAACCTGCAAAAGGTTGATAAGCCGTAGAAAACGAATCAATCAATCACACCATCTAAACAATATGAAACAACTGGAGGAATGTATATATGTAATATTTTCGTTTCACTGTGAATTAATATTCTTGTTGACTTCAGCTTTCTTTACATTTTACAAAAGCAGCCTATCCAAAGCTTATTTGGGGTTTTACTACAAATACTTGGACGTTCTTGAAAGATAGCTGATAAACCGAAACAGTCATTAGATCAATTTTTGTTCCGTTTATCTATTTGTTGTATATTTGTTGTTAATTTAGAATACTAGAATATTTTACAACACGCTGATGTGAGTTGAAATCCTCACAGTATTTAGTATTGTTATCGCTAACATTTTTTGTCGAGATTTACAATCTCTACACTTCGTTCAATTTCGCATGCCAATCGATGGAATTTGAATAAATTGATTTGTTTGGAAAAATACATTGACAAACCCTACTTCGCGGTTTAATAATTTCATTAATTTTATAGAACTTATAATATTTTTAAGAAAATTTATTTTTTCCTTTATAACAGTGGAAAATAAATTCTTATGGTTTCTTATACTTGAGCATGCAACATGCAACTGATCATGCCTAAATATTTATTTCTGAAGTCAAATTCCAAACTTTTTGAAGCGTTTGGCATTGGGATTTGTTTATAGTTCTCAATAACGCAGGTTGAACTGAAAACTAGATTCTTTACATAAAAACTTAAAGAAAAGATATGCAAAGCACAATATTACATTTTTATTAAATATTTGTTATTTTAATCATTAAGTTGTTTTTAAAAGAGTTGGAATATTTTCTATTTTATTTTTTTTTTTTAAATTATGAAAATTTATTGTACTAAGCTATGCACCCTGGTAAAACCAACTTTGTACCCCAAATACCTGTTTGCACTTCTCTCGAAAATTTGGTTGCGATCGGTCAATGTATGTCTGTTTCAGAGAGCGTGAGGCACGGACTAACAGAAGTTACATAATTTTATATATAGATTAGAAATGCTAGAATCCTTAATGGCGGTATGTGGCATATTTTAGGTTCATACTTTTATTATGGTCCGTTATCCCTTTCGAATTAAAAAGTAAGACAAATGAAAAAAAAAAATAGTGAATTTAAGGTGTTCCCGCAGCACGTCGACTCGCCATCCGTGTGCTGAGTTATTGCAAAAAGAACCAATTAGTGGAATAAATCAAAGGTTTGGTGACACTTTGAAACGGCAGGGGATACATCAGCAGAGGCGAGAATATTTGGGCAAACCGGTTGATGCGTTCTCGCCATGAACGATGGCAATGAAGGAATAATATTTAATGATATTTATATAGAGATTTACTTTACTTAGAAGTGAAGAAAGAATAATAAAAGAAAACAGTTCCGTTAGACAGAAGATGGCGATTGTTTTTGCATTTAAATTTTTGAAGATTCTAGTTATCAGGAAAGCAAAAAATCGGAAGAGAGTTCCGCAGAATCTCTTCAAATAGAAGTGGCAGTTGCAGCTAAATAGTTCAACAGTAAAATGTTAAGAACGAGGATCCATTTAAATTCAGACAGTCCAGACATTAAAGTATAAATCTCACCAAAACAGTTGTCATGTAAATATTTGTAGTTTTCTACAAGGAATCCCCGTCGGTGAGAAAATGACTGGAGTCGAGATGCTAGGTCAGGATCGATTACATGACAGACCCTTCTTTGAATTTTATCAGGAATCTCCAGATATACAGAAGAAGCATCAGACGAGATATGGCAGTAGTATTCAATGCGCGAACGAATGGTAGATTTATAAATGTGCCAAATGGATTCTGACGAGAAAGATTTTCACAGTGAACAAAATTTTCCTGCAGTAGACATAGCAATTAATTCAATATAGTTGCTGCACTTCATGTCAGTGAAAAACGTGAACCCCAAAAGGGGCGAATAGCGCTGTTCTTCTGGAGTCTAGCACCAGCTATACTGATGGCAGACCGGAAAGTTTCTCTGTGGTAATTAAATGAAAGCAATTTTAGTTTGGGAATTGCCATCAGCCATACAAAATTAAACGGAATTAAAGACGGCAAAAGCTTTAAAATGGCCGTGTATGATAGTTTACTAAAACTGTGGCATATTTCAGTTGCATCGAAAAGTATATACAGATTCTTATATCCCAAAACTCTGCACTGGTTTTTCTTTCGAGGTACCGTCTACCGACTTTGTTGCGCACATATTCACAAGCTTACTTCTTTTATGCACTCTGTCCTTTCAGGACGTGAGAGATCTTGTCTCTCCACAACTTCCTCTCCTTTATAGCTTTTCGCTATGTTTGTCTTTTTACTCACTGTCTCTTTTCTGCCACCCATTTACATAAATTCGTTGTTTTCGTCTCACTTTCCTATGAATGACAAATTCTTCTAACCGTTTTATTTACTAAGCGAAGCTTAAAAGTGTCACAAGGCCGAAAGTATGAAGCACCTAGTAAGGATCGAATTCATTACCGAGTCGTAAGTGATCCAACGAAACAAGCTTGCTAACCATTACACCGCGTCGAAGTACCTTGTCAAACCGTTTTATACACTGAAACATTTGACACCTTATATCCTCTGTCTTGTAGGTTTCTTTCCTTCGCTATATCAGTTTGTTCAGTGCCACAATATATCCAATTCACCTCAAGCAAAGGCGATAATGCCATTAAGACACAAGGTACTACCATGACAATTTTCCAATCAATTATTTTTTTTTTTATTGTTTTTCAAGAGGGACATTATTAGAGAACGCAATCCTGAAGGTATGACTGCATTGTTGGGCTTGTATTGAAAGCCTAACAGTTAAATATTGAATTTTATTATTTGTGACCCTCGAGCGAGTGAAGAATGTAGGACCAAAAGAAAGTACCATCCTTCTTTCAACCTCGTGGATTGGCGTTACAGAATCGGAAACCGTATTAAACAACAGGAACTAAACTCGAGAACTTTCAACAGTCGCAATAAGTAAAATGGCTGACACATGATGTCATTTGTACGGAGAAAACCTGGTGTAATCAAGATGCTGACGTTCTGTCCTATTTAAAATAAAAGGTTTGAAAGGACAAAAAAAAACAAAACATTATTTGAAAAAATTATAAGATTTAGTGGAGTTGAGAAACCAATTTTTATGAAAAAATGTTTTAACAGAAAGATTTTCTAGGTTGCAACTGTATGTAGTACTGTCTGTTCTGTCAATGAATGTCCAAAGTTTCCTTATAACGAAACGACTAATATTACTATTTCCATTACAGTTTAAAGTTATTGCTTAAAAAAATAAACTTGTTTTAATTTACGCAACCAACTGAGTACCACTGAGCTTGCAAATGCAGCCAAGTTCGCTACTTCCAGCTTAGTTAGATTCGCATTGATTTGATTAAGATAAACAGAGTGGTATTAAGTGATGTATCACTTTTGTCTTGTCAACAAATTTTAAATAGGTTCCCGTAACATTTTGTTATAGCAGATTCCCATAACATTTTTACGAAAAACAACATTGGACGATTAAAACCAAATGCTGAGCAAGTTGTAATAAAAATATTAGTTTACACCCACATGTGTACCAATAGTTGATGTTTTGGAGAAAATATCTAAGTAGCAAATGCGTTTTGACATTTGTATTCATCGTAATATACTCCTGGAAGTTAAAAACATTTTGGGGGTCCAATATGTTAATGTTTTTCACACTTTACATTAAGCATTTTTACACTATTGTTCATCCAACACAAGGCTCTAGAGGTGGACAAGGTAGAGGATTACTGAATGAATTTGTTTTATGAACGTAGGAGGAAGTAAGAGGTGCAGATTATGAGAATATGTAAAATACATAATGGTTGTCCTAGATTGAAAAGCTCAAGATTGCAGTGAACGGATAAGCATCCCCTCGGGAGCCTTTTCCACAAAAGAGGAGTTCCGGAGAATTTGTTTGAGTGGAACTTCCTTCTTATTAATACGAAGGAAATGAGAATGATTCGACTTTATACACAGTATGATGCGTCATGGCTGGAAAGGTTTGAACTAGTAGAACCAAGGAATGTTGATCGTCTTAACATTTTCCATGGAAATAGCGATAGAATATTGAGAGACTTACGACGATTCACCTGTTTCTAGGGTGGAAAATAATTTTATCACCCACAATGACGCATAGACGTATTTGAAATTTATTAAAGCTGGAAGGAGAGGATTGTGTAGCTCCAGCCCAGATATGGTAACAATACGCTATTTTTTGTTTTGATCTGATAGGGTATTTTCTGGATTTATATAAGGAACCGGTATTTTGTCCATAATCTTTAGCGATGGATCGAATACGAGTTTCATTTTAGGTCAGGGTGAGTTCCAACAGACTTTCAAAACAAGGAGCATATTTAAGATCCGAAAAGACATAGGCTGGGAGGTAGATATAAGTTAGACGGAATATAGCGAGAGACAAAGTGAGAGTGGGAGATATAAATAGACACTGAATGTATTATTTTTTTAAAGACGGTTTAAAAATGGAATCGTTTCATAATTGTCTAATGTTGTGTGTTATATAGTGGTTTCACAGTGTAGGCTTATATTTGTACTAAATCGGTCCTAAAATAGGTTCGACGTACAAAACGTTAGGAACTTGATATAATAGGTATAACGCAGAGAAATCTAGTTGTGGTCGCTGATACTTTAGTATCCGACTAACGGTCGTCTGGCATCGACTGACTGACCGAAGATATTCAGTCACCCCCCCACGACGGCGTCATGTGGCACAAGGCCTTTTTAACCTGGGATCTCCGAGCCCCTAGGCTTGGCCTAAAATATGCCCATTTGAACCCGTATAAGCGGGTTCAGGGTCGGTTTACCTACCTGAAAGAGAATCCGCCCTTCGGCGTAGCCTCCTTCGGTCTCCTCCCCGTCCGAAGGCAGAGAGTTCAACCTATCAGACAATCGACTGACTGACCGGAGATATTCAATCACCCTCCCACGAGAGCATCATGTAGCACAAGGCCTTTTTTTAATGTGGGGTCTCCGAGCCTGTGGGCTCGTCCAAAAATATGCCCATTGAACCCGTATAAACGGGTTCAGGGTCGGTTTATCTCACCGAAAGAGAATCCGCCCTTCGGCGTAGCCTCCTTCGGGTTCCTCCCCGCCCGAAGGCGGAGAGTTCAACCGATCAGCCAGTCGACTGACTGAGCGAAGATATTCAGTCACCCTCCCACGAGGGCGTCATGTGGCACAAGGCCTTTTTTAATGTGGGATCTCCGAGCCTGTGGGCTCGGCCAAAAATATGCCCATTGAACCCGTATAAACGGGTTCAAGGTCGGTTTATCTCACCGAAAGAGAATCCGCCCTTCTGCGTAGACTCCATCGGGTTCCTCTCCGCTCGAAGGCAGAGAGTTCAACCGATCAGCCAGACTGACCGAACCCACTGAACGACTCATACTACTACTACTTATTATAGGTGGGAGAGTGGGAGAGTCTGTTAACAATAGAATAGGTGTGTTCCACTATAACATGGCGGTACACTTATGTCGTATCCAAATGTATATAAATTTAAGTTACCACAAACGTCAACACTTCATTCGTTGTCCTTTGAAGACATCATTTGTCCTCTTTGCTTTTGGTTCAATTGTATTCATTAGCATACATATTTTATGTGAACGCACACGATTCTCCATAACTTCCTATCCTTTGTTGCTCTAAGAAATGCTTACTCCTTTGCTGTCTCTTCGAACCCCTATTATATATAAGGTGGTAGATATGAACATACACAAGCACTGCCATCCAAATGCGAGGGCGCGCACACAAGAACACACGCATATATATATATATATATATATATATATATATATATATATATATATATATATATAGTTTATGCAAAACTAGGTAATCCGCATGGGTAGACCCAAGGAGGATGATGTCCAGAGAGCTCAATGTAAAATTCAGAGCAGATATGTTTGAATAAAAACAGACCACTTTAAGGTTCCATGTAATAAGTTATTTCACCACAACCCCTTTAACAGGGCTCTGGATCATCAGACTTTACTTCCAAAGGTTGAAATGAAAAATGAAAAGAAATTCCCACGTTTTTGATGGACCTCATCAAGCCTATGTAGATTTACGAAGTGAGGAAGTGAGGTGGGAGAGAAGATAAGATATGAGTGGGTTAGGTGTACCATTTCAATTCCTTATTCTTAACCCCACTGTGTGTCGGCTAGACGTTGCTTAAAACTAACGCGTCTTGTCTCTAGATATATATGGGTAAGGGGCTTAAGACCGACATTAAAGGAAGAAGCTACAGCAACCCTAATAAATTACATTCCACGAGGACATGTTTCATTCAAATTCTTAGACGCTGTTAATTCGCGTTACTTTAAAGGGCATATTTGGGAGGTTAAGGTTTGATATAAATCTAAATGTCTAAACAATCTACGAAGAATTTAATTTGAAGTTCGTTGGAGATTTGGGTATTTTCTATGAAACAGTCGATTGGAAATATATATATATATATATATATATATATATATATATATATATATATATATATATATATATTCCTACTGCCGTGCGCCACACAATTAGCATTTTACGATCACCATACAAACATTTATACACAGACTGGCAGCGTAGCGACAGACAGGCCTGTGGATCCTTTTTTATCTAATTTTATACATACACACACTCACACAAGAGCACACGCATATATATATATATATATATATATATATATATATATATATATATATATATATATATTCAAAGAAAGGCAATAGCACCACTAAGACGCAAAGGCTTACTGGGAAAGAATCACTTTAGAAGGAATTGTAAACCCAATCCTAAACAGGAAGCAAGTGATAAACCTGTTCAAAAGCCCGGGAAGGAGTGCGAAACGGATGATAGGTGAATCTATCTACTCCTATTCAGGAGAAAAAATAATTATATAAGTAGCACGCTAATTTTAAACGTAAATTTCTAGAAGTAAAAAAGGCAAAATATTTACACGCATTTTAGTAGAACAGAAAAAAGATAGCAAATTTGAAATCATAAATATTTAATTTAAATCATATATATATCTATATATATATACAAGGATAAGTCAAAAATTATCCGCACTTTTGCCAGAACATATCTTTAGATTTCTTACACTGCGTTCTGCACATCCGATTTCTCTGGTGGGAAGGTGTGTCAGGGGCTGAAATGCATCGGAGACTTTTAACACAATACAGCGACAGTGCACTACCGCGTAATAGTGTGTATGAGTGGATGGAGAAGTTGAAAAGAGACCGACCAAACGTGACGCGCGAGTAAGGAGCAAGACGCCCGCCAATCTCCACCACTGACGAGAAGACTCAGCAAACTATAAAGCTGATAATGGCGAAACAGCGAATTATCATCGATGAGTTAGCATGTTCTCTGCAGATTCGGATAAATGCTCTTTGTTCCTCCTTGGTGTACACTGTTAGAGTAGCGACCATGTTTACACTGTAGCTGCAGCAAAAAAAAATGATGGCGTGGTCAAGCTCAAACTTCGATCACGTGACTCGAATAGTATCAACTATGAGCACACGTGATCAGAAGGCAGCGTGACAAACCTTTATATATATTATCGCGAAAGTGTGGATAATTTTTAACACTCTCGTACATATACAGGGTGTATGAAAAATCCGTTTACAAACTTTGGGTGCGTGTCCATCACGCCAATATAAGGACAAAAGACCATATAAACATATGTCCGAAAATCCTTCGTTTTTAAGCCATTAATTTTAAATTTAAAATAGACGCTGTTAAATGGATTCAAAAATAATTTGACAAAATTTGTGGGCGGGTTCGCAGCTCTAAAATAAAGTAAAATGTCCATATAAACATGTTGTACCATCATTGTACCTCAAAATAGCAACTCATAAAAAATGTTCAAAATGTTAGACACGCATGCAAACCCGTCGGATCATTGACTGGCGGACCCTTTCAAATACTCCCAGACGGTGTCGAATGGTTTCGCAGGCCCCCATGACACATTGATGAAGCGTCTCTGCATTATTAATGTCCGATGCATAAACCAATTATTTTACGTGGCCCCAAAGATAAAAATCCAAGTGTTTGAGGTTGGGGGAGCATGCAGGCCATGAAACCGGTCCTGTAGACAGCTCCTGTCAGACGAACTGGGAGAACCTATGAACCTACCAACCAGTCACCAATGATTCCAGTCCACACATTAATCGTAAACTAATGCTGGTGTCTAGCCTGTATTGTACCATGGGGATTCCGATCCACCCACAAAAGCTCGTTGGGTAAATTTGTTATTCCATCTCTTCCAAATGTTGCCTCATCCGCAAACAAGACTGAAGAGACAAACAACGGATCGGCAGTTTGTGCAATAAACCATCGGCAAAAGTTCCCGCAAGGTGAGTGATCAGAGGACGAAAGACCCTGCACACGTTGCAAATGATACGGGTACAGGAGATGGTCTTGAAGTACGCTCCATGTGGTACTATGAGACGTGTGACATGACGTCTGCTGATACCTGGATCGTCCCCGACAGCCTGAAGAATGTTTTCTTCGTGGTCAGGCGTATGAGCGGATTTCGATCTTCCTCAATCCATAGTTTGTGGTGCCACAGATACTGTCACAGCAACGCGACGATAAATAGCAATTTCGGTCTGGAAACGCAGTCTGATCCAGACGTGCAGCCTCGCCTTCATTATCATTCGCGGGAGTATGTAAAAACCATATCTGTCTGCTCACGATATGAATATCCTGCCCTTCTTAAACGGAAAACTTATCAATTAATTCACCGCTATACATGTTAAACGTTGAAGACAAAATAGCCGCAAATGTACACGAATGACAAATGTAACCTAATCCACATGGTCACAGTGCCATCTACCGGACATTTTCTTTAAATTCAATAACTCAAAAATGAAGGATTTACGGACATATGTTGATATAGACTTTTGTTCTTGTTTTGGTATGATGAACCTGCCTCTAAGTTTGTAAGGGTATTTTTAATAAAGCCTTTGCATATTTCGTATAGAAAAAAAAACGTTAATCTTCCCTTTCTTTCTTCTGTGCGACAATGGCCTAGGGGTGAGATATCTGACTGATGTAAAATCAATCTGGTTTCCATCCCGGCTTGAAGCAATCGTACCGCTAGTCACACTGAAGAGCTTTGATACAGCTAAACACTCTGCCTGTGGATGACAAGATATATATATATATATATATATATATATATATATATATATATATATATATATATATTATCTGTTCCATTTAGGTAGCAATATTACATTTTTCTAATGTTACTTTTAGGTTTCAGACGATTTCTGTACTTACCGGTGCATATATATATATATATATATATATTATATATATAGTTTATGCAAAACTAGGTAATCCGCATGGGTAGACCCAAGGAGGATGATATCCAGAGAGCTCAATGTAAATTCAGAGCAGATATGTTTGAATAAAAACAGACCACTTTAAGGTTCCATGTAATAAGTTATTTCACCACAACCCCTTTAACAGGGCTCTGGATCATCAGACTTTAATGTATGTTTATTTATATATATATATATATATATATATATATAACATGCGAGACGAAAATGTAATGCAAGTGGAAATTTGTTTATATATATATATATATATATATATATATATATATATAAGTTATAAGGAACTTGGTAAACCGAATTGGTAAATCCAAAGAGGATGAAATTCTGAGAGCTCAATGTGAGGACAGAGCTAATATGTAATGAAAAACAAACCACTTTAAGGTAACATTACGATAATTTATTTCACCTAAATCCTTTTTTAAGGATTCAGGAACATCAGGTAAAACTTCCAACAACGAATTGAGAGGAAAAATGGGATTAGAAATTGGTGGGTAGTGTAATTTTTGTAATTTAATAGAGGGGGTTGAGAGTGGCAGTTAAACAGACAATATAAAGTATAGGGAGGGGTTAATTTTATATCTCTCTTAAGTATGTTTTATATTGGAGTAGGAAGAGTGATAGAACCATGACCTATTTAGATGGTTAACAAAACGGAAATGAAATGTAGAAAATGTATACAAGTGAGTCTTATGGTAAAGAGAGAGATAGGGGGAGGAGAGATGGAGTTGTTATAATTTTGTTTTAACAAAATTATGTAAAAGATAGCTTACAATGTTTGATAGAAAATTCGATGTCTGAAAAAAATTTTGTTATTAACTTAAATCTTTAATTTTTTAAGTAAATAGTTTCGAGACTAAATATATGGTAATATATATATATATATATATATATATATATATATATATATATATATATAAACGTACATTATATATATATATAATTATGTTTCAGTATTTTCGACTTTCATAATTATCAAAGAGTTCCTTCTTTCTTTTTTTTCTTATACCAGTTTATTTTTTTCCGATATCGCATTCCCGGTGTTATTTCAGCTTTTTTAAGGTATCGCATTTTCACGTGTCAATACGTCTTGTGGCATCGTGCATTTTTTTTTTATTTATGAAATATATTTAGTAAACGTGTTCCTAAATTTGAAAACATTGTATTAATATTGGATTATACACACTCCCAAACACAAATTCTTACCGTGAATGTCTGTTTCACGTGAAAAGTAATCTTCCGACAGTTCACATTGTGTTTCCGTTTTTTTTCTGGATCGTGTTTTTTTCTTTTTTTTCCATTTGAGATTTTCTGAGTATTAAATAGAAATTGTCCTATGTCTGCGTATTTTCGATTTTCCTAAGCCATTATCAAAATGTTCTTTTTTAGTAGTTCAGTTTCATCGTTTATAGCGCCTCCGACATTTTCATATCGTTTTAAACATGTCAGCTCATGTTCTAGTGGCATCCTTCGGTCTGGAGAAACCTTGGACCCCTGCCCAAAGTTTTATACCTCAGCTGCTGATGGCGGAGTCGCTTCAGTGTCTATTCCAGGGTGCATAACTGGACAGGGTTTGATGAAAGATCGGTGGTTGCCTATGCAACACGTCTCCCTCTCCACGCTACCGATGTTGTCCAATGAAGAAGCAGCGGCCAATACAGCTTGTCACTAGTGTTGTCGCAGGAATTGCTAGAACGAAGTTGATCATAACATCATACTGTCTTAGGGAAAATATGATACGTAAACGGTATATATCAAACTAATGGTGAGTAATTGAATAATGATTTAGAAAATAACCTTTGATACGCGTTTTTGGGGGTTTTGGGGGATTTTTTTTTTTTTTCGAAGGGTGTCTTAATACTAAATAATGTTTGTATCGATGGAAGGATAAGTGTAAAGGAGGAAACGAAATACAACAAATGTCGGTTATAATTCTGTATCGAGAAAAGTTCTGAAGATCCACGGCCGCTTAACTTCAAATTTAATTTTTAAATTTATGGCTTCCGATTTTGCGCATCACAATGAAAACAATATTCAAGAAAATATTGCCAGAGAAGCAATAAAAAAAACTACTGCAACTAATGTTAAAGTTGAAACAGTAAAAGAGTTAACAAAATTAACGTTTGAAAGACTGATGAAGGTTATAGAATGTCGAAGAGTCCATATTAACAAATCTAAATACATGTTTCTGTGGCCTTATATCTTTTGGATTTTGTTATGACTAAAAGGTTTTGTTATAATTAAAATGATTTGGATTTAGTTATAAATAAAATATTTTGCCATACTTTGAATAATAAAATCAAGCAAACACCCTTTTACTAAAGATTGATATTTTTAGCGGCAATTCACATGATGGTTTTTTATTATAAATGTGTCAAGAGCATTTGGTGAATAAATTTATTATAAAACATTAATGTCAAATAATCCTCGCCGTTTTACTGTTTAACTAGCTAGATATAACGTAAGCTCTATTATAACAGTTTTTTCTCGTACTTCTCGCCTGTGGAATCACTTCCGGTTTCTTACTTCCCTGAAACATTATCATTTTCTATGCGCCGTGACCTTCCAGGACGTTGACTATCATAGCTCTCCACAATTTCCTGTCATTTGTAACTCTTAATAAATTTTGTCTTTATGTTATCTCCAAAACCTTGTTCCACCATGCATTTACTCAAGTTCACTGGATAGGTTCTGCTTTGTTTTCCTTTGCCACTCTTGCCTACAATCTACCCTGCAAGTATCAAATTTTCCAAACCCTCTTTCCTTATTATGTAAATTTTAATTGTCTCTTCCTCATGTCAAGTATAAGTGTCTATTTTGTTTTCATTTTCTCTAACATTCCATCTTTGTCCAGTTCATGGTATTCTCAGCATCCTTCTGTTGCTTCAAGTTTCTTCTTCATCTGTGAGGCGAGTGTCCAGCATTCACTGACATATAGGAAGACTGATATTTAGAAAAGAGTTCAGTACTCTTTTATTTGTTTGTAACGAAATTTTCCTGTTTCTTAATACTTTTCTTAGCTTTTGGAATGTATCTTTCGCTAACCCAATGCGCCTTCTGATTTCAGTATTCCACTCTCTGTCCTCTGTTGAAACACCTCCCAGATATTTAACTTTTTGTACTTGTTTGATTTTGACATCTCCACTTTGTAATTTGCATTTCGAGCTTTCCCTTTTGATAACAACCATCCATTCCCTCTTCTTACAATTGATGTTTAGTCCTGTTATCTTTTTTTTAATTCTATGAAACGACAAACCAGTTCTTTTATTGTCCCTTCTACTTACTAAAGTCTTCACATTCTTATTCACTCCCAGTAACATCTCTATCGCTTCTGCGTGGAATTATCGCGTTGCCTGCGTTGAAATGATTTCAAAAGTAACTTGCATAATATAATGTGATATAATGTATTGACTCAAGAGATAGTTACAAAATTCGTATATTCATATTCCACCATCTCAAATATAAACACATTTTTAATAACGATATTGCCGCAATTTATGATATCCGTTAATTTCTTGAAAATTCGGATGGACGCGTCATCTCTCATTGAATTCGGGACGCCACAAATTCTACTAATTATGGTTTAAAAGAGTCGAATGCACGTGACACATGATTGACCAATGAAAATCAACCAATGCAAAATTATGCTCTTGCGGGCAGATTTACTTTTACTCTCTAGGTAGTGGCTTTTTGAGAAAATAAAAGAGAAATGTGGCTCAACCAAATAGCATTATGCCTTCTACCAGTAAAGTTGTGAACTAAAGGAGATCATCTGAACATTTGCCATAGAAATCGTGATAAGTACCGAAATACTTACATCTGTGAGAAAGTAATTTAGACTGAATGGGCTGTACAAGCTTAGTTATGACATAATTTGGGTTTAATTTGATACTTGCAATGATAAAACATGGTAGAATGAGTCAGATATTTCCTGTATCGATGTAGCACACAAACCATTTTTCTTGGTTTCTTAACCCTTAGGAGATGACAGGACGGATGTGTCGGTCAAAAAGTCGAATAACGAAGAAAACGACTGGGCCGATCCGTCGACCCGATAATACAAGCCTCGTGGTTAGCTGACTGGCATTCGTATCAGCCATTCAGATTACTTCTCGCATTTCTTGCACATCTGGGGCCTTTAAATGGCGGTTTCTATGATAGTTTGCTGTAATCTGTGATTTTACATCGATGTTTTTGCGCTTCAAGTGAGGCATGTGAAAAGGGCTCCGTCTTGGCACTGAAACTCGAAATGACGCACCGTTTCCAAAAAGTGAAGCAATGGATTGTAAATAAAGGTTCCACTTGAGGTCTGGAGTAAAATTAAAACCAAATAAACGTCCAAAGTATGAACCCTCATTGAGTGTGGAACGGTTCGCTATGACTGGGAAAATCTCGATGTCTGAATCCTGGTGATTAAATAATATTAGCTTAGATTTTAAGGTATTCAAAGTTATAAGCGAATTGCTTCGACATCGAGTTGTTGAAGCTAGGTCTCAGGATATATCTGCTGCAAGTATTTGATATTCACTGTTTTCCTTTGGGGATAATAATGTAGAATAAATGGCAGAATCATTTGGTTTAAATGGTTGACTTTGCAGCAGAATCTTCAGAGAATTCAAGGAATCTACAAGGAAGGCAGTTTCTGCATAACTTCAGCAGCTGCTAACGGCTGTAAACGCAATTCTGGTATCAATAGCAGAATACGAAAACAATCTGTGCCATATATTTCTGCATGTTACTATAATGTGCTAGACTTCAAACAGATCATCTCTCAACTTTTGCATTTATTAAACTAGTGAGACCTCGCCTGTCAAAATTCAGCAGTCAACCCCGAAAGATATGCGTCAAGCTGGTATCTTAGTGTCAGAAGACATGTTTGAAGAAAAGATGGGACAGAGAAAAAAAATGAAAATTAGATACCATTATGGAATATTGCGTTCTATATGGAGTTTGATTTACTTAATGGCTGCATCTGTTCATTAAGAAATAATATTTTAGGCTGCGTCATAAATGAGTTCAACATTATTCTTCTAAAAATGCAGTATAGTTAACATTCAGTTAAAGGCTTAGGGCCATAGCGCTTTCTAACGCCGGTTCTCGTTCGAAGTTAAGCAAGGTCGAGCCTTGTCAGTATTTAGATGGGTAACTGCTTGGGAATACCAGGTGCTATAAGCTTGGATGTGTGAGGGGGTAATTGATAACAGCTCGAAATTTTAGATCGAAGAACCGAGATCCAATTCCCGTCGACTTCATTATATTCACTTACGCTCAAATACCACTAGGAAAGATATGAATCCATCTTTTTTCCCCAGCTTCGAGTTAAATAGTAGGACTTGTATCAGTAAATCATTATTATCTCCCCCAAATCCCTACAATACAAAAATATTTTATAGTTTTAAATAACCTGGAAAAGGTTTGATTTTGCAGTAAAAAAACAAAACAAAAAAAAACAGTTAATCGGTATTGCATCGTTATGATGAACAAAATTTTCCTATTGATGAGAGCAGGTCGCTTTTCGACCAAACCTCGGTTGCTTCCCCGAAAACTACAATTTTAACCACTTCGTGTCAATCGTTATCTATCCTCTATATACTCGTAAACGTCACTTTCTACAACATTTTTTAATTCCTTCATAATTACTATTTAAATATTAAACCTCTACTTTGAGTGGCTCTCAAGTTTTGTATTAGATTAAAGTTGAAGAGGTCAGCTCATTAAAGCGGTCAAATAATCATTGATTTAAACTACAAAGATAAACGGCTTTCTATTTTAATCTTCTGGTGAGTTTTAATTCTTAAGTTAATGATTGAATAAGCTAATGGGTTCTATGAAAATAAAATAATAATCGTTAAATAACAACTTTGACAAAATATTGCAATAACAATCATAAATATGAAGGCTGGTTGTTATTTTAAGAAGTAAGGGGATACAAATGAAAAGATTTTTCCATTTTCCTGAATCAGACTTAAACGCTTATAACTCCCACCCTTTCTTTCTTTCATTTTCTCACTAAAACTATGTAGCGTCTCTGATATATCGTTCCCGTATTTCCACACAGTCAAAACGGAATAACCCATTAATTATGATATATTTGGTAGACCGTAACGGTCATGTGAATTAACTAAAGAACTGGCTAAAAAGTGGGGGACAAACATAATTATAATATAGATGTTTCACACAAGAAACCAGAAGGAAATATACTCCAGTTTCAAAAAAGCAGTGTGAAATCAGCCGACTCACCGGGTCGTTAAGCGCGCCCAACTAGCCGACTCTGTGAGATTACAAAAGCTGATACCCTTATCCAGTTGTGAAGATGTCTCGTCGAGTTCCATGGCTGCTCGGTGGTTGATGTCTCGTATATTCCCATTTAATTGCAGAGAATTACCTCGGAGGTCCAAGAGAGCTAGATTATATGTGCGAGCAAATTGCTAGCGAGGCAGACTGTCCGAGGATCGACGCTTGAATGACGAGGCACATGCATCAGAGTCAGATCGAGGCTGGCAGTGTGCTTAATATGCAAATTCTCTGGCTAGGCAAGAACGTATAAAAAAAAAAAAAAGCGAGTTCTTGTTAAGTCGGCAGAAGAAATTTGTTCGTTCATCGCAGTTCGGCGCGTACTAAACCAGAATGTATTGCGAGGGTGTTTCCAGTGTCTGTGCTACAGAATCCCGGCTTTCCTGCAACATTAATTATATTCGATCGACTTATTCAATCCATTTTTGGAATTAATTGTTAGCAGAAGGGTTTGAGAAAACATGAAGCAATGTCGACTTGTGTTAATTAGCGTTTATTCCGTTTTGTATGAAACTGATTTGTTGATATTATGTATTAGGTTGGTGGAAAAATAATGTCGGTTTTTGACGTATTTTTTAACGTCATTATTTTTGCACCAACCTAATACTTTAGGACAAAACGTGATAATAAAAAATAAAGATGAGGAAGTAATGAAAATAAAGAGTTCAAAACAGAAAAGTAATTTGCTTTTTCTCCACGTTGGTCTACTTTGTCAATGCAGCGACTAGAAAGGTGACAAAATTTGGCAGGATTTTCTTTATACGTCTCGACAACTGAGAAGTAAAAACAAGACAAGAAAGCGACAGAGGTTGCTTTGGTGCATTGCAAAGAACTGATTGAATCCTCCTGTGATGCACATTATATCATAGTTTTCAGATAAAGACATAACTTTTGTGAAATCTTCAGAGAATATGTTTAATTGCAGAACTTCCTTAAAACGTAATATTGTTTGGCTAGTTCGAATCACTTCTGGCTCGATTTCCGTTCTCCAATCAAGTGACTCAGACGATGTCTCCTATAACCAAATATGCTCATCTGAACTACCACGAAAGATTGTCTTCTTTCGTTATTCAGACACATCCATATTTGGGAATAAAATTATGGGTTGTGAGGGAGCATTATGCCCAGACGCCACCACGAATTCCATATTTCAATTCATGTAATTATACAGAAATAAATCTTAACACATTTATATATATAAGCACATAGATTTGTACCGGGCGCGATGGGTAAATTGTCGCCATTTTATATTCTTAATATCGCGTATGCTTGTTTTTTTATTTTTTTTTATTTTATGACTTCACGGTATAGTAGGGTCATTTGGGCAGTGTCTGTAAGAAAAAAGAGTGCCATGACGCAATTCACTTCGCCCACAATTTGGGAATCGTATGCTGTACTTCTTGGCATTCGCACCAGAAGCTCCAATATGAACATTTCAAAGGATAATGCAGAGGATTCGGAAAGAGTTGGATCAGTTTTGATTACGAAAGTATAGCAGCTCGGAAAACTTACTCTGGTCATTCTAATAAGAACAATAAGTAGGCCTACATCAAGTGCCATGAGTATGTGGTGCTACCTGGAGCAAGAGTGTGGTCGCTGGAACACTCTATATCTGGTAAGAGGAATCTGCACTATACCACACAAGCTGGATAACCCAGTTATGGTTGTCAGTCAATTTCTGCAACCACATCACCCATTACATTTGGGAACCTATCTCCCCAGATTACAACCCCTTTGATTATTATGTGTGGGTCACAGTTGAGCGAGAGACCAACTAAACGCCTTTAACACCAAAGATGAAATGAAGGCAAGGATACGGCAGCATTCACTCACTTAAACAAGGAGGCCGTCCAGAAGAGTTGCAGGATATTCCGAAATCATTAAATTTCGAAATGGAGGCCATGGCTGAAGCTAATGGCAATTTTATTGAATACATTTACTCTTTAGTATTTCAAGATATTTTTGTGTAATTTTGATAAATATATCTGTTAAAATGAGATGTCAATGTTACTTTCATTTTTGCGTAATTTAGACGGCAATTTATCGATCGCACCCTGTATGTATAAGTATTAGGTTGGTGCAAAAATAATGACGTAATAATGACGTAATAATGTCGTTTTTTGACGTTAAAAAATACGACAAAAAACGACATTATTACGTCATTATTTTTTGCACCAACCTGATATTAGGTTGGTGCAAAAATACGTCAAAAAACGATATTATTTTTGCACCAACCTAATATTTCTTAGCGCTATTGAATGTGATTCAAAGTCGAAGATTAGAGTGGGTTTACAGGTAAGTACCGTAGAAAAAGTGCCCCCTCGGTACTTCCCCTTTTAAGGACGCCTCAGGCGCCGGATAATAAATCCAGCCCCCTCCTGCAGTAATAGTACTGCCTGGGGGAAGGTCCCCTGGGGTTTTAGACTTGTATATATAGTCATTTTGCTACATGATGAAAGCACTAATATACACAATCTTGCCTTACAGACCAGCATAATTTATTTACTTATTTACCTATTTATCCGACTATTTTTTGATTTTCTTAACTAAATTCTCCCTAATTTTTAACTACTCCAAACCTACCACACAACTACTACTTGCTTGTAAAATCCCGCTTCTTTTTGCTATCGTCGATCCAATACAAAGCCCAAGAGATACTCAAATTAGAGGATTGCAAAATGATGTCGTAAAGGCGTAAAAAGAGGGAGAAAATGGTGCATATTATGAGGATATGTACGATAGATTCAAGTGTAATGTCAATCGACATCTTCTTATACCCTGATCTTGTTCCCCGTCCTACTCTGTATCCTTTCCTCAAACACGCCTATTTACTCTTGTTTTCGATCCTCTGTAACCCCCTTGCGTGCTAGTGGCACTCCTGCTTTGCATGGGGTGAATTCCTTAAAAAAATGATGAACGGTTGAATTTCGATTTGAAGACGCAAAGATTGTAGTGATCGGGGAAGCATTATCACGTGAATAAATTTTAAACATAGTCTGTCTATTAAACATAGTCTGTCTATTAAACATAGTCTGTCTATTAAACATAGTCTGTCTATTAAGCTTAACTTCTTTGTACGGTGCAGTGTTAAAGAAAAATAGGAAAACAGTTGTCTGCCAATTATTTAAAAAAAAAAATGACTTACTTGCCTACTTAGAAAATCAGCATTCAAAATCCTGGACATTTACCAAGATTCGAACGCTGACACCAGTAAAAAACAGAACACACTCTCTCAGCTAGAAGGCGGAACACTTTACGTACTGTTTCCTAATAATGTCGTACAATGAAGCAGACTTTATTCTGCCGATCTAAATAGTGGCGACTGCATGATTACTTATAGCCCAGTCTTTATATAATTTACGCGACAGCCTACCAACCTCTCACCTAGATGTAGTGGACAGAAATATTTTCGACGAGATTTAAGATCAATACATCTCTACAGAAGTTAATGAAAATGGCACGTTAGTGTGTATATTCAAAGAAAATATAATAGCAATAGTCATTTCTTATCAGAGCTTGGACACTTACATACCCAAGGTTGTAAAAGATTAAAAAAAAATCTCTATAAAGCATATTCGTCAAAAGTAATAAAAATTTTGAAGACCACATATTTTGGGGTGCATAAATATTAGTAAATGCCGAGCAAGCTATCCATTAGAAATATATTATTAGAACTACCTCGTCTCAAGTAATGATTTACTGGCGTAAGAAGTTTTGTGGTAGACATTAAATGTTTCTATTATATTCGTTATTACGCCCGGAGGAGTTGCCTTGTTTGCATGACGTTTGCAGAAGGCGCACTTGATATTAACAAATGTCTTTTTGAAAGATAATATCCGTTTGGTGCGCAACTTGGCATATTCCCATGACAAGCGAAAGAAACTTGTCTTCAAGTGTTCCGTCTTTACATGCAATCATAATCAGATTCACATACAAGCACTTGCAAACACACACACACACACACACACAAACACTCACACACACACAGACATATATACATATATATATATATATATATATAATATGTATCTACACGTATATACTCAATAAGATTTAACAAACGGCCTTACATGCGTGTGTGTCTATGCGTTTTCGTGTCTGTGTTTGCATTGTGTACACGAAGCTAATTATATATTTATATAAGCTGTGTGTAAAATTTCCCAACGTTGTATATTTTTCACTTAATATATATATGTGTGTGTGTGTGTGTATGTATTTATAGGGGTATTGGAGGAGCTTAAATGCATTTTTAATGTGCAAACATATATATATATATATATATATATATATATATATATATATATATATATGTGTGTGTGTGTGTGTGTGTGTGTGTGTACGTTTGTTACGTTAATGGCTGGCCACTGATATTCGAGGATACCCGTCTACTATGGTGGATAGTTAATCCCTATTGTAGACGCTGTCTCAGGCGCATTTTGTGCTTGTTCAACTCCCATACTGCAACTATGCTCAGCAAACCTTAGTTCTGGTAGAGAAGCGTGTTATCTAGCGTGATCAACAATCTGAAGAAGGCCATCACGCTCAAGCCCTCGGTCACGATGACTTGTGACTTCCTGCTAGCACAGCCATCTACGCCCCCCACACACCCTGATCCAAGGGCGCCGTCTACTCACTAACAAGGCTTGGGTCAACATGTGGTATGGTTTTCCGACACTTTCCAAAGGTGCCGCACGCTGGTATCGACCCCTCCAGTCCGATAACATCAAGAAGTCACCTTCCCGTGTCTCATGGTTAGAAAGGGAATGTTCTAATCTCTCGGTTATATATATATATATATATATATATATATATATATATATATATATATATATATATATATATATGAAGAAAATATGCGGAAAAACTAACAAAAATCCTAATATGCAATTATGCTGTTTTAATGTTAATATAATGTCAACGTCGGACGTTTCGGTCTATTAGACCATCTTCAGGACATATTCATAAAACATAATTAACATTAGACTATATTTAATTCAACATGAAAAGACGATGGACATAAGAGTAAGACTAATCAAAACAGACAACTGAATTTTTTTTCAAGATTTTTAGTTGTCTGTTTTGATTAGTATATTTTTCTTCATACTGTCGGATTTATATCCACATATTTGCTCACATATATATATATATATATATATATATATATATATATATATATATATATGAAGAAGAGATGTAGTTTTTAAGTTATATTTATTGGAAAAAGTGATCAACATAAGTACAGAGCATATGTAAATATAAATGGACAAAGTTATGAACACTGGGTGGCAACAGCCTGCTTCATACTTAAATGCAACCACGTCGGCCCATGTTTGGTGTAAGAGTAGCTCGACTGATATATATGTATAGGATGGTCGGTTATTTCCGGTCTATTATGTTAATTTATTGGCTACTGTTTAAAATAATATGAAATAAAATACCAAAATAAACGACTTAAATACAAACCCCAAACTTACAACCCATCACCGAATGATTTAAGCTTATAAACTTCGAACATATGGACCATTCCTTAATGATAATTCATAACAAACAATCCAACCCAATAGACGTCATGAAAATACAATCAAAAGGAAATAGCTATTTTCCCTCTTATAAGTAGTCTTATATGGTAGCCGTTATAATGACAGAATAAACCGGAAATAACCGTCGTACTACCCATAATCCCCTAGTGTCAAATATATATGCATAGTCGATTGTTTCTTTGTTTGTTTGTGTTTTATGGCATATCAACCACTGTGGGTTATTTAATGCCAAATCCAGTTTATATGAATTTTAAATGCCTATTTTGTATGGAATAAAAAAATGTATAGCTGGCAACATTATTCTTTACAAAAAACGTATAGATGGCAACATTATTGATTCCAAAAACTTATAGCTGGCAACATTATTCTTTACAAAAAACGTATAGCTGGTAACATTATTTCTTTCAAAAAAGAACTTATAGCTGGATACATTATTGGTTCCAAAAACATATAGCTGGCAACATTATTTTTAACAAAAAACGTATAGCCGGCAACATTATTTTTCCGAAAACATTATCTGAGGCCTTGCTGTTGGATGTAGTTTATCGCCATACCCAGGACGCGGATGTAGTTTATCGTCATACCCAGGACGTTGCATAGTCAAGCTACTCTTCAACCCACATAGACTTTAGCATGAAACAGGCTGTTGCCATCCAGTTTAATACATATATCCAAACTGCTGTCTCTTTCTCCGTCCCCCATATATATATATATATATATATATATATATATATATATATATATATATATATATATATCAGCCACAGAGAAGCATCTGGTTAGCAAAGTACGAATTGCTGTTTATAAACACACATCTTCGACGATTTTTCTCCAACGATTATTTCCGCTCACGAAACATATCTTAACGTTCTATATGGAATATATATATATATATATATATATATATATATATATATATATATATATATATATATATATATATATATATATGATAGAAATTAGGAGGATTTGATGTAATTATAATTAAGTGATATATCGAGTCTAGAAGAAACCTCAACAGAATGCAGAAAGCGATGAATTACTTATTTATATTTATCTCAAATCCTCCTAATTTCTATCATTTGCATATCTTTACTTTTTTTTTCGTATTTTGCTTTGATAAAGTCCACATTGGACGAAACGCGTCAGCAATTACGTTTTCCTATTGTCATTTTTATTCATAAATATTGTCTTCTCTACTGGTTAAATCGGAGAAATTTTCATATATATATATATATATATATATATATATATATATATATATATATATATATATATATATATATATGTAATATGATATATTATAGACATTTCACTGTGGCTGAATATATATATATATATGTGTGTGTGTGTGTGTAATTACAATAAATTGGTGTTATTCATGGCTGGCTACCAAATACTAATTATTTTATTTATCGGAATTATTTCTTTTGTCTACATATCACTCCCCAATGAATGAGTGATTGAGTTCATGTGTGTGTGTTTGTGTGTGCTTGTAAGGTATATAATACTATCCGCGAAACTAAAGTGAAAATGCTGAGACAAAGTGAAAAATCTGTAAAGAAAGAAAAAGGCAGAGAAACATTTTCTTGGGT
>OZ010576.1:62610282-62620282 GCA_963932145.1 Acanthosepion lycidas
CGGCATTTTTTTCTATTTGTATATTTAAAGATTTTTGGGTTTTTTTAGGTTAGAATACGTTTTATGTAACTACGATTTGAAAAATATTTTCACTTTTAATTTTTAATATACTATATTTCTTTTAAGAACAATTAAATGTATTAGAATCTCTTACAGTATGTAGAATTATTTTCACATCAAGTATGAGTATATATATATATATATATATATATATATATATATATATATATATATGTGTGTGTGTGTGTGTGTGTGTGTGTGTAGTTAGATATGAATAGTTATATAGATATGAATAAGACTGGAACAAACTGATTTTTAGATGTATGAAGTGATAGATATGAATATATTGATACATGCATAAACGGTTAAGTAGGAATAGATAGATAGATAGATAGATAGATAAGAATAGATAGATAGATAGATAGATAAGAATAGACTGAGATAGATAGATAGATAGATAGATAGATAGATAGATAGATAGATAGATAGATAAGAATAGACTGAGATAAATAGATAGATAGATAGATAGATAAGAATAGACTGAGATAGATAGATAGATAGATAGATAGATAAGAATAGACTGAGATAGATAGATAGATAGATAGATAAGAATAGACTGAGATAGATAGATAGATAGATAGATAGATAGATAGATAGATAGATCAGACATTAAAACACAAGCACATACACACACACACACATATGTAAATAAACCGAAATGGAATCAATAGATAGATACGAACAGGCTGAAATAGATAGATAGATAGATAGATAGATAGATAGATAGATAGATAGATAGATAGATAGATAGATATGAACAAAATTAAATAGAATCAGAAATAGTCATGACTCCGTGCAATATTTTGTAATATTCTTCTAATGTTTGCGCATATTGTGTAAACGGTGACTCTGGAAACTTTTGCATCAATCTCATAAAAAAAATGTCCGCCGCAAAGATGGCGTTGGCATTGATCAACACGACGCCACCGCTATTAACATGGGTGACGCTGAGCGAGAGACGATCTTGTTTCCCTAAATATTCAAAGTCTGGAAAACCATGACGTGCATTTCTTCAGATTCTTTCTTCTTTATTCCCAGTGAGAACGATAAGCACGTCGGTGGTTTGATATATGTATAGCCATTTAAATAACACCCACAACGCGATAAAACTAGTCGACCAGTAGAAGGTGCTCCCTTCTCACACGTATCTAATTACCGTAAAGTCATAGTGCATTGTTACAACTTGGCAATATTTTAACCCCGAACAACCCTGACTAAGGAATTTAGTAAGACGTCTTCTGTAAAGGAAATACTCTCTCTCCCTCTCTCTTTCTATCTATCTATCTATCTATCTATCTATCTATATATATATATATATATATATATATATATATATATATATATATGTGTGTGTAGTGTATCTGAAAGAGAGAGATGGGTGAATGCTACTCGGAAGTATGCCGAAATGTGTATATGCATACAATAAATCGCATATTTATCGTTGTGCATCTAACGAGGTATTTACAAAGTTTAGCTTCGTTGTGCACAAACCCACAAGTATCAAACAACATACATATGGCGATATATGAACGGACCGAGATAGATAGATAGATGTGTAGATAAGAATAACTTGAGATAGGGAGATATGAATGGATTAAGATAGATAGATAGATAGATAGATAGATAGATAGATAGATAGATAGATAGATAGATAGATAGATATTAAGAGACTAGAATAGACAGGTGAATATGATGGATTGATATCGAAAGATTGCTGATATATCAATAATCGATCCTCATTACCATAGATCTCTCTTAGTTCACATGTCTTTATTGATTTATTGATTTATTTATTTCAACACACACACATAGATATATAGAGAGAGACATAAAGAGAGAAAGACAGACAGACAGACAGAAGTGTGGACACAGGAGCTAGATATTCGGTTGGTGCAAAAATAATGTCGTTTTCTCACATATTAACATATGTCAGAAAACATTATTTTTGCACCAACCTAATATAAAGTAAAATGTATTTTTAAGCTATGCTATCTTAGAACACTTGCTATATTTATCACCTAGCATGCTCATTGAAATGTTAATCTCGACTATATATATATATATATATATATATATATATATATATATATATGAATAAAGACAAAAGGAAGATTTATCTTAGTCGATGCGTTTCGTCTTCTAGGCCAAATGAAGGATTTTGTTTTATAACAAGTATAGAATCCTTGCATTTGTCTTGTTAAAGTAACTAAAAGAATGAAACATGTCTGCTAAGATAAGTTTTCCTTTTGTCTTTATTCCTATTGTCCATTTACAGATATATCTGAAAATTTACACGCGCGCGCACACACACACACACGCATAATATATATATATATATATATATATATATATATATATATATATATATCGTTGAATATGACAGTCAAGGAAAATTTTATTAAATTTTTATTTAGTTTTCCAGCGTTCTTATACTTTTCCGTTTGGTGGAATTGAGGGAGGACAAAAGCTGTTCATATCGTCCATTGTCCCAAACGCTCTCGGCTCATTCCTTAGCCATTTTCAAAGGAGTGTTAGTTTCTTTTCATGTTTTCACTGTGTGACTTGTATTAGACGGAGGCTTGGAATAAACGATCCTACTAGTATTCAAAACTACACAAATAATACAACTATACAATTAATACATCAAACAAATCAACCTCACGACTAGTTTCACAGCTTGAAACCTGTAACATGGCTACTTGTAATTTCGAAATTCGGAACATTTCATACAAATATCTATCTTTGTTTACATCGATGCAAAAAAGAAAAAAAATGGCGATATTTTTTCATCATTTTACGCCAAGCAAGGCAACAAAGACACTAAGACGCAGGAGGTCACTGAGTGTGAAAGAATATAAGCAAAAGAAAATCCTTATTAAAGAAGGAAAACAATAAAAGAACAATAATTAAGACAATTAGAAGATAAGGATTGACGTTGCAATTAAATTTCTGGCGATCAAATTTGTATGTAAAAGCAAGAAGTCGGAAGAGAGATCCATAAGATAGAAGTGCTATAGAGGAAACACTTAGCATAGAACTTACGGTTACATCTAGCCATTTCAACTGCAAAATGATAGGATCTTGTAGTCAATCTAGTACTACTCTTAAATTCATAGACTCTAGTTAACATAGAGAAGAGTTTTATTTATTTGTATTTTTATACAAAATCTGGCAGAGGCCGAAATGGGGATGAGGGAAAAGGACGGTCTTTTTTCTGTCTTAACGTTAAACTTAGCTAGCCACAAACACTGACCCAAGCATACATCAATATTGCTTACACCACAACAACGCAATCTTACTTATCTTTCTTACTACATTCACCGTAATACCGCAATGTCTCTATGAAAGTCCTAACTAGTCCCCAAATGTACAATTCACTGTCTGTGGCGGAGGGATAAAATAAAAAATACCATAGAGGAGAGTTCATCAGAATATTTACCATGAAAGTATTTATATAAAAGGCACAGGGAAGCAACATTACAATGGTGGGAAAATGAATGAAGCCGAGATTCCAGGTCAGTACCAATGATATTGCAGATCCTTCATTTGGATTTTATCCAGGACCTCTAAGTATATAACAGGAGCACATTATAGTACCAATACTCTAAGCATTGACGAATGATAGACTTACAAATATTTAAGATAAATTCGGGTGAGAAAAATTGTCTAGCATGACACAGATAACCAACTTTTTAGCAGCAGACTTAGCAATTGATTCAATAATCTTTCATCTTCATGTCAGCGGAAAATATTAGTCTGAGAAAGCGCAACGAGTCACTCCTGGAGGTTAGCATCAGCCATGATGATAGAAAGGGTTTCTCAAACGATTGATCAAGAGCAGTTTCGTTTTGGAGGTTTTAAAATTAACAAGCCATTCCTTGCCCCAGTTAACAACACAATGTTGGTCATTTTTTAGATCTGCTGCCAATTTGACCTTATCAGACAGAACAGACTTACTATTAAAACAGGAGTAAATACTTGTGCATATCAACATTCTTTCTTTTAATGTGCCGTGTCCTTTCAGGACGTCGGCGATCATGGCTCTGTACTTCCTCCTATCGCTTGTGGCTCTCAATAAGTTTCGTGCCTCTGCCAACTCCTCTAGGCCGGGTTCTGCCATCCTCTTGCTTAATTCCGCCAGGTATTTCATGCGTTGCTTTCCCTTGTCTCTTTTTCCCCTCTATTCGACCTGAGAATATTAGATTCTCCAGGTCCTCCTTTCTTATTATATGTTCCAGAAATTACATCTGCCTCTTTCTTATTTTAAGTATAAGCTTTCTCTTTGTTTGCCTGCTCTCCAAGACGTCATCGTTGCTCACACGTTCGCTGCATATCCTTAAAATCCTTCTATAGAATCTCATCTCCACCGCCTCGAGTCTCTTTGAGGAGACTGTCCAAGTTTCGCTGCCGTATAGGAAGACAGATGTCACGTAGCAGCTCAGTATTCTTTTCTTTGTTACCAAAGAAATCCTCCCGTCTCGCAGTACTCTGCCCAGCTTTTGGAACCCATCCTTGGCCATCCCAATCCATCTTCGGATCTCAACGTCGCACCTACCGTCCTCCGTCAAAACACTTCCCAGAATTTTAAACATCCGCACATGCTTGATTCCCCGACCGCAAGTCACACTTCGGGCTCATTCTTTTACTAATGAACATGCATAAATGTCTTAACTGCAAATCTTATCTTTTCATTTTTTTATCTGTTTTTTTTTCCCCCCACTGTATTTACAAAACATGAAACAGCCAAACTTTTGTTCTATCTGTTATCATTTCTTCTGGTTGTTTCCGACAAATATCAGTTTTTATCTTTTAATTCCTACTTCAGGTGTTATACATGATGCACGTTTCGGCGAGTATTGATGACTGATTTAGCATAAGTATTCCCTCAATAAGCTATCATTACTTTCTGGGGTAGACTGTTTGCCAACCAAGGCTATATGACCGAATCTATTTTCATATCTACAATTTACTACTGTTTTTTACACAGTAATTATGGCAGTCTGTTCTGATATTTAAGACATAGCTGAATGAATTCATACGTTGCCCAAGAATATTTGCGCGTAAGTGAACGTAACGAACTCAGCTGGAATTCGAACTCGGTTCTCTGATTTCTCAATCCGAGCCGTTAACTATCACACCATCACACATCCAAGCTTACAGCACCTAGTGTTCAAAAGCGGTCACCCATCTAGGTACTGAGTAAACATTGTTTAACTTCGGTATTCGAAAGATAAATGGTGTTTCAACGTGATATGGCAGTAAAATGTTCTTTAGTTACTTGATATAATATTCTTCCTGTAGCGATCATGGCACCCCACGATTTCCTGTCCTTAATAACTCTTAGTAAATTTTTGTTTTTTTGTTATCTCACCTAATCCCTGCCATTTACAAAAACTCGAAATGTGGGTTTGTCGCCATTTTTCTCTGCCCCTTTCAATCTGTTATATGCGTGTCAGATTTCCCAAGCCCTCTTTCCTCATTATTCAACTGCCTCTTTCTGATATAAAGTATAATTGATCTTTTTTTTCCATTTTCTCTAGAAGTTCGTCGTTTTTCACATCGTCAGTCTATGGTATTCTTAGCATCCTTCAGTAGAACATCATTTCAGTCTGTCTTTCTTCGTAAACGTGGAGATTGTCCAGAATTCACTGTCACATAGGTGAACTGATATTGCATAACATTTCAGTACTTTTTTCTTCTCCATATTTCTGAAATGAGCTATTGCAACTATTTACACTATATGCATCGCTCGGACTGCTGTCCTCATCTTTATTGCCATATTCACGACGTTTCGGTTGTTGTACGCTCCAGACTTCTTCAGGAGATATACGTTAGAATTTCGAATTGAACCCTTTACTTAGTCTACGGGGATAGATTGTTCTAATTACACGTGTCATGTCTTTTTTAAGAATTAGAACAATAGTCCTTTTAATTGTGCGCCTGTTTTTATTAAATGCATTCAGCTTCTGCATTTGACATCGTTTTATTTCATTTCTCTGATTTTCCATTCCAATGTTAAGGAAACATTTACCAGACTTCATAGTTTTTTTTCGCAATGTCACACTTGAACATTAGTTTTGTTTTATTTTTATCCATGATATCGTGGTTAGAATTTATTTGACTGTCATAAAATATCTAATTGTTCTGTCATAACAGTGGTAAAACAAATTCTAGGTGCCGAGAAGAAAGTAAACATTAATGTAAGGTGTAGTGTAGCGCCAAATATGTTACGTAACGAGTCCCGTTACCCATAAGACTCTTAAGGCTACCATAATATACATATAATAATGCCATAGCAACAGTTGTGTTTCTAGAGCACGATAGCCCTTCACTCCGCAAATAGATTTTTTTTAGTTCAGAAAATTCTTTTTTTAGATTTTTAGCACGTGAAGGCAAGACAATTCAGTTTGTCCTACTACTTGAGCCACAGTTGAAGAAAGTTGGATTTAAGATAATTCAAAGAGGTCAACATCAATAAAATATAAGCAAATTTTAAAGAACACACATACTATATTTCATTAATTTAAAAATAAGCGATAACACGAACTGCCACGTGAAGACACAAAGAAACTATATTTGAAAATGACGAAACCGACATAATACAAAATATAAAAATGAAAGCTGAAAGTACTCAGACCTTGGACAATTTATATTTAAATATGCACCGGAAACCAGAAAATATTGACAAATAAATTTAAAATCTTTAACAGAGGATATATATAAAGGGTATATAAGAAAAATTTTTACAAACTTTGGGAACGGGTTCCTCACACCAAAACAAGGAAAAATGTCCATATAATCATATATCCACAAGTCTTTCGTTTTTTAGTTATTAAGTTTAAAGAAAGTTACGGCAGATGGCGCTGTTTTGCTATGTAGGCTAGGTTACATTTGTCATTTGTGGCAAGTCTGTCTTCAACGTTTAAGGTGTGTAGAGATGAGTTAACTGAGAAGTGTTCTGTTTAACTATGGCAGGATATTCATATCGTGAGCAGGAAGATATGATTTTTACATGCGGTCGCGCGAATGGTAATAGACGCGTGGCTGGACGTTTGTATCTTTGCGTTTCCAGACCAAAGGCAGCTGAGTCATGCAACCTTTGCTGTATTTATTGTCACGCTGCTGGGACAGGATCCGTGGCACCACAAACTACGGATCGAGGAAGACCGAGATCCGCTCGTACGCCTGACCACGAATAAAACATTCTACAGACCGTCGGGGATGATCCATTCGCAACGTGTGCAGGGGTCTTTCGACCTCTGATCACTCGCCACTTGCCGATGGTCTATTGCACAGACTGCTGATCCGTGGTTTTTCCCTTCAGTCTTGTTTACGGATGAGGCAACATTTGGAAGAGATGAAATTACAAATTTATACAACCAACATTTGTGGGCGGATCGGAATCTCCAGCATCTAGGGACCAGCATCAGTTTACGATTAATGTGTGGGATTGTCCCTGTTTGGCTCTGAGGGACCCTCCTCCAAGGTATGTAATTAGTATTTTTGATACACTCTGTATATAAAGTCAAAAAGAAAAAATTTTCTTAAACGACGCGTTTCGCCCACTGAGGGACTTTATCAAAGTAGATGTTAGGATTTTATTTTGCAACATGTATTTATAAACAGAAAAAAAAAAATTAGCGTTAAGTTTTTGTTTTGACCTGATTAGGGTCACGAAATAAAGACACAAGCGAGGAATTGAGTTAAACAAATATATCAACAGAAACAGTAATACAAACATATACAAACGAGAGTGTTACAACAGGAATGTTCGGTCCGACTGTCAGAGCTAACTGCTGGAAACTTCCTTCTCCAAAAGGCAGTACCTGCTCCTATTTATAACTGGGAGAGTCCATGCGTGTGTGGATAAATTACCATAACAGTTTTCCAAATTTTAAATTTAAGAACGCTCTAAAATATTCTTAAATCTGTGTAAGAAAAGGTAAATTATGAAGGATGCTAAAAGATGGAATTTAATACTTAGCAAACGAGAGTTGATGTTGAATATTATTTCCTTGTTTGTTTATATTTATTTATTTATTTATTTATTTATTTATTTATTTATTCTATTAATGTTATTATTATTTTATTTTTAAATTGTTAAATGTTTTATGTATGCATTATAGAACCTCCTTAGCTAACTGTTTTCTTTCAGTTTTTAAAATATATAATTATATGTTTTTCATATTTTTAAACATATATGCATGTGTTTGTGTGTGCGTGTGTTCGTGTGTGTGCAAATAATTAGACAAGTGTTAGATTAATTGATTAAAGACAGATCGATCGCCCGATCGATAAATAAATTGACGTAAGGGCGTATATGTGAAATTGGCCCAACCCTTGTGGGTCTTTTAGCCTTGATTTCAAGAGAAAAATGCGCAGTCCGCCTGAAAAGGATTCTATTCAGCGAAACCTGTCATGTGCGCGTCCGTAATTATATTTTGCTCCAATAAATAGTTTTCGGCAAATGCAATCTCTTTTCCGTCGTTTTCTCATTCATGGCGTCGATCGCTGCCAATATCGCCGGTGAATTCGCTTTTATCAAGATATTTTCTTTCTGATATTCCACAGGAAACTTTTAATCGATCTATCTCTGCCTGTTTTTTTTTTTTTTTTCTTTTTTTTAGTCCCATTTTCTTATTGGTTTCTTTCTCATCTCCTGTCGCTTCTGCCGCTGCAATTTCTGCTTATTTCATCTCTTGTGGGAATTGCATTTTTACTCTCCCTACTTGCTCTCCTATTTTTCTTATTTTCTTTCTTTCTATTTTTCCTTCCCATACTATTTCCGTTTTCTTCCTTCGTATTTTCTTGTTTTCTATTTTCTTTGCTTTTACTTTCTTTCTATTTTTTTTTTTTTTTTTGGCTTGTCCATTCTCTTTTCTTTCCTTTTCTTTCCTCCTTTTTCTTTCTTTCCTTTTATTTTTTTTCTATTTTCATTCCTTTCCTTTTCTAATATTTATTTATTTTTCATTCCTCTTACTTTCTTTCGTTTTGCTTTCCTTCAAGTTGAGTTGCTTTTCCTTTATATCTATTTTCTTTCTTTCTATTTCCTTTCCCTTTTTCTATCTTCCACTTCTTTTTTCTTCAGTGCATTTTCTTTTTACTTCTTCCCATTCATTTCCTTTCTATTTTCTTTCCGTCTATTTATTTTTTTTTTCATCCCCATAATTTCCTTCCTACTATTTTTCATTTTCCGTTTCTTCGCTTCGTTTTCTTTTCCTCTTTCTTCTATTTTATTTCCATATATCTTTTTATTTTCATATTTTCTAAACAAATATTTCATATTTTGTTTCATTTTTTTGTAAGTCATGTTCGCTTTCATTTAAATTTATTCATCTTTCTCTTAACTATGCCTAGATTCATATTCCTTCATTTATTCATTCATTCATTCAGTCATATTCCTTCATTCCTTCATTTATTCATTCATTCCTCCATTCATTCATTCACATATTCTTTCATTCCTTCATTTATTCATTCAATCCTCCACTCATTCATTTCTTAATTTATTCATTCATTCCTCCACTCATTCATTAACTCATATTTCTTCATTCCTTCATTTATTCATTCATTCCTCCATTCATTCACTCATATTCTTTCATTCCTTCATTTATTTACTCATTCCTCCACTCATACATTCCTTCATTTATTCATTCATTCCTTAATTTATTCATTCATTCCTCCACTCATTCATTAACTCATATTTCTTCATTCCTTCATTTATTCATTCATTCAATCCTCCACTCTTTCATTTACTCATATTCCTTCCTTTTTTCATTTATTCATTCATTCCTCCATTCATTCACTCATATTCTTTCATTCCTTCATTTATTTACTCATTCCTCCACTCATTCATTCCTTCATTTATTCATTCATTCCTTCATTTATTCATTCATTCCTCCACTCATTCATTAACTCATATTTCTTCATTCCTTCATTTATT
>OZ010576.1:62625282-62635282 GCA_963932145.1 Acanthosepion lycidas
CATTTTCGTTTATTATTAATTTCATCACAGTTCTTCTGTTAGGCTTGGAGAGTAATTATAAATTCTTACAGCTTAAAGTAGAGTCCAATACGGTTATAAAAACCTCGAGAATTCCAGTAAGATATCTTTAATCATTTCTCAGTTACAACGGTTCAAACTTAATTGGACAATTTTTTTCTTTCTTTTTTTGCTTTTACACTATTTGTACAAATTTGTTGTTACACTCAGTATATATATATATATATATATATATATATATATATATATATATATATATATGTGTGTGTGTGTGTGTGTGTGCGTGTGTAAAATATATATATATATATATATATATATATATATATATATATATATAATTATTTATTTAAAAATATGATTCCAACACGCTACATAAGAGTTAACTTTTATGTAGCGTGTTGGAATCATATTTTTAAATAAATAATTATATTTATGCTCTACTTTTGTATCGAGCACTATTTTTTAAAAATAATAATAAAAATAATAAAAAACTTTGGATTATTTACCTAACCAGTTCTTTCCTATTTTCTATATATTTTCACATATATATATATAAATATATATATATATGCAATTTTTATATATATTATTTATATACTATATATGCGCAGTACTTATTGGAAAGCGCTCAATATAAGTGATAGAGCTAACATATTTAGTTGGATTAATGTGAGCTTGTGACCCTGGCTTTCACGTTATTTGCGATCCTCAGACAAACTGATTAATTTTTAAATTTTGAATTTATTTATGGTTGCGTATATCGCTGTTTTTATGGTAGTGAGAGGAAAAGTTGTCGTCGGAACGCAAACATACATACACGCACGTTCACACAGTGCAGCTCACACAAACATAAACATATATGAACAGTGTGGGACTGGGCGTATATGCGGATCCATGTGTCGTTGTGTGCATACGTACGCAATTGGTCGCAGCAATATCATTGTTCCTGGCAGCTCGGCTCAGTCACTTTTCCACCGCCGTAAGGTTGCCTCTGTATTTTTTCTATAAATACTTTCATGGTAATTGTTCGAATGAGCTCTTCGCTATGTCACCTAGACTTATTTTTTAATTTAAGCACAGTACTGGCGTTTAGATGTCATCAATTTACAGTTCAGCTGGCTAGATGTAACCGTATGTTCTATGCTAACAGTTTCTTTTCTCGCACGCTTGAGGGACTTCGTTCTGGCTACATGCTTTCCAGCCAACTTTAATCTGTAAAAATTTAAATGTCGCTATCTACTGTCCTCCTGATTACTTTTTCGTCTTCCCGCTCAATGTTTTTGTTGTTAATTCTTCCACACCCTGTAACCACTTGTGCCTTAGTAGCTTTACTGCTTTACATGGGGTGTTAGCAATTAAAAAAAAAACAGAAAAAAGAACGAGAAATGAATACAACTTTAAAAGATTCATAACGCTCCATTGATTTTAAACTACAAGCAACGCTCATGAAATAAAATCAAACAGTTCTACCAGATGAGCCACGATTCTTGCCCCAAAAATTCCGCTCAAGTGTTGGATTCCCGCAAGCGCTTTTTCACCGCGAACACATAAACCATCCATCATAAACAACTACGGAACAATAACAAGATAAAATAAAAATCGACTTTTAGCAGCGAAACAAATTTAATTTGATCAAGCTGTTGATGTTAGAACACTTAATCTCATAAAACAATTGCTTCTTTTTGTCCTACTTTCTTTATTTGAATTTCTTTTTTTCTTTTTTGTTTATTCGGTTCGTTCTTATTCACTTATATAAACGTTGTTTTCAGAATATATTTGTCTTCATGATACTTTTTATTTTATTTTATTTTATTTATTTATTTATTTTTGGTTCATTTTCTTTTTAATTTCTCTTAGCTTCTACGTTTGTGGGCGCATTTCAAGTATCTGCGAACAAAATAATTTCTTTTTCATTCGATTTTTTTTTAAAAATTCTTATCACCGTTGGCGACCCTCTTACTCTTCCCTTGTTACTATTTTAGCAAATGATATGAATGTTTTCTTTGTTTAACTTTACACCTCGTGGTAACAGTAGCTTTTACAAACACTAAAATAATCACTCCGGGAAAGACGTTGCCTCAGATTGAAAATCAGATATTTTAAATATTATATTAACTATTTAATTAGGGATATCATCAGTTTATTTAGGGAATTATTAAAGATTAATTGTTGAAGGGTAGGAAAATAAATGAAGAATAACATTTAATTATATTAATTAACATTAATGTCTTATATGCGTGCACAAGTACACTCACAATTCTTGTTTGGTTGATTTTGTTTAGCGGCATAGCAAAATTTATTCATTATTTAATGCCGAAATCTAAATGTTGTGAACACAATTTTATGGCTTCAACTAAATATATTTTGAACGTAATTGTATGCCTTCAACTACAGATAAAATTGTATTATTGGTAATTCTACTATAGATATTGTTGGTAATTTTTTTTTACATAAAAATGTATTGCTACTAATTTTACTATAAGAATTTATTTCTATACTTTCATAGTTTTTGTTTGCCACTGCAATAGCAGGTGAACAAAATCGTGTACAGGTGAGTTAAAGGGAGATAACTTACACATCTGGAAGAGGCATGCCACGTGGAACTAGAACAATTTATACTGGTGGGCGAAATATAGGGTTCAGTCCAAAATTCTAATCACCTGAAGAAAGCAGGAGCGTACAGCGACCGAAATGTCGTGAATATAACAAAAAATATGAGGATAACAGTCGGAATAAGTAAATAATTACAATTCCTCATCTCAGAAATATAGACAAACTCCTGAATTTGTTAGCGGAGGGCCCCAGGCTCAACACGGAGGCATACAACACGTGCCTTGAGTTGATAGAGTTGCCCTGGGCCAAGAGTGCCTATACTGGATGGCCCTATGTTTGGCAACAGAATTCAGTACCATGCCACCCATGGTTGTCAGACATTTTCTGCGACCACATCACACCTTACATCTGCTCACCTAACTCCCCAGACTGCAATCCCTTTGATTATTATGGTGTGGGGCACAGTTGAGAGTGAGATCAAAAAATTCCTTGTAACACCAAAGATGAACTGAAGGCAAGGATTATGGCAGCATTTACCGACTTAAAAAAGAAGACCGTCCAGAAGAGTAGCAGGAGATTCTGAAGTCATCTGGAGGCTGTGGTTGAAAAAAATGGCGATTTTATTGAATAAATTTTCTATTTCGTATTTTGGTGCAATTTTGGTAAATGTATCTGTTAAAATGAGACGTCAGTGTTATTTTCATTTTTGCGTAATTTAGACAACAATTTATCCATCGCACCCTTTATAAGAGGATGTGATAGGAGGTGAATATTTGGAGGATAATGACGATAGAGAATGACTGACCCATGACTTGAAGAATTTAAAGTTATAGCGTTCAGGGAAGCAGCCAACCAGAAATTAGTGGGAAAAGCTGCCTGAGTGGAACTGTCTACTTACAATTATTAGGTTGGTGCAAAAATAATGACGTAATAATGTCGTTTTTTGACGTTTAACGTCAAAAAAACGACATTATTGCGTCATTATTTTTGCACCAACCTAATAGAATATATGGAAGAAAGGAAACTGTTTCGACTCGTGGTTGTAACATGGCGTAAATACCTAAACTGGTGTTAGTAAAGAACAAAGCGCTTATCTGAACATATGCTATGGAGATAGGGATAGAGTAACGATAGGCTTAGAACTTTGCGTCTGTGGGAACATGGCTGCAAGCTGGAGAGTATGCTTCCTTCAGCTAGAAAAAAAAACATTTTGAAATGTGTCAGGACTGGAAAGTTAGGACTGAGCAGCTGTAGCACAGATATGGAGGCAATACTCCATTTTTGGTCTCATTTGTACAGCAGAAAGAATCAAATAACGCGATATTCCATTTTCCCAGCCTCTTTAGCGGCGGATCAGATTGATGTCAAGTGTGAACTTGAGTCCCAAAAGGCATTCAAAGAAGCTTCATTAAGAAAGCAGCCGTTCATCAGAAATTGAGAACATTCCGTGTCTGCTCGGTGATGATGAAACTTTACGAGCTTGTTTTTTGAGATGTGGAAAGTTACAAATCACTATTCACCCATGCATAGATATTTACTAATCATCTGAGAGTGTACTAGCCAGTCAGTCATTTATGTGACATGCGTGATACATGCTTAGGTATCTTTCGATACATGACTGACGAGGCAGAAACCGGCCTGTCCTGCTATTTATAGCTGAAGAAGAAGAGGATTAATACCAAGTGAATAAGTGAATGTAAACGATTCTTCAATCCGAGCCGTTATCCATTACATCACCGTGCCTTCCCGAGTGTTACTAGGCAAATCATACTTATTATAAAACCCAGGTTGTGTGTGTGTCTGTTCGTTTATATATTGAATGGGATTTCCTACATTTTTCAACCGATTTCAACAAAACTTCACAGGACTACGTAAAATTACCTTGCGGTGGTTCTGACAGCGCCAAAAATTGGAAAACAATTGCTTTTGCACGAAATCAATTTGAAAACACGATTAAGAGGCATCGCTATCGCGAGAATGAAAGGGGGACAACTCATATCGAGTTATACTTATTATAAAACCCAGGTTGTCTCTGTGTGTGTGTGTGTCTGTGTGTGTGCGTGTGCGTGTGTTTATATATGGGATCGGATTTCCTACATTTTTCAACCGATTTCAACAAAACTTCACTTTTTTTTTTGGCAGGTAGCGTTTCTTATTTTCTTGCACACGTTTTTCTTTATTTTTACATTCAGAATGTTTTAAAATTTTCATTTACAGGGCAATTGTTTATAATAAAATTCTATTCAATCGGTAGACTCATAACGATTGAAAACAATGTTTTTATTTGAGTTTGGGTCTGACCAATTCGTAAAAAAAATAAATAAAAACAAAAAAAAAAAAACACTAATTAAGACATGCGTGTCCGTAAACCTTAAACAATAATCTTTGTCAATTTTATTTTTCAGTCTTTATGATGGTCGATACTTGATCTATCTCTTACTGTTACATCCCCGGGCAACGCCGGGCTCTACTGCTAGTCGTTAATATAAAGCAGAAACTGGATTTTGTTAGGAAACCTTTCATGTTTTATATGTGGAACAGCGGGGTCATCTTGGTCAGCCGTTGTACTCCCCGGCCTTTCCTCTCTGGTAAAGTCGTACTTGCTAACGTTCTTGATATTTGCAACCGAAAATCCTATTCAATCCACGGGCATAGATTTTTCTCACTTTGTTTTCATATGGGATATTTCGTTTCAGTTAATATTCAACCGGTTTATTTACTGCTGTCAAGGAACGGGATTTGATTTAAATAACGCTTTAATCTACTCGTCTATAATTCTTCGACTGAAAGTTCAATCCCTGGGACATCAATCTACTAACTGACATAAAATCCCCATTAAACGGAATGAGAAAAAGCTATGCCCGTGGATTGAATAAAGATTTAAGTTTGAATTTTCAATAAGGTTAAGTAAAACGAAAAATGACTATTTAAGAAGGCCAAGAGTATAAAGCCTGTAATGTAGGTGCTCCATTGATTCGATATACATGAAGTTTAAAATTAATTTAAAAAAAAGAAAAGGCTTTCTTGAATCTTTCATTTTAGCTTTAATTGAAAGCGAAAAGATTTAAAATTAACTTTTTCCAGTTAGCAAAATACTGTGTGGTGTATTTCAAACAGAAATTAAATTGATCGGAATCGATTTTTTTTTTCAGTAAAATCTTGCAAAAATTCATTTTTTATCGAATAATTTTTTTCTTCAGACAGTATGATCTTTAATAGATATTATTGATAAAAGCAATTAAAAGCTTCTCTGATTAAATAATCTCTTAGTTTTGTGTTTGTTTTTTATTTAATTTTTCGATTCAGAACAGATTTTCGATAAGACGGGGTCCGATTTAAATTCTTCAAAGAATTCTGCTTTTAACTAATATAGTCACTAAAACTTAACACGTTATTTTTTTCAAATTTTATAAAAATTAAGTAAAGGCGTGAAACAAATATAAAAAATATTTTTACCAAGATTTTCTAATAAAACGTTTTTTAAATAATTTGTGTCATTTGTGAATAAGTACTGGATATTTCATTAAGATCCGACAATTATTTGATTTTTACACATAATTTCCAAATTAATCTGTCTGTCACCACAAAAAAGAGACTATCTGTCTATCTATATTTCTCTCTCTCTCTCTCTCTATATATATATATATATATATATAATCGACATTCAGGTCTGATTCAATGTATCACAACTCATCTCTGCTAGACATCCGATTGCTGCAAGCCAGAATCGAAACCCGAAAGATTTGAATCAGTCGCAGTTTCTACCCCTGAACTATCAACGCACAGCAGAGGGAAAGGGAAATTCTAGCGTATTATTTTTTTACGAATGTAAACAAACGACAGACAGCAATAGTGGTCGATTCATTTAATCCCCGTTAGAGGGGACGGCTGCTGTTTAGAATTAGCCTCTCTCCTAACAATGCTTAGTCGAATTAAATTAAAGGTTAATGGCCAGAGATAAATTAGACCAGGAAACAGTAGTATTAAAAGTGTTTAATACATGTGTGAAAAAAAATAAAATAAATAAAATATTTATTTTATTTTATTTTTTTCACACATGTATTGAGCACTTTTAATACTACTGTTTCCTGGTCTAATGTAGAGCTTTTAACTATGAAAATTATGAGATGAATTGATTTCTTTGATTTCCACCTTACGAAATACTCAGGTGATTGTTATCAGTTGACCTCCCAACGCTTTATTTAAAAACAAAAAACAAAGAACGCTATATTATTTAAAAAAAAACAAACAAAAAAAAACACGGCGTTCGGTGTGATAGAAAGGGAGGAGGAGAATGCGAAAAAGGAAAGAGAAGTAGAAGGAGGAGGAAGGAGGAAAAGCAAGGGTATTCTAAATGTACCGGTGGGATGTTAGTTGAAGTGCATATACTTTTTAACCACCCTCATATGAGCTTCAGATTAATCTGTACATGTATGCAAGGGCTCATGACTTCGGATCTCTGGTTCAAAATGATTTTGGGAACTGGAAATGTCATTATTGCTCATTTTTCCTGTTGATAAAGGTTGCAAATGTTATTGTAGGCTTCGACTTTAAAAAGATTTCCGTCTTATTTCCATCTTTTCTTTTAAATTTTACACATGGTTAGGCAGTTTGGTAGAGCTCAAAAGACTTACTAGCTTGAATAACGACCTATGATTGTATAATCTTCGTTTGAAAGAACATTCAGTACATCCGATATACGTTTTATTCTGACTATCAATATCTATAATTTCTGCTTTATAGATTATTGCTTCGGTTTTACAAGCTCCATCTAATGGACATCTATCAGTTATCTCCTATTAATTCACTTCTCCAAGTTTTCCACTGCCTTAACCAGGTATTGAACTCACAACTCTTTGGGTCCTGTCACTGGATCTAACGAACGCCTTTATCCACTGTGCCATGTATCCTTAAGAATAACTGACATGCACGTTGAACTAGAACAGTCTAGTACAACGGCCGAAACGTTATGAAAAATATGGCAACAAAGATAAGGACAATAGTCCGAATAATGTAAATAGTGTACATAATACCTCATCTCAGATATTATTTAAGATATATTTCATTTTTGTGTTGTTTTCAATTCTAGTAGGAGAGTTAAAAAATGAATTCTCATTCTCAGTCTGTCATATTTAACGAAAGTTTTTTTAAAAGAAACGTTGCTGCCTATATATATATATATATATATATATATATATATATACATATATATATATATATATTTCGATTATAGGTGCTGTTCAACTTATAATTACATGAATCATTCATACAAAAAACAAATATAGAGGTTAATGATTCAAATGGCGAGAATACATCTTTGCAAACAATTTCAATAAGTTACAATAACCCCAAACGTGTATATGAATGATATGATCCCTGCTTATAAAAGTACAAAAGAATCCTCGCAAATTCAAACTCAGCGTTGCGACCGCACGTTCCAAAATAATAACATTTCTCATAGCATTTTTCGTTGTCTTCATATTACCGAGAAGTAAAAAACAAGAACAAATCTATTTCCATACCTGAGGATGTCTGTAGGAACAGACGAAAGCTTGTAAAAACTAAAAAAGATCTTATGAAACTGGAATTTATAAGCAGGGATCATATCATTCATATACAGGTTCGGGGTCAGTGTACTTTATTGAAATTGTTTGCGAAGATGTATTCTCGCCATTTAAATCATTAACTTCTGTATTTGTTTTTGTGTGAATGAATCATGTAATTATATATATATATATATATATATATATATATATATATATATATATATATATATATATATATGTATATATATATATATATATATATATGGGGGGGCGACAAAGTGTAAAATCTTTTCACCAACGTGTGTTAGGTTCGGCTTCTTCCGGTTAGAATGAAAAACTAAAAGTTAATTTCATTTATTGATCCTCTCATCCTCAAAAATACTACGCAATTTCCTAACACACAATTTTATCTTTCATTTGAACCCGAAGATGCCGAACCTAACTGCCGTTAGCGAAACGCACCGTTAAAAAGGCTTTCGACTTTTGATTGAGATACTATAATACATCCTACTAACATACATACACACACACACACACACACACACACACACATATATATATATATATATATATATATATATATATATATATATATATAGTGTTACAGATATATCGTATATTAAACAGTAAATAGAACAGAAGGGTATTACACGACTAGTGAGTGTGTGTCGGTTGACCCAGCTTTCAATCTATTCGACTGTTCTCCCTCATCCTTCTCTCCTACTAATCTTATAGTAGGCGGAAGAGTCCAACATAGACTCTTTAGAGGGAGGACACCGCAACATATATATATATATATATATATATATATATATATATATATATATATATGAGAAGAAATCTGTAAATACTATGCAATAATAATGAAATTGTCAAAGGCAGTAGATGTAGATATTACCGCACTGAAAACGATCACATCAACAAAAAAAGTGCCCAAGGAAGAATAGAGCAATATAAGAATCGATTTAAGCTGTCATCCAGTTCACACTCCTCCCCATTCTTTTGAACATGTGTGGAGGATTATTTCTTGTTTCCTGTGTAGGATTGGGTTTCCAGTTCCTTCTTGAGACTGCTTCAGCTCTATACTTTTAACGATTGTTATTTCCTACGCTAATATAAGTCCACATAGAAACCCTCTACCTTGAGTAGCTGTTGGGCCCTGTATTTGATGAATATTAGTAAAAAAAAGACAAAAAAATAGTTGCTTACTCCCTACTATTGTTTCACCAACTGACTCATCTTGTAGTCAGGGCTTGTTGACAATTTTACCACACTGTCTACGGAGAATCTTTTCAGAGGTACTATCACCATAAAGCTTCCATTAATTCGGAGAGGTAGAAAAATAGTACCACTATATCAAAATATATATGGGAAGTCGCAGCTATTATTCAGGTGGGGGAGATTGCAAGCTAAACAAAAATTTCTGTTAACAGATCTGGCAACAGATTAATGTTCTGTTTTTTTTTTGGGGGGGGGGTATTTCATGGAATATAGCAATGTGAGACGTTTCATTATATATAAGAGATATGGCACTAGAAGCAGTTGTGGTAATACTGGTACCTTGTAATCCAGTATTACCTGTCACATGATCGTGTCATCGGCGACTAAACTAGATATTCTGATTAGGAGCGTGACTAAACAGCCAGTAAGACCTGACAAAGAGCGGTCAACGGCTATCTAGCACAATCGGATTAGATTGGACTCTACAGCTATATATGCAGTCAGCGCGGAGATGGCGCATCACTGGACGGAGAGCTTCCTAGACTGAAGTCAACGACTAGGACAGAATCAACGGCCACCTGTGCGTTATCAAGGCGAGCTTTCAAGTTGTAGGACATCGGCTGTGGTTTGACATGGAGAAGGATGGGCTCCGCCAGGTCTAC
>OZ010576.1:62640282-62702782 GCA_963932145.1 Acanthosepion lycidas
GAGGATTTCGTTGATAACTAAAAGAAGAGTACTAAACTGCTGCTTGATATCTGTCTTGCTTTATGGCAACGAATTTTGGAGGTCGCCTCAAAGATAAAGAACTCGAGTCAAAAAAGGTCTGGTTCTATGGAAGGATGCTACGGATACCGTGGAGGGAACATGTGAGCAAGGACAAGATTTTGAAGAGGATGCAAACAAAGAGACATATTCTCAACATCAGGAAGAGGTAGCTGAAATTTCTGGGATACGTAATGAGAAAGAAAGGCTTGAAAAATCTGATACTCACTGGGCGAATAGAGGGAAAGAGTGACAAGGCAAAGCAATGCGTGACATACCAGCAAGTTTATGACGAAACAGGGTCTGGAAGAAGTAGCTAGAACGCAAAACATTGAGAACTACAAGGGATACGAGGAAGTGAAGAGCCATGATCGCCTACTTCCTGAAGGGACACATTTAAGAAGAATATCACTTCCACTCCTTTGTAGCTCTTAGCTTACCTCACACTCCCACGTTTTGCCATCCATTCAGATCAGTTCGTTAGGTAGGTAGCGTACTGACTTCGGTTCCTTTAGCTTTCGAAAGGGACACAGCATATAGAAGTTTAATATAAAAAGTTTAATGTAATATATTCAGAGTTTAATATAAGAAAACTTACAAAGCTGCAATTTGAATTACTCATTAATTTTTACTTGAAAACTGAACAAAAAGTTCAAACATTCGTTGCAGTCTTTTAAACTGGAATTCCATGCTTCTATTATTGCATCCGATAGTTTTTTTGTTTGTTTTTTTCATTCATTCCATCCCTAAATACATAGCAGAAATAATATGAGAGCAATATTCAATCTATGGACGAATTGTTAAACATAGTGAAAAATGTGTTTTGCATGTCAACAGAAAACGAAAACTACAGAGATTATTAAAAAATATGAAATTAATGCCAACATCAAAAAGGAAGACTCCAACTACACTAGTCCTTGTTTTGTGTTTGATGGGCTATAAAAAGGGTCGTCCACTACGAGATAGTAGACTCTTGAAGAACAAGCTACCATAGACGTTTATTGCCAGAAACTTGATTAGGTAAACGAAGCATATTTGGCAACCAGAGATTTTCATTTCATTTTTTACTAATGTTCACCGAATACGAGACTCGAGAACCACTCAAGTTAGAGGCTGACTAAAGGAAGTTGTTATATGAGTGGTAGGAATTAAGAAGTGCAGTTTATGAGCATGTGTGGCAAAGATAACGGTTAATCCGGAGAGCTCAACTGCGATCTGTCTTTGAATCGAATAGTTCCTGGAGATATAAAAATGGCAACTTACAAAAATTTTGAGATAAAAAAAAAAGTTGGTGGACCTGTACAGTTGGCGCTGCGACTAAAATAATAATTTTTGTCATTTTTTTTTTTTTATTAATTTCTGAGTTTATTTTCTTCCTATCCGGCAGCAATTCCTCTGATCGGGTGACTGGTGCTTCTTGAGAAGCGTGGAACCACCTCTTGATTGTTGTTGTTCCCAGGTCCACCCTCGCTCGAGGTGGTAGCATTTGTTAGGGTCCCAGCCATGGGCAAATAGTGAAACACCCGTAAACACCACGAAAGTATAAAAAAAATACATTTTTATATTAAAAAAATACCAGCAATACATTTTTATATAAAATGGACCAACAATACATATTTATAGTAAAATGGCCAACAAATACATTTTTAAAGCAGCATAAACAGCAATAATTTTTAACTGTAGTTGAATATATACCATTGTGTTCAAAGTAAATTTAATTGAAGCTATGTTCAGATTATTTAGATTTCGACATTAAATCACCCAAAACAAAACTATCCACAATTCATTTCAATTCATTCAAAATTATTTATATGGGAAAACTTTCGTTTATGATGAAGAGATAAAAAGGAACGGTGTAAGATTTTTTGAATGTTAAAAACGAGATATTTTACATTTTACAAGAAAGGTATTGAAAAGCTTCCTATAAGGTAGAAAGGGGTGTTAAACTAATTGTCATTATTTCGCTCAAAAAAAATAGTAAACAGAATATTCCAATATCTGTCTATATTTCTGAGATGAGGTATTATGTACACTATTTACATTATTCGGATTATTGTCCACATCTTTGTTGCTATATTTATCACAACGTCTCTGTCACTGTACGCTTCGCCTTCTTCAGGTGGTTGGAATGTCGAACTGAATCCTTTATTTCGCTCGCTGTAGTAGACTGTTCTCGTTCCACGTGCCATGTCGAATGGATGTCAGTAATCAGTTATCTCCTGTTAATTCCCCTCTCTAAGTTCTCAAGGAAACATGGCACAGTGGATAAAGGCGTTAGTTAGATCGAGTGACAGGATTCAAAGAGTGTGCGTTCAATACCTTGTTAAGGCGGTGAGAATATTCCACATTGATCTTGGTTTTTCGATTCTAAAAAACGGTAAAAAAAAAAAAAAACTTTCCGGTAGGCTTATTTATAATAAAATAAAGAAACATCTTTAACATTGGTTGGTTATAATACAGAGAGAAAGAGGGTTGATAAAACTTAGTTTCGTATCTTCCCTGAGTCAGGTAACTTGAAAGATTTTAGGAAAAAGAATCTTTAAAAAAATTGAAAGAAAAACAAAAGGGAGATTTGATAGAAGGGGAGATAACTCGTATTGGTAAAAGGGAAATCTTGATAGCAGAGACGTAAGTGCTTGAACAGAAGAAATTTCTTGATGGCTGAGTGGGGTGGTAAGAAATAAAAAAAAATGACTCGCTTTGGATGGAAATTGAATTGATGAGCGTGCACTTGAACAATGAAAGGGAGAGAATTAGCAATGATATCTCTCCGACCATTTCAACTTAGAAAAAGTTCCAATTCGATCTTTCAGTTGCGTTTCGTCCATACAAATATTAGGGCTTATGATATATTCGTCTCTTGTTTATTGTTTTTACATTATTTTTAAGTTTTATCATTTTTACTTTCACTTTTACTTTCACTTTTGCTTTCGTGTTTATAAATGTTGTCATTCTTATTCTATCATTCTTTCCGATTTTTTTTTTGTTTTTCTTGTTTTTTTTGTGTTTTTTTTGTTTTTTGTCATCTCTTCCTTATTTTTCTGTTAATAGTTTTTTCTATTTCTGTTTTATTCTGCTTTTTTTCGCTTTAGTTTTATTTTCTTACTTTTTCCTTATATCTCTTCCTTTCTCTTAGTTTTTGTAGCCTTTCATTCTTTATTTCGCCTTTTTTTATTTTCATTTAGCACTTCGTTTTTCCTATTCTCCTTTTTAATCTTTTTCTTTTGATTATATTTTCTGCTTTAATTTATTTTTATTCTGTTTTTCGTTTGATTTTTCCTTCTGATTCTGCTAAGTCAGGTCGAGACTCAATCTGTTTTATTTCCTTAAGACTTAAGAGGATCCCGACGAACTATAGACTCGGACAATCAGATATCGGCTCGAACCAATATAGGTTCAACCAATCAGTTATTTGCTGGAACTCTGAAGCCAATTTACCTTTCATACAAAAGCTGCCAAAATGGATTGTCATCAGTTAGTTCCTTTGGGAACGACTCATGAGAAAACAACTGCTAGTCTATTTCTCATGAAAGTCAGTTCGAGATATTTTCACCAAATCATCCTCAATAATCGACCTTCGTGAAATTTTCACGCACTCGTTCTTGATATCCAACCTACGCAGAGCTTTTACCCACCAGTTTTTGGTAACCGAACTATGTAAGACTGTCTTCCACTCGTTCTCGAGTACATGACGGGATAAATGCTGAAATGTTCATGAAAAGTTTATGTGTCGTATTTTATATATAATATAGACAGACGTATATGTCATATGAGTAAATTAAGAAAATTAATAAGACTACATACACATATTTATATATTAATTTTCGTAATTTACTCGTATAAACGCCAATATATTTGTGCAAATATTTTCGCACACGCACTCATTCACACAAAGGCACAAACACATGCTCATATATATATATACATATATATATATATATATTTGTCTGTGTGTTTGTAAATAGATATATATGCATGACGATATAGGTATATAAATTGCAAACATATTAAAGGTATGTGTAAGCCTGTGCATATATTCACTTTGATAGGTAGATAGATAATCTGGTGATGTACGTCAATATGAATATATATACATATATATTTGTTCTTATAAACGGGAATTTTCTTGAGTAATGTAGGGACATACAAATATTGATATTAACTGTATATACATGATTATACAAACACGCGTATATATAGGAATATCTTTAAATATATACATATATATATTTCCTTATTACACACCTTTTAATACATTTATGCATATAAAGGAAACATACGAAACCACGTAAATTTATATATTCTTGTCTGTAAGCATACATATGTATATGCATATATCATATACATATGTACAGAAAACGTCACACGCACAACACAGGCACATATACACACACACTTACATATATATATATATATATATATATATATATATATATATATATATATATATATATATATATGCATGCAATATATGAACGCACATAATATGCATAAAAATTATTTGGGCATATATATATATATATATATATATATATATATATATATATATATATATATATATATATATATATATACACAGACGCACAAATATTCTTATATATATATGCATATATGCATATCAATATACTTCAAGCGTCAAATTTATTACGTATAAATGCATATATACATGTAGTTTGTTATATATATATATATATATATATATATATATATATATATATATATATATACACACACAAATCTATACATATCTTTTAATATATACCTTTAAGATCATATATATATATATATATATATATATATGATCTTAAAGGTATATATATATATATATATATATATATATATATGGATATTTATTTGATGTTCGCACTGATTCGCTGCCGCCCTTCTGCTTGTGTGCACTGATGCGTGTCATTGGCAGGCCGAGTGTAAGTCTTTATTACGCATGCGCATCTTACTCTATACGCTATGCACTTGGTTTGTACGAAATGCATTTATTTCTACAGGCCAAGTGATTCTGCTCCGTGATTTCAGTGCCTACCATAATTCGTTTTAAGATCTTTTCGCTTGCTTTCTGAAATAATATACGCTTTTCTTTTGTTTTTGTTTTTTTTTTTTTTTTACTATTTTTCTTTTGTTTCAGTTTATTTTCTTGACTACTTTTTTCCTCTCCTCCCCTACTTTTTTTTTCCTTTCCTGAGTCGTATTTACTTTTTGTTTTCTTATTTCCTGCTTTTCGTGGCCAATGTTGGATTAGTCGACATTTGATCCCCGTAGGATATGAAGATGTCGCCGACCGAGCGAGGAGACAAGACGAAGTTTACACGGATACACATTTCGGGCAGAAGGACGTCCATATTTTGGTGGGAGCAAGTTAGTTTGCGAGGTTGCGTTTGAAGACTTCCATATCCTTATCATTTGGATGTGTTTAGTTCTTATAGACAGACTGATATAGATAGAAGCAAATGAAAGGACGAATATGAAAATATTGAGATAAATATATACACAGAAACGAACACTGATTTTAACATATATATATATATATTACTAAATATTAAAAATCAGTGTTCGTCTCTGTGTATATATATATATCATTTCACCCCAAGTAAAGCAATAAAGCTACTAAGACACAGCGGAGTTACTGAATTTGGAAGAAATGAAGACAGAAAATAACGGTTGATATTGTATTTAAATTATTGAAAATCAAACAGACTGGAAAGCAAGAAGCCAGGAAATAGTTTCAAGTGTAAAATGATGAGACTTTGCCGCCAATCAAGTACTGTGCTTCAATTCATAAAGTGTAGATACCATAGCGAAAGGTTCATCAGAACAATTATCATGAAAGTATTTATAGAAAAGGAACAGAGAAGCTTCATTGCGCCGGGAAGAAAATGACTGAAGTTAAGATGCCAGGTCAGGACCGAAGACATTGCAGAGACAGAGAGAAAAGAGCGGGTATGCCCGGTCTTATCAGAAACGTGAATCTTACATTCTCGTCTTTGATGTCTGAGAGACTGCCCCCTTTATCACTGGAGTTGGTATTTATATATATATTTCTGTCATCCCGTTTTTTCTCACAATTACAACCAAGGTGCAGCTGTTTTGAGCGCCAGAATCTGCTCCCGACTGGGACGGTGTCTCATTTCAACCCTGAACCTGATCTCTCTAACCTCACCCGAAGTGCAAAATCTTCTCTGGCATGAACTAGGAGAGATACATACTACAATTAGTATAAAATCTTATTCCATTATTGATATACTGTAAAATATACCATTTCCTATTGATTTGAGATTTCTCTTAATTCGGTTCTGACGGTGTAATGGATGAGAGAAATCGAAGAGCCGAGATCGAATTCCAGTCGGGTTCATTACATTCACTTACGCGCAAATACCCTTGGGAAAGGTATGAATTCATTTCTTCTCCTCCCCGCACATCAACTATGTGCTGAATAGCAGAACAGACTAGGTTCTATAGCCTTGGTTAGCAACCAGTCTACCGCAGAAAGAAACAGTAACCTACTGCGGGAAAATCTTCTGCCTAGTCATTCATGAACCGAAAGATACCCGATTGCCCAAACGTGTGTCACGTATGGCACTATACCTGACTGATTGAAATATAGAAACCATATTGAAAGGGACTTATCTCAGTCTATAGGTTGATAACATTCCAAAGACTCTCCTCTTGGATGAATTGGCTAATGGCTGACAGAGCAAATAGTAGAATCATGAGAAGAGATACAGAAACACCTTGAATAAAAAAGAAAACATCTCTTGTGGAATCAGCTAGTGCTAGGACCTGCCAATATAGAAAAAGTTGAAAAGTAATCCAGTGGAACCGAGGAATAAAAAAGACGATTATTAAAAAACGACAAAAGACGGTTATCAAATGGCATTAGAAGCGTTTAATTTGAATTTTAAAAGGATCGCTTTTTGATTGTATAGCTTAGAATCAAATTGGCATAATTTTTATTATTGATCCCAAAACAAGGGACATTTTCAATATATTCTGGAAAAAATGAAACTAAGAAAAGTTGCGAATAAAATACCAAAATGATTTGTGCAGCTTGTAAAAATATGCGTGATCGATCAAAAAGGGTTTGCCATATTTCATACTGAAGATTTTAGCTGAACGGTATTTGAACGGTTGAATAGATCTTTTAGGCTTGATAGTGATCAAATGAAGGCATTTCATTATGAGAATAATCATCAATTTCACTAATATTTATTGCTAGTTTTCCTCCATCTCATTAGTGTTGCTTTTTAGTTGAAGCGTTTTATTATTTTATTGTTTTACTCCCACTTTATTGTTGTTGCATTTATAGCGTAAGCATGTTTTCAAATATTGTTTTATTACAAGTTTTCTTCATATTGTTGCTTTTTGTAAATGACTCAGTCACACTATTATTAATGCGTTACATTTTTACACAATCTTCTTATTCTGTTACTTGTGTTACTTCATTTGGTTAGTGCTGGTTCATTTATTGGACATATTCTCAAGGTGTAGCATGCAAGTTGAATTTTTTTAACCATTTCACCCCAAGCAAGGCGGGAATGCTACTAGTACGCAGGGGTTACAGAGAATGAAGGCGAGAGAAAAGACTAGGAAAAGCGGTGGTGGGGGGTAGAGGTAATGATAAAAGATGAACGGGATTCAATAAGATAGAAGATGGCGATTAACGTTGCATTTAAATTTTTGAAGATTGGAATTATCAGGGAAGCCAGGAAACGGAAAGCGGGAAGTGCGAGAAAAGAAACTGTCGAAGTAAAAATGGCGGTTATCTTTGCCTAATTCAGCAGTAAAAGGGTTGAACATCAATGCCAAAATAGTAGCATAGTTAAACACATGTAGTTGCCATGAAAATGTTTGTAGAATAGACAGAGGGAATCACATCACGTCGGTGAAAAAGTAACTGAAGTCGAGATGCCAGGTCAGGATCGATTATATTGCAGGTCCTTCTTTGGATATTGTCTAGAACCGCGAGATGAGTAGCTGGAGCACCTGACCAGATATGGTAACACTATTCAATGTACGGACGAATCGTAGATTTGCAAATGTGCAATTCTGGCACGATTCAGTGATTCAATGTTCCCATTTCAAGCTAGTTGAGAATGTCAGGTCAAGAAGGCGCAGTGTGTTGCTCTCCATTAGTCTAGTATCAGCCATGACCTGGTAGTTAGATGAGAGCAGTTTCGTTTTGGAGGCATTCAAAATTACGAGCCATATCCTGTCCCAGTTAACAACTTATTGGAGGTCATTTTCAAGAGAGGCGGCCAGGTTAACTTTGTCGACTTTGACGGATATGCTATTGAGACAGAAGTAAATGCTAGTGTCATCAGCATAAATGGACACTTGGGAACTAATGACATCGGGAAGATCAGAAACAGCGTAGGACCCAGAATAGAGCCTTAGAGGACACCCGCTTTCGCGTGAAAGGATCTGGAAGCAAACCCATTCAAAACGGTCTTCATTTCACGACTTGATAGAGATAATTGGGTTAAATCAAACAAAGGTCCAGTAATATCGTAGCCCTTGAGTTTACGTAGAAGACTAGCGTGCCAAACCCTGTCAAACGACTACGAGATATCTAGAGCCACAGCACGTGCTTCGCGGTTATTATCAATAGCTTGAAATACATGTTCAATGATGAATAATACATCAGCTGTTAATACATCAGCTGTAGAGTTGGCAAAACGGAAGCCATTTGTTTGTCAGAGTGTAGATCGTGAGAAGTAAGATGCTTAACCACGTCAGCATTTATTAAAACGTCGAATACTTTGCCGAAAAGGGGTAGGAGACTAATAAGACGATAGTTAGAGGGGTCAGAAGGTTTTCCAGAGTTCTTAAAAGTGGGAACTACACAGGAGGTTTTACAACAAGCAGGAAGCAGCGAGGCAGTTGTTGTAGAGTTTAGAGAGAACTGGAGACAGCTCGGGAGGACGTTTCTTTAGGACGATGGGTGGGATCCCATCAACTCCGCTTGCCTTATAGGAGTCTAATTTAGAAATAATATCTAAGACCTGTCACGGGGTTATGCACGTATTTATTGTAAAGCCTCTGAGTGTTGAGTTGGAACAAAATTTCTGAGCGAAGCATTCAACCTTTTTGTTTTCCTCCAGGGATTAAAGAGTGCACCAGTACAAAGTGTTGGGATAAAAAGAAACAATAATAAAATAAAGTAAAATGAATAATCCTCATATGAAAGTACAATACCTATCCATGTTTAACGTGTAGGTGGGGGGATGTCTCAATGAACAGATGCTACACTTTGTTCCTGTGTTTACTGTTCTATTTCCATGACGAGACAAATCTTTGAAAATATTTTTAAAGAATTTATTTAAGTAAAGGTTTGTTTTGTTTCAATTTCTTTATATTCCACCTTATGGCTAATTTTTTTTTTTTTAAAAAAAAAAGAAGATAAACATAGATAAAACTTTATCCCCCTCGGACATATAATGCGCATTTCAGCCGATATTTCAGTGAATAGAAAAGCACTGCTGGGGAGAACAATGAATTGTGCAGCTGGAGTATCGTTGTGTTTGATACAACAGAGAGTAAACTTACAGACAGTTGTAAAGCGATTCCAAAAATGTGATATTCTGAAGGCAGTAAATCAGTAGAAAACGGCTTGTGTCTTAGAGACTTTACTGTCTTGTATTATATGATACCGAATAGAAGCAGGTGTCGAAATCACTGATTATTTTCTCCTAGGCCTACCATCGTCATATGTCTGAAAAGTGGTAAGATTTAATAATCATAGTAGAGTGGTAAAATTTAATAACCATAGCAGAGGAAGAAAAGATCTTGATATCAAAATAACACATGGGATGCGTTTTCTTGATTTACGAAGCGTTACTTGGATATGGCAAAAGGTCGTGAAGATGGAATAAGCCAGTAAAGTAGATTGAAATGTCAAAAAATTAGACAAGGGGACAACCGTATTACTCTCGTTCTTCAATCGAATGCTCTACTACTAAGCTACACCCCCATCAAATATGATTTACTAAGCGTAGCTCAGATGTTGCACAAGAGCGTAAATATACAGCACTCGGGGAGGATCAATCTCGCTACTTTAAATGGTCACGCTAGACAAACTTCCTAGCCATTACAGCACGTCGAAGTACAAAGCTTATCCGAGATGCAAGCACAATGTCAAAATTATGAAGCCTCCAGTAAGGATCGAACGCACTACTCAATCGTTAATGATCTAACAGAACAACCGAAGAAAAAACAAAGCCACAATTTGCTTATACAGTGTAACCCGGATATAAGAGAGTTGTCGGGAACGGAGAAGACGTCTCTTATATCCGGGTTTGGTCTAATTTCTATACATTAACACAGGCTCTAATTTGGGACCAGAGAAAATCTCTCTTATATCCGGGTTTCTCTTATATCCGGGTTACACTGTATTAAAGAAGGATTGAAAACATTACAGAAGTAATGTAGCTGCAAGACTGGTTTGGTAACAGTTTGCAAGACCTTTTGTTCCCGTCGTTCCATTTTCTAGTGTTTATACCTGCGGTGTTTCTGCCCCTCCCACCCAAAACTGGCAAACAGGGTCGTAACAACATGGAACTTAATTCTTCTTTCGTTTCTGAAACGAAGTATTTCTGTTTTTATAGCAGACATTTGTCCAGTTTTCGTTGGGCCAAAGCAAGATGGCTGCCACATTTTTCCTTTCCTTTTCTCTCTCTCTCTCTCTGCTAACATAAACTAATTCTCTTTAACTCTTTTCTGCTTAATATCTTCAGACCGATCTTTCAGTGTGCACGTTAATGTCGAGTGGGAGGGCAAAGTACGTAATGGGAGATCGGAATGGTTGTAAGAGTGGATTGTACTCTGACATCGAAAGTGGCCACAGCATAGGTTTATATCAATTCTGATTGTCATATTTTGGAGTCTTTTTCCTAAGCAATGGGGACATTTTATTGTTTCTGTGACGAAAATGCAAAAGGAGATCTGTTTGAAGAATAAAAAGGAAAACGTAGAATCATCATTATTGCTATTGCGTCCTATAATCTTGTACGCAAGCATTCGACTTTTCATTTGCAATATGGAAATTTGGACACATATACTTAGGGGAAAGTTCGGACTTAAAGTTCACAAAACCATATTTAAATTAACTGTTTAAAACATAAATGGGATTTTATTTTTTCTATTACGAATCGTGTCTATTGTCCTCTTTCTATTTATCTAAGAGAAAGAAAACCATCAATTATCATTCAAATAGAAGAAAAGTATTTTTATGTTTAAGGAATTCGACATGCAACCACCCAAATTTTAATGGTGGCGTAACAGCAGAATTGCCCAAATCGTGTAAAAACAAAATTGTGCATTTGTTACATATACTTTGAACCGTTGTATCCTAAAAATGATAAAAGATATCTTACTGAAATTCTCCCAGATTTTTAAAAGCTATTGGCCTCTACTTTGAGCAATAAAAATTTACAATATGATGGACTAATGGATAGCGGCTCAGATTGAGGAATCGTAGAGCCGAGTTCGAATTCCAGTCAAATCCATTACATTCACTTACGTGCTAATACCCTTCGAAAGATATGAATCCTCTTCTCCTCTATGGGTAAATAGCAGGAGAGGCCGAGTTCTATAACCTTAGATGGCAACTGGTCTATCGCAGAGAGAAATGGCTACCTACTACGGGGAAAAATCTGCCTCGTCAGTATATCAAAAGATACATGATCGCCTAAGCGTGTATCGCGCATGGCACATAACTGACTAATTTACCAGAAATGCCCCACTGCGTTATATTGTGACACAAGTGTTAGGTTGTGATACAAGGTCGGTTATTTAACGTGGGAAACCTGGGCGCGAACACTCGGGCCACTGGACAAAATTTACCCAGCCCCCGCTTACGCGGGGTAGGACACAAAACTTGTCTTAGCAGGACATAGCTGTTAAATGCCACCGTACAGATACTACAATATGATCATCGTTTCTGGACCGCGAAACACTGCAATGTATAATTACTCTCTAAGCTTAATAGATGAAATTGATCTCCAGGTTTAACGTGATGAAATCTATCATATACGAAAATAACATGTTCATCTTTAATTAATCATGGTTAAGGATCATAAGTTCATGCAGGATTGAAATTAAGTTTATTATATATATATTATTATTCCAAGATCATTTTCCAACTTATTCAAGATGTCCACCATCTAAGTACTGACCTGGCTCTACGATGCTTAACTTAGGTTAGATTGAGGAATCGGAGAGTCGAGTTCGAATTCCAGTCGAATCCATTACATTCACTTACGTGTTAATACCCTTGGGAAAGGTGTGAATCCACTTCTTCTCCCTCATGCTATGGATAAATAGCAGGACAAACCGGGTTCTATAGCCTTGGATGGCAACTGGTCTAGGAGAAGGAAAACTCTGAATTCAAAACCTGCGGAGGGTCGTTTGGGGTCCTTGTGACACGTCTCTGTAATCGGCCCTTCAAAAAGTGTGGATGGTCCTGCACGAAACCTTCACCACTATAATCAAATCTCGTGTGCTATACATGCGGGTTGGGGACCGCTTGTGAATTACAAATTCCCATGAAGCTCCAATATTGGAGCCGGCTCAACCCACCCCGGGTGAATGCCGTTACAGGTACAGGGGGTATTCAAGATGATCTTCGCCTTCTCTTGCCTTTTAACTTTCTGGCAGGGAGTAAGAAATTGCCTCACAGATTTCATGTACGATTTCATTTTCAAGTCTTTTTTCACTGCTCTTTGGACTGTCATGACTGAATTTCCTCTCTCTCATGTGCTAAACGCCTGATGGATTGAGCTTTATCTTTTCTAATTGATCTCTTTAGCTCTAAGTTGAAATTAGGACCCCTCTTTCTGTTGTGACCTCCTGATCCAGTTTTCCTCGATACTGTTCACACTTTTTAAATATATTCGCCTTTCTCTTGATGGTTTTTCAATGAAATTTGAAGATAGGAGCCAAAGTATGAATGTTGGTACTATTACCGAAGGCCTGAATGATCTTAGGGGCTGACACAAAACGATTTTAATGTGTGCTCTTTTTAGCTAAATAACTCAAAGGGTTTTTCAGTGATTTTCCCGACAAATGGTGTCACGATGGCTAAAGGTCTTATCTGGAAAATGTAACTCGATTAGTTTTGTGGTTTTTGAGATATTAAGCATTTTGTAGGATGGATAATTATGCTGTTACACGATTTGGACAATTTTGCTGTTACACCCCTATATGCAGTGTGTGGGGTGGGGGAATAAATATTCGTAGGCATAAAAATTTTAATTCATTGTATTCCCAACTAATAAACATACTTTTCCTATAATTAACTATATACAGATGTATATTATTTACATTATTCGGACTATTGTCCTCATCTTTGTCGCCATATTTATCACAACGTTTCGGCCGTTGTACGCTCCGGCCTTCTTCAAGTGGTTAGAATTTCGAACTGAACCCTTTATTTCGCTCACTGGGGTAGACTGTTCTAGTTCCACGTGCCATGTTTGATGGATGTCAGTTATCAGTTATCTCCTGCTAATTTCCCTCTGAAAGTTCTCCACTGCCTTAACCGGGTATTGAACTCACACTCTTTGGGTCCTGTCACTGGATCTAACCAATGTCATGTGTCCTTGAGAAATATAGACAGATACAGATGTATAATAAATAAATATGCATAGAAAACAGAATTTTTTTTTTTTTTTTTTTTTTGCTTAATAGAAACAAATCCAATTTATCCCTTTCAATGAGTGAAAAAAGTATTCGTACAATATTAAAAGTATACATAATCTTCATTTAATACTTTGTAGAATAGCCATTATTCACTTCTACAGCAACCAATCTCTTCTTTTAGTTCTCAATTAATGATTTACAAATTTTAGTTGGTATTTTGTTCCATTCTTTTTTGCATATGGTCCTCAGATCCGGGATGTTTGTTGGAGCTCTCGATTGGATTTGAATTTTAAAATAACGCCATAAATTCTGGATTGGGTTTAAATCTGGCCATTTTAGGATATTTACATTATTTTCAGAAATCCATTTCTTCGTAGATTTTGCAGTGTGCTTAGGATCATTATGTTGTTGGAAGACCCAATCAGAGGAAGTTCAAGTTTTTCAACCGAAATCATTAAATTTGCTTCCAAAATATTTTGATATACTGCGGCTTTTATTCTACCATCTATTACTGATACGTTGCCAGTATCTTTTGCAGGAAAAATATCACCAAACCATAATCTTGCCACCACCAAATTTCACTGTTGGAACTGGGTTCTTTTACTTGAAGGCATCGCCATCTTTCCTTCAAACATGAATTCTAGAACTATAGCCTACAGCAATTATTTCTTCAAACTGTACCAGACGATCACGCCTGATTGCAACAGACGTCTCTTTGTCTCTGCTCGTAACGAGTGAAACCGTCTCCACCCGCCCCAAGGAGCGAAATTACTGTTTGGTAATAAAATGAAGCAACATATAGCATCTCACAGGGTCAGTTCTAGGGATTATTAGCGTCTCTGCAAGAGTTTGCTGAATGGCAGCAAATCCTCAGTCCCTTCTCTATTCAATCAATTCGAAGTCCTGACATCTACAGCAGATAAGTTTGATGATTGCTCGGAAATTCACCGAAAATTATTCTTGATAATAACCGCGAAGCTCGAGCTGTTGCTATAGATCTCCCGAAGGCTTTTGACAGGATTTGGCACCCTGATCTTCTATGTAGGCTACGGTTTTAGTGAACGTGTGTTTTGATTTATTCATATCGTTCCTATCAAATAGTGAAATGAAGGTTGTTTTGAACTGGCTCGCTTGCAGATTCTTTCACACGAACGCATGTGTTTCCTGAGGCTCTCTTAGAACCTACGCTGATCTTCATAAATGATCATCCTGATGTTATCAGTTCCCAAGTAAACATTTATGCTGGTGACACCAGCATTTACTCCAGTCTTAATAGCCAATCCTTCAGAGTTAATAAATTTAACCTAGCCGCGCTCTTGAAATGACCTCCAGTATGTGATTAATTGGGGTAGGAAATGGTTCAAATTTTTACGCCTCTAAAACGAAACTGTTTTCATTTAACCGTCATGGAGAAAATTTCCTGCCTACCATCAGCATGGCCGATGCTTCTCATGCAGAGCAACAAACGGCGCCTGCTTAGCCTCAAATGACTTGAAACAGAAAGCCTACACCGAATTTATAGCTGTATATACTGCAAGGAAATGTGTCGTGCTAGAAGGTTCTTCTCGTCATAGTCTATCATGCGCATTTACGAATTTACCATTCGTCCGTGCATTGAATACTGTTGCCATATGTGGTCAGGTGCTTCTGCTACAGGTCTAGAGTTTCTTGACAGCATCCAAAGAAGGATCTGCGATGTAATAGATCCTGACCTGGCATCTCGACGTCGTGACGTGGGTTCTCGCTATCTTTCCTACAAATATTTTCATGAGTACTGCTCTGACAAGTTTTTTTCCCTGGTGCCTGGATTAGTGAGTTTAAGCGTGCTACTGGACTGACATCTAGGTCCCACACTTTTACTGTTGAATTGGGTAAATGTAACCCCCACTTCTACCCGAACAGTATCTTTTCTTGCACTCACCGATTTTGGAACTCCCTTCCGTTTTCTTGATCCCCTGATAACTACAATCTTCAAAATTTTAAATGCAGTGTCAATCGCCATCTTTTATCTTCTTGAAACCCGTTCAGCTTTTATCTCGTCGTCGCTTTCTCTACTCCCTTGCGTTCTAGTGGCATTTCCACCTTGCTTGGGATGAAATTATTTAAAAAAAAGATAAAGCTATTATTTTCCGTCACTACAAGGCAAGACTGCATATTGTAAAACTGACCTCGCAACTAGATTTTAGAGAGCTCAAATGGAAAATCTCCATCAAACCCGACATTTGGATGTTCATTTGATCTGGTCTCGACAGAACAATTTAAATGACAATGTCGAAAACTACTCCACTTCTTCCAACAAAAACGACGAAGCTTCGACGAAAATGGCATCAAAAAGCTTATAAAACAATAGAGACTTGACTAATAAATACTTTTTGTGAAGGCATTTCTAGAAAATAATACACTTTATGCATTTACAGTTTTTTGTAAGTATAGATCTCTATATCTGGACATAGTTAAATAATAAAGAAAGACAAATATAACTTCAACTTCCCAACTTCAGGATACCGTATGATATATGTTAATAATATCAGTTGCACTATCAAAACCCCATCAGTCTTACATATATATTTGTGTGTGTGTGTGCATATAAAAAAAAAATATATATATATATATATATGAGAGAGAGAGAGATGAAGAAAGAGAGAAATAGTATGTGTGAGTGTGTACATTATATTGCTAATTAAAACCAGGTTTTTGTCGAAATTTTTATGACAAGTTACCATCAGAAATTGCTTTGCAATTCAGACTAGAATGCTAATCTGCAACGTTTCATTTGTTATATTTAAGAAGGATTGAGGGTACATCGGTCGAAAAAGGAGTATAACGACAACGCTGAGTATGCTGGTCCGAGTAACAAAGCATGTACTAATGTTTTAAGCCGTACATTAATATTGGCTTGTATGAAAAGTGGATAGGAGGGGCGCTTCGAAAGTAAGACTTCCTTATCTCTACGGAAACTGCAATAGCACATGGACCGCAATTAGCACTGTTGGATATTGAAGATTTTCATCTCGAAAAAAAAACAAAAAAACGTTATTTTTCGCACATAGTCACCAAATTTTCATTATGCATTTTTCAACTGCCTACTGCACTGGTAAGTTTCTGTATTTACGGAAATATTACACACATCGTTTTTCGCCACAGTTAAAAACCATTACCTGCCTCCTGTGTTCACATCCACTGTTCGGTTTCTGTAAGCATTCAGCAAGCCTTAATAGATATCAATAAGTACATTATGTCCATTTGGAGGAATTCAGTAACCATCTCTGCGTCATATGCCATTTTGATAGACTAACGATAACTAGACTACATCTGAAGACGTGGCAAACATAATAAAAGCAGGAGGCATTATTTCTAGAGCGAAGATTGGATATATATATATATATATATATATATATAAGGTTGGTGCAAAAATAATGTCGGTTTTTGACGTATGTTTTAACGTCAAAAACCGACATTATTTTTGAACCAATCTAATATGTGTGTGTGTGTGTGTGCATGCGCGTGCTTTATGTCCCTGATTAAAACAAGATAATTCTTCATACGATATGGAAAGATGAGAACCAGTTTGAGTACATTGCAAGCAATACATATATACACACGCACAAAATCCTGCCGTATGGAGAATTACTCAAGTGTTTTTCTTAATAATCTACTTCGATGTACACAAGCGTGAAATATAAGATGTTTGTTGCTTTTCTACTTAAACGCATCATTCAAGACCAAATTATTTCCCCTTGGCTGCGTTTGTGGCTGTTGGCTCCTCGAGGACTTTGTGAAAAGTGGAGAATTATTTTCTCATTAAATTTAATATTATTATTTGTAGTAATAGTATTATTACTACTAGTAGTAGTCACTGTATGTTCAGACTTGTAGTAACAAGTGACATTTTTGGAGATCAAGTGACACCAAGTTTCCACACTATATCAAAAACCTCGCAATCCCAGACGCCTTTTCTATGGAGAGCTTTTATATGGAAAAAGACACCAGTCCCCCCCCCTCCCCCACCAAAAAAAAACGGCAAGAAGTCTTAATCAAAACTAACCTCCATTTGCACAATTTAAGAGCAAAGCTTCTAGAAGAGTGTGCTGCCGACCGATTGGTGTGCCATTATCCCCAAACCTAAAATTGGCTAAATCTTTTCTAACAGAATGAGCAACTGTTTCTAACAAGTTTGGTTAGGGAGACTACTGGTGGCCTTGTAATAATGTTTTAAATAAGAGTAAGACAAGTGATGATTTAGAAGCCATTGTAAAAGTGCAAGATAAATAACATGTTCAGAATTAAAAAAAAAAAAGTTTGCAATGAAAAGAAAAAAGGTGAAAATGATGAAACAGCAACAATCATGCAGGCAATCAATCAATATACTTAAAGCAAATCAAAATTGATAAGAAGGCAAAAGAATTCACAAACTAGGAGTTGGTGTTTTTACACAAAAGCAAGGTCGACCAAGTGAACACAATATGTCAAGTCATGTCAAAACGCAAGCCGTCCTATTTTATTGGCTAAGAAAAATATCCCAGCATGCATTCTATATCCTTCTGACTATAAGAAGGGGGAAATTTTTTGCAATCATTCCCATCCCCATTGGCAAATCAACATCTACTCTCCCTCCACTCTTCGCTCAATTCGAAGTGTTAGCATCTACTAATAAAGCAAAATGTTTTGCTCGTAAATTCTCTTCCAATTTTACTCCAATTCTGCTCCAATCTTCTGGAGTGTTTTTGCCTGACATTCCATTTAGAAATGAGTCTCTATTGTGTTATATGAATATAACTTCGTCTATGGTTTCTATCATCACCAAAATTGATCCCGACAAGGCATGTGGACTTGATGGCATTCCTGCAAAAAGAAATGTGCTTCTGAGCTGATTCCTGTTTTATCTAAACTCTACAATAAATACCTTGCTGCTTCTTGCTTTCCTGCTTGCTGGAAATCCTCTTTTGTAGTTCTAATCTTTAAGAACTCAGACGAACCGTATGATCGTTTTAAGTATCATTCTATTAGTATTACAGCTATTTTTGGAAAGTACTAGATGCTCTAATCAACTTTCAATTAGTTAAGCATCTCACCTCACAGGGTCTTCTTTCAGATAAGCAATATGGCTTTCGCTTCTTCTGGTCAGATTTTTTGTGCATTAACGGTTATGGCTGAAGTAGTCTATCAAGCTTTAAATAAGAATAGTGAAGCTCGAGCTGTTGCTCAGGATATCTCGAAGGCAATTGACAGTTTGGCGTGCTAGTCTTCTTCAAAATATGAAATATTACAGAATTTTTGGTCGAATTTTTGATCTGATTTATTCAAATCGCGAAATGAAAGTTGTCTTGAACGGCCTCCCTTCTAGATCTTTTAGCATTAATTCAGATTTTTCTGAGGGCTCTATTCTTGAACATGCGTTGTACTTAATGACCTTCCTGATGCCAATGGTTCTCAACTCGATATCAATGCTGAGGACAGCAATCATTTACTGCTTAATAGTAACTATGACCAGTTCGATACTGTCAAACTGGCAGCTGATCTCAAAAATGATCTTCAATCTGTTATTAACTGCAGCAAAAATGGCTTGTTAATTTTAACACTTCGAAAACGAAATTACACGCTTTTAATCGTCTTAGAAAACCTATTTTGCCTTCCATCATATTGGCTGATACTAACCTCCGGGGGAATGTCTCATCGCGCCTTCTCGGTTTAACGTCTTCTGCTGCCATGAAGTGTAAAGACAATATTGAATCAACTGATAGCTCTGCTACTAGGAAAATTAGTTCACTATGTCCGGCTAGGCATTTTTTCTCGCCAGAAGCTATTTTACACGTTTATAAGTTTACTCTTCGTCCATGCATTGAATATTGCTGTCAGACTTGTTCTGGTGTTTCTACAATGGAGAATGGCATCTTGACTTCAGACACATTCCCATCGCCGTAATGCTGCTTCCCCCTGTCTTTTCCATAAACATTTTCATGGTAACTGGCTCAAATGTGGACAGAGTACGAAACTTGGTACGCTCAGATCGAAGATTTAAGTGTACGACTGATAACAGAACTGAATGGAAACAGAATAACAGTACAGTAGCTAGGAAGTGATAAAAAAATTTCATCACATATGGTGCGCCAATCTTGACAATTGAATCCCCAGAGTCGCCCTTCGAAAGGAAATTTTGCTTACGTGTTCACTGTTGGCTGCTCTCACCTTCAAATTAGTCCGCTCGCAAAGTGCTAAAAACACGCACATGCGCGCACACACATCACGCATATATGCATACACGCACAGTCTGATCGCTACAGCTTTTATACAAATAGTATTATACATCGTGGTTTCGTACAAACACGCATACATAAACTTTAAGTGTTATAAATAAAATATATTTGAAAGTATATGTATGAATAAAGATAAAAAGAAAACTTTTCTTAACCGACGCGTTTCATCCTACTTTATCAAAGCAAATGAAAGGATTTTATTTTAAAACTAGCAGAATGGCCCGGCGTTGCCCGTGCTTGATTCAAAAATCATACAAGTCATCAGCAATCGCTATCACTTGACTTAAAATAGTTTTGCCCTTCCTTGCCTTTAAAGGAGTGCCCTTTGCCATGCTGATGTTGCTACATGCCATACTTCTTGCCTATCTCACACTGCGAATTTTTTCCAAGCTCTATACTAAACATTAAATCTGTTACGAAAAAAGAACTAAACAAAATGAACACAAAATGATCGGTTTTAAAAAAGGACTCGTAACCGGAAAAACCGAATGAAAAAAGAATGTTAACAACAAATACTTTTTCACACCGAACCCAGTTCTGCGGAATCAGAATCAACGTTGAGTTTAAGCAAGCGAATGAACCAATTGGAGTAACGTGCCATGCAGATTTAAATTTTTCCCACTTGTGACGAATGCAGCTATCGATTTTTTTTGCATGGTAGTTAACATTCGTGCCAGTCAGCTGTTGGCTCTCATGCTGGCCAGTAGAAAATGGCCGCAAACTACATGAAAACTGCCGCAGAAGCATGAAAAAATCGATTATTTCCACTATCGATGGGAGTTGAGAAATGCGGTCTTGGCCTTCCCGTTAACTTGGAGCATGTGCATGTAAATTTTGGTGCAAATCCATCGAAAATTGCGGCCGTGCATTCGTTAAAAACACACACACACACACACATCCTGCCTTTTATAGATAGATTGTATTTATAAACAGAAGTATAATATCGTTACGTTTTCACATTTTAAAATTTAAGAACGATCATACATCAGGCTAAAGGTGAAATTTAAGGTAAACTATGAAAGATGTTGAATATATTTTATAATGTAATTACTATTCATTATTTTATTTCAATTTGATAAACTGTGTATTTCTTTATATTAAATAATATGAATAAATAGAAGTTTATGAATGTGACCGTTTTTTTATTAAATTATGGTCAGACATTTTGGATTGGGAAAGGAGTATATATTTTAGGAAAGGAGATATTTGAAAAAATCCGGGGCGCAGATTTACATTGTTCTGATATTCAATAGCGACACTCTCAAGAATTTTCCGTCTAATTAGATTTACTTCCTCTATTAATAGTTGTGTTATTCTTTAGATCGAAGTTGTGGTTGAACTTATTTCTATGTTTGATTAATGTATTTGATAAATTGATATGTAGAAGATCATTTTTGTGTTCAGAGGTATGTGTATGTTAGAGCGTATCTATGTGTCGTGGGTGGTGATTTGCACACTTTGATATTGTTCGGCTGATCAACTGTATTATTTTTATTTGTTTAATTGTTAGCAGTGAAGAGTTTATAGACGTTAAGCAAATTTCAAGCTAGCAAATGATTGTGTAATCGTCATGTGTAATTTACCTGCCCACTGTCCACTTTTCTCACTGTGTAATCATTGAGCAGAATTAAATTCGAGCCACTTCAATTCTGAACTGCTGTCTTGTCACACGTCTCTCATTCAAGGGAAACTCTGAATGGCCTTTCAACCAGATAAAGTTCGATTTTGATAAGTATCTGTATTTGTTCAATGAACAAATTGTATTTAGCTTGAATGAACTTGATATGTCATTCTTGGTTATCGAGTTATTTCCTGGGATTTAAATCCGACTGTGGTATTCTATTATGCTGACTGAGGCCACTGAGTGCTTTATTTTTGTTATAGATATATCGTAAGTAGAATCCAGAAATATAATAGAGGTTATTAAAGAAACAAATTTTAGTAATAAATCAAATCACATTTGAATTAATTACTAATCTTAACTAATCTTAGTCTGGCATAAGTTTGAATATAGACATTCTATATGAATTGAACTCACGTCAGTTGCATTTGGATAAGCAGCTACATAAATTCCATTTTGATCAAGTCGTTCCCTTACTTCTTCTCCTCAGCCTCAGGTACTTTGTTGGACTTAGGCATTGTCCAGATTCATGTGAGGGAATAAGCCGTTAGCCTACCGGGCTGGCCCAATGTTAGAAGCGAATGTGACACGCTTGGGCGATCATGTCTTATTTCGTTACAGGATTTGCCCAAGGATATTTGCGCGTAAACGAACTTGACCGGAATTCGAACTCTGCAGTCCGATTTTGTTATCTATTACACAATCCGTGCATGCAAGCTTACAGCATCTGATATTTCCAAGCAGTCACCCATCTGGCTACTGACTAGGTTTGACCTTTCTTAACCGGACGTTTCAAGATAATATATGAGTGTCGTCTAAATTTACGAGATGAGAACTTGCTCTTATTTGACTGTTCAGAATAGTACCCTAATCTTTCGATCAGAAAATTTCGAATGGTGTGTTTTGGTGGTGTCTGAAATTTAGAACCATAACGTCGCCATCATTCTATGAATAATGTTAGCGTATACTACGCCTCTTTATTGTTTTGATTACTACGTCATGAGTAAAGAATTCTTAAAATATTTAAGCTTATTTCTCATTCGATAATCCCTGAGTATTGTCCAGTGTCTGACTATCTATCTATCTATCTATCTATCTATCTCAGTCTATTCTTATCTATCTATCTATCTATCTCAGTCTATTCTTATCTATCTATCTATCTATCTATCTATCTATCTATCTATCTATCTATCTATCTCAGTCTATTCTTATCTATCTATCTATCTATCTATCTCAGTCTATTCTTATCTATCTATCTATCTATCTATCTCAGTCTATTCTTATCTATCTATCTATCTATCTATTTATCTCAGTCTATTCTTATCTATCTATCTATCTATCTATCTATCTATCTATCTATCTATCTATCTATCTATCTATCTCAGTCTATTCTTATCTATCTATCTATCTATCTATCTATTCTTATCTATCTATCTATCTATCTATCTATCTATTCCTACTTAACCGTTTATGCATGTATCAATATATTCATATCTATCACTTCATACATCTAAAAATCAGTTTGTTCCAGTCTTATTCATATCTATATAACTATTCATATCTAACTACACACACACACACACACACACACACACACACACACACACACATATATATATATATATATATATATATATATATATATATATATATATATACTCATACTTGATGTGAAAATAATTCTACATACTGTAAGGGATTCTAATACATTTAATTGTTCTTAAAAGAAATATAGTATATTAAAAATTAAAAGTGAAAATATTTTTCAAATCGTAGTTACATAAAACGTATTCTAACCTAAAAAAACCCAAAAATCTTTAAATATACAAATAGAAAAAAATGCCGTAAGAATTTTTGCCGTTAACAATAAATTTTAAAAAATCCAGACGACATGCATTTAACGGATGTCAGAATTCATTGAAAAATACATCCCTACCCCTACCAAGACGTAACTAATAACTGATACATCAAAATACAGCGAAAATGAACACGCAAACACCCCTTGTCTGGTTGAATTGGATTTCTCTGTATCCTTGGAAACGTGAATTATGATTTTTGTTGTGTCTTTAAAACCCAGTAATTTTAAAAGTTACTCCAAAATTCGCTTGAGGATGAAATGGAACTAATGTCTTTAATTTAATTACAAAATTAAATACGGAGCTTTCAGCTTTCAGTTTTGAAACATGGTTAAAATTGTGTAGCGAAAAAAAACATGTTTTAAATCAATTAATTTATAATATTAATGCTCTGTAAATTTACATTGAGCACTATTTTGTAAAAATAAAAAATATCTATAAGAACACCGGCTTATAAACAAGCTTGATTAAAAGGAACCGACAAGGTGTGACTATTTAATTTTTTATAATACTTTCGGATCAGGGGTTGAATATTGTGCTCCAATTTGTGGATAGGTTCATATTTCCTAGTTGTTCTAGGTCCATATTTCGTTATGATAGTGTTCCATTATTTTCGACCATGGCTGTTATTATCAGGAACCAACGGATGGTAGTTAGAATTTTGACTAAATCATGGCATTGTTTGGGAAACTGAATGTGTGAAATAGTTTAACGTGACGTCATGTACAACGATTATTTGGAACGAAGCCGCACAACATACGTATGTGTATATATATATATATATATATATATATATATATATATATATATATATAATATATATATAGTTTTAAAATCCATATGGGTTATAATTTATTTCGTGGATAATAATAATATTTCAAGCGAAATTTTAAGAATCCCAAATCCTTCAAGCGAAATTTTAGGAATCATAAAAGTTCCTAAAATTTCACTTGAAGATGAAACGAGACTAAACATCTCAATTCAACTTAATTTTAATAATTACTTGGATGATTTCGGCTCTCGTTTTTGAAACATGAGAACTCTTATATAGCGAAGGAATCATATTTTTAAACAAAAAATATTATTATAATAAAGCTCTACTTATGTATGGAGCACTGTCTTCTTAAAAATAAAAACAAATATACTAAGGAACTCCGGATTATGCACCCAACGTGTGCTTTTCTATTTTCTGCATACCTGCGCACTTATATATATATATATATATATATATATATATATAAGATACATAGGGATTGATTATTTTTACTTCTTTTTTTATGCATTTCTTTTTATTTATTCTATTTCATCTATTCTAACGGAAGTGGTTTGTTAATTTGTTTATTATTTGCTTGGGTTAATTTATTTTACTTGTTTTTTATTATTATTTTGTTTATTTTTATTTATTCTTTTCAGTTTTCGATTTTTAAGTAACCTAATAAAAAATTTGTTTTCATGTCTGCATTTTAAGATGAGCTCAGATCGTTTATTTAATAATTTATTTTGGTTTGGGAAGGTAATAATAGCTATTATTTTCCTCTACGCAAAGTTTGCAGGTTTTGGATTGATTGTTGTCGGCTGCACCAATATAAATAGTCGAGAAAAAGCCAACACTCTCGGCCTGACGATTGCGTCTAGTATAAAACAGCCTGTCGCGTCTGAGTGTTGACTTCATTGTTCAGTTTCATATTTACATTTACTCTCTATCTCTGTTATTGAGCACGTTATCCCATAAATATTGCACACCTTAAAACTATATTTCTTCATATATATATATATATATATATATATATATATATATATATATATATATATATAAACATTTCTTAATTTATGTTTTATCTGATTCACTCAGAAAATGAATTGTTTTTAAGACGTGGATTTTGATTTTAAATAAACATTTTTAAAACTTTTCGCTTGAATTTATTTTCTGGGATGAGACGTACACAATTGCCATGTCTTAGAAGCTTTTTTTTGTAGAGAGTAAAATGGAAAATAAAGTTTTCTGATTTACAATATTTACATCGTTCGGACTGTTGTCATCATCTTTATTGCCATATTTACGACGTTTTGGCCTTCTTCAGGTGATATACTTTGATACATGGCTCGTTGGTTGTGTAATCACAAGAGTGACTTGAGCCAATGAGTTGTGAGTCCAATATTTAGCCACAGCAGAGGGATCAAAACTTGGAGAGTTCAGTTACTGAAGGGATCTAACTGAAACTGAAATATCCAAAAAGGCATGGCACGTGGAATCAGAAGAGTCTACCCCACTGGACTAAATAAAATGTTCGGTTCGAAATTACAACGTATATTAGCTGAAGAATGTCGGAGCATACAATGGCCGAAACGTCATTAATATGGCAGCGAAGATGAGGACAACAGTCTGAACAATGTAAATAGTCTTAATAGTTACAATACCTCATCTCAGAAATACAGACAGACGCTGAAAGTTTTTGACTTATTATGAAAATATACTCTCAGAAGACAGAAATGTGGTTCTACAGGATACTGTTGAGAATATCATGGACAGAAAATGTGATTAATGAGGAGATTCTAAGGAAAATGGAAACAAAATGGAAGCTTTTAGCTAGAACCAGAAAATGGCAATTGAAATTTCTGGGTCGCATAATGAGAAAGGAGGTTTTGGAAAAATTGACTCTTACAGGACAAATCGAAAGCAAAAGTGACACTGGGAGGCAGCTGGTCTTCTAAATGATGAGCTGTTGTGAATGAAGAGCAAAATAGTAAAAAGCGCTAGATAGTATTAGAAGTTGTGGAGAGTCATGACCACACACTCCTTCAGGGAGTTTGTTGACACGACCAGGACAACCGCACCTCTACTTCCCGTCGTGGATACGTTCAGTCTAACTGTAGACATGACCGGAACGACCGCTCATTTTATAACATTGGCGGAAAATTTCTGGATGAATTTGGAGCAACGGATTGACATCAAGTTTTGTATGAACATTGGTAAAAGTTCTAGTGAATCTTTGGTATTATTAAAATAGCTTACGCTGAACATCTTACAAAGAAATAGAATATTTTAAGGGGCACGGGCAGTTCAACTGAGGGCGAGAAGACGTGAACGATGATGTTAGGAAGTGGGCAATGAAAAGTGCAAAGAACAGGTTCAAAGGTGGACAGAGTGTGAATATAGGTGCGCTCAGATAAAAAATTATACCTGTGACAGAACCACTGGATAGGAATTGGGAAACATAGCAGCAGATTCTAACTGGGAATTCGAAAAAAAAAATCGTCAAATATGGCGCTTTGATTCTTAGCAGTTTAATTCTGGGAATGGCCTATTGAAAGGAAAGTTTACTTACCTGGTCACTGTTGGATTTTGTCACCTTCAAAATAGCTCACTGATGAAGTTAGAAAACTTTGCTTTCATAGTTTTATTTCGGGAATGAAAATCTCTCACTTCATAGTTCACAGTTATTTAATTTCCAGTATTTCAAACGGATGCAAATATAAACTTTAAATATTTACATAATTTTATGTACAGATATATCGAGATAGATTAAGGTATATAATTTTTCCTCTGAATAGAAAGGATGAAGAATGTTTGATATACACTCTTATTCAAGAATTTCAGTACGAGGCTTTGATTGGGAATTATTATAATATAAGATGTGCTCCAAGAAATACCAGAGGTCTGAATCGAATGTTCATTACAAATCTTTGATCTCAGAGAAATTGATCAGTGGTCACTCCAACACGTACTAGGCTCACCTTAAAAGAGAGCAATGTAAGCTTTGTATTCGATGTCACTTCACAATGTCAAAATAGCTAGGTACCGAAGAAGGTATCCACATAGTCACCAGGTGTAGAATCGGGCTTCACAAGAGGATGGTGACTACACAGACATAAACATGATATAAACGTCGCTGAATATGCACACACAAGATAATCAGATGATAAGAAGTGAGGAAGGAGTGTCCCGCATATTGCCACGAAAAGATCGAACGTTCTACGTATATTCCCGGAACCACATACCATTCGGAGCAGAGTCCAGAAGTGAAGAAAACATTATTTTATGAATTAAAAATTTAGTCACGTATTCTTAACAGATTTTATTAACATATCAAATTTGTTTGAAATACTGCTTGTTTTTAAAAATTTAGAAATATTTTTCTCAAAGTTTATTTACTAAAATAACTATTCAGTACATGCACGGGCTATATAAATGGACAATCACTAAAAGTGAATTTCAAGACCCATCAAATAATTGCAAAAATTCATGAGTTCTAATTGGCACTAGTTTTTGATTTGGTACCGATTTCTGGTGTGTTCTAGATTGAAAACTTACGTCGTTCAGTTTCGGGTCAGATTTTGCTAACGTTTTGTACACAAATGAAATCTTTAAAGATGGAGGGTGAAAAGTTACACTTTCGCCATATTATGCTCAATGAATTTCGCAAACTGCGACAAAAAAAAAATTCAGAAGGTTTATTTGAATCGTACTTCAGCTCCTAGGACAGTCAAAAGGTGGTTTAACAGATTTTGTCCGAGGGGGATTTTTACCTAAACGATCAACCACACTCCGGATGACGTTCCGACGTCGATGAAGACGCTCTGCAGAGAATAAAGCGAAGATTTCGACGCAAGAGATTGCTAAGAGTTTGACAATCTATATCTCAACAGCCTTTCGCGATTTGAAGAGACTTGTGTGTGAGAAAAACGGCTGATTTTGGCAAATCGAAAAGGTGTTATTTTTGACCACAACAATGCAAAGCGGCATGTTGAAAAACAGATCATGCAGAAACTTAAATGAAATGGAAAATGCTCCAGCACATACCATATTCTCCTGACTTTGTGATTTCTGATTTTCATTTGTTACTTTCTCTAAAGAACAATTTAACTGACAAAAAATTTGGCTCTGTACAGTCAGTCCTAGACTACCTCACAACCATCTTCCAATACAATACATGACGTTTGTACGAAAATGGCGTCGACAAATTTATAGAACGATGGGAGACAATTGTTAAAAGCAATGGAGACTATGTACCTGACTAATAAACGTTTTTGTGTGCTCCTGTAAAATCTTTTTTTAAATTTTCTAATCGAGCACAAACATTTACAATGATCTAGTATTTGTAAGGTGCTACTTTTTCTGGTATTATTTCCAAGAATTATATTATTTTATCATATTTTGTTATGTCAATTAGAAGTCATTTTTTATAATTCTAACACCAGAAGGTATATCAGCAAAGTGACGCTGGGGCACAAATGCACGAAACACAATATACCTATCAAAACATCCAGTCTGCTTGGGTTACGCACACGCATCACAACCAAATTCGAACGATATTGTAACAAGTTTTGCCAGAAGCAACGCATAACCTTGCGAATTTGGCGCAGTTCAATATATGTTCTCCTGATTTAGCTCTTTTGGATTTTCATTTGTTCCGGTCTCTGGGGAACAATTTAAATGACAAATGATTTCGTCAAGTTCATTTGAACAGAAACGATCAGCTACCTTCCGACGACGATGAAGATGCGCTAGTTTCCATAGTGAAGAATAAAAAGATTTCGACGGAACAAATTGATAAGAGTTTCAAAATCCATGTTACAACTGCCTTTCGCCATTTGAATAGACTTGGGTTCTAGAAAAACTGCCGATTTTTCGCAAATGAAAAAGGCGTCAATTTCCAGTACGACAATGCAAGACCGCATATTGGAATGGGAAGCCCTCTACCACTTACCATATTCTCCTGATTCAGCTCCTTAGGATTTTCATTTGTCTCTACAGAACAATTTAAATGACTGAAAATTTGACTCTGCACAGTGAGTCGAAAATTAAATCACCATATTTTTCCAACAAAAAAACACGAAGTTTCCACAAACAAGCTTTGTAGAACGATGTTAAAAACAAGGGAAATTAACTTGACTAATAACTGTTTTTTGTTAGTCTGAAAAATGTTGTTTTTAATTTTCTAATCGGCTATGAACATATGCTGAGATCTAAGACACTGTTGCAGCTAAAACGATACATTTTCCTGTATTAACATGTTGACCACCAGGGATCAATAACAAAATCTGACTTCAAACGATAACTTCATAACCAACTTAAGCAATAAAATGTTTTATAGGTTGAGTTATAGCTTTAACTAAAGTCTTAACATTGTTTTCATTTTAAAAGTAACAGTGAAAATAAATTCGTTATTGGCACCCGTAGATAAAAATGTATCAAAATATGTCAAACATGTGATAATTCATAATCGGCGTCACAATAAAAAAAAAAAACCTACAATCACGAGTTATCTCACGTTTGGTAGTCAATGTGTTAAAATGATAATTTCATATTTAGCTAGCATTGCTATTACTAGCCAATTGGGCACCTCGGCGTGGTGTAATGGTTAACAAGCTTGTCTCGTTAGGTCAGTTACAACTCAAATGTGAGTTCGATCCTCACTAGATGCCCCATACTTTCGGCCTTGTGCCACATCTAGGCTATGCTTGGAAAATAACTATTACTAGCAAACAAATCTGCCTTAAAGTCTATAGTAACAGCTTAAACTTTCATTGTTCTTGTCCTAGACAAACAGTTTATTTAACATTGACTTATATATCTATTGAGGATAGTAGCAAGAAAGCGTCATTATTATTAATTACTTATTTACAACTAATAACAGACGAAAGGTCTACGGATCGCTTATCTTTCCATTTGAAATCGAGTGAAATGCTTTGTTTCCTGAAACTTTTTTCTGGTTTAGATCAAAGCTTATTCAACCGATTTCTTCCACTTGAATAAAATTCTGTTCATTCAGAGTATAACTACAATTACGAAAAAATCTTACAGAAATAAAATCTATTTATTTCTAGTAGGTTGGTGCAAAAATAATATCGTTTTTGACGTATTTTTTAACGTCAAAAAACGATATTATTTTTGCACCAACCTAATAGTTACAGTCTCCAATTTTATGAAGTCATTTCTCTTCGAGTTAACAAGGGTTATTGATAAACTTATTGATTGATAAAAATGTCTCATTCAATACTGGTAATAAAATTAACTTTTCCTCTTTAATATTATGAGCGTTGACACATTAAAAAGGGTTTCCAATCTTCTAAGGTTATAACAAATAAAGTAATACAACTAGTATCAAAATAAAAGTCTATTTGTTTCTGTTCAAAATAACGAAGGAGATTGATAAAATATTTGTTTGTTTTTTCTTAGCGACGTATTAACTTCTTATGGGTCATTGAATGCCGAAATTTAATTTTCTGGCGAGAATTAGTAATTTTTTTTCAAAAATGTATTACTGTTAATATTTTTTTATATTTTTCAAAAATGTCTGTCTGGTAATTTTTTTTACTATGAAAATTTGTTATTTTTACTATAAAAATGTATTTTAATACTTTCATTGTTTTGACTCCAGTTTGGGAGTTAACTAATTACCCATAGGTAGGACCCTAATAGATGGTACCACCCCGCATCATGTTCAATCTGAGAACAGCAATTAAGAGCTGGTTTCATGCTCCTCAAAACCTCGCTATCAGAGGCCTTGCTGCCACTTGTAGTTTATCGTCATACTCAGGACTATTGTTAAAACTTCCCTATCATATAAAACTAGTTTAACTATATAGAATAATGAAATTGGTATCAAAATTAAGTCAATTTATTTCTCTTTCAAAATTATGAGGGTTGACTTATTAAAAAAATATCCAGTCTTAGAAAACAAGTAGGAAAAATGAAACTGTTATCAAAATAAAATCCGTTTCTTTTCAAAATGACGAAGCTAGATTGATAAGTCTCTAGGCCTATAAAACCAGTTTTAAGCCGATAGAATGATGAAACTTGTATCAAAAGAATGTGTATTTATTTCTCCTCAAAGTTAGATATTTATTTTTAAACATATTCACTATTTAGAGATACACGTTTTTCCAAACGCTCTATCAACTTTTTCATTTGATGAAGAAAGTTTCTAATTTGTCTTTTATTTACTTGCAACCTTCAACTTCAGCACTGTATTTAAAAAAAAAAATGCTACAATTTCAATGACTCAATTTTGGGATGAACAAAAATCTGCTACTGTGATATCAGGGTTGTAAGAAGGGTGCACAGAAATTATGAATTTGAAGATTTGCGCTGCTATTTGATTGCAATAAAACCTTGTAATAGACTAATGCAAATAGTCCGTGTCCGGTATTATTCTACAAAGGAGGCATGAACCGAAACAAAAATACGGTATCTACATCTTAGTATCATATAGTTTACGGTAAGTAAACCATTTTAGGTTAACTTTGTAGAAAAAGAACGAAGATCATTTACTTTTTATAAAATATGTCCAGGATAATACCCACAGCTGCAATATTTGATTACGGTAACTGGGGTCGTATTACGCACGAGCTATATAAAAACTTCAGATTTCTCAGAAAAAAAATTCTGGGGTTGCACTACCTGTAGTAGACTTATACACGAGTATATAAGGTATGCACAATTTTCCATTTTCATGGCGGAACAGAAGATGAGACAGGGAAACATCGAAAAAAAGATAAGGAAGAAGAGATGGATATCCTCATCCACTAGTCTTTTTTTTCATTACTATTTCTCATTCTAAGTTAGTTGTCAGGAGTCTAAAACAGTGAGATGTCTTGGATCAATTATCAGTGAAGAAAGATCCAGAAGAAAAATAGTTTCAAGCAAAGCGGTTGTCGTAAAACTGAGAACAATCTGGAAAACAAAATCTGCCTAAAATCAAAGATCAGACTGGTGCGTATATTGGCCCATTCAATCATTAAGGACACCTTTGAATCTTGAACATTAACATCAGAATTACCACAACGAATCCAAGTATCAGAAATGAAACATCCAAGGTATCTCCGGCGTCGACCACATCATACATGGCATAGTACGAGGCGCCATCAAAGAAGAAACAGGTCTATTGGAAGAATTCATAATCAGTGATGGGTTTTTTTTCCGTTTTTTCTTCTTTTTTTCTTACTGTAACTTTTTATTTATTTTAAAGACGCATTTAGTTTTCATTATCTCTACTGGAATTATTTTCAGGTTTGGTTTGTTTTACGGGATATCAATCTCTTCCAGATTATTTATGCCGAGTTTTATCATTTTGATAAATAATAGAAGGGTAGATATAGGTTTAGCTTGCACAAGAGTCAAAAGGGTAGACATGGCTTTGGCTAATACGACAGTCAAAAGGGTAGACATGGGTTTGGCTAATACGACAGTCAAAAGGCTGGACATGAGTTTGGCTTGTACGTGAGTCAAATAGGTAAACGAATATATAATAAAGAGGTGTCTTCCTTTCGTTTTTTATCCTTCTGCTCGAGTATGCTGTTAACGTTCTCTTGACTCCAACTGATAGGGCTGCTTTTCTGGAATCAGACTTATAGACTTTTTCCGCATTTATATAAATGTTTTAGAAGCTATGTGCCGATAACAAACGATAAAGAAGCTTTCAGATTTATTTTGAAAATTAACAGTAGCGAGGATTTTACACAAATGATACAGCTCAACTTAGTAACATTGTCATAGATTTAGTCCAAGTGGTCAAATGTAGTCTTCTGTGTAGTTATCTGTTTAAGTCATCGTGAATGATTCTTACTCATATAACATTACATGGAAAAGAAGACAATAATTAAATATAATGACATTTTTTACCAATGATATAAGAAAAAGTAACTGTAAAATATAGCGCGTATAATTAAAAGAAAATCACTCAATTTGATCTGACTGTCGTTTTTTTTTGCCGCTCAAAGAACTCCCTTAGAGTCGTTGCGCGACAGTTTCGCACCTTTTCCTCTTTCTTTCCAAATCTAGGTCTTCGCCTTTCCCAATCTTTAAATTACTCTCTCTCTCTCTCTCTCTCTCTCTCTCTCTCCCCATCTTGCTACCTTCACCTTCTGTGTCTTTCGGCCTTTTTCTCGCGTTCTGTATCGCCATAACTTCATCTTTCTCAATATTTATCTCTTTATTGTTATCTGGCTATCTTTCTGAGATGAGGTATTGTAATTATTTACACTATTTACATTGTTCGGAATGTTGTCCTCATCTTTGTTGCCACATTCACAACGTTTCGATCGTTGTACGCTCCGGCCTTCTTCATATGATTGGAATTTCGAACTGAACCCTTTATTTCGTCATCAGAGTAGATTGTTCTAGTTCCACGTGCCATGACTCCTCCGAATGTCTCAGCATCAGTTATCTCCCTTTTAACTCAACTCGCCAAGATTTTGTTTACCTCAGCTGTAGCCAGGTATTGAACTCACACTTTTTGGGTCAAATCACTGGATTACTTCAACCAATGCTTTTATACTTGAGGATGCATAGCCAGTGTCCAAGCAAGAGAAAGACTTTGTCTTTATTACTCTTTTCTCTCTCTCTCTCTCTATTTTTTTTTATCTCTCGAATCTTATAGTATGTCCATCTCTCTATTTTTTTCAGTGCTTCTCTTTTTCTCTAACACTTTATTCTTCTGTTGCCCTATCGTCTTTTTCCCTTCTCTCTGTCTCCATCACTCTATCTCTTTCTGTATTTAACTCTTACATTCTCTACTTACATTATTCTATCACTGTGCCGCCCTTTACCTCCATTGATTTATCTCTCTCAATGCTTCTTCTCTCTCTCTCTCATTTGATCTCTACTTCCTTCGCTCTCTTTTTTTTTCTCAGGTTATCTCACTGTATTTCCGTTTCTCACTTTCACTGTATTTACCCTTCTCTATCTCACTCCACCTCCATCACATTTTATCTGGTAACTCTTCTCTCTCCCTACATACGCTCTCTTCTTCTATCACTATAAATCTCATTATGCTTATCTCTCTGAATTGTTTACTTCTATCGCTCTCTCATTCTATCTGTTTCAGTTTTTTTTTTCTCTCTTACTCTCTCCCTCTTTTTCTACTTCAATTTCCTCTGTCTCTCTAAGTTTTTCTCTCTTTCTTTCGCTTTTTTAGTTTCTGCCCGAGACTATGGGAATTTTTTCTTTGTGTTTTGTTGTTGTTGTTGTTGTTGCTTTGTTTTGTTTCCTTTTTCTACACAATACTCACAAATTTCCTTGTCTTTCTTATTTCCATTTCCTTTCAAAGATTTAAATCTCCGTTTTCCAAATTTCCGTCTTCTTAACAATAGTAATAAGAAGATTGGTCTTATTATTATTATTATTAGTAGTAGTAGTAGTAGTAGTAGTAGTAGTAGTAGTAGTAGTAACTTGTGTAGTAGAAGTACTATTAGTATTAGGTTGGTGCAAAAATAATGTCGTTTTTTGACGTTCAACTTCAAAAGAAAAACGACATTATCTTTGCACCAACCTAATAATAGCAATTATAGTCGTAGTAATGAGGGAAATAATGAAAAGAGAAAAAATAATTTTATTCCATCAACTCAGATTGTCATTCTTCACATTTTGCTTTCTTTTCTATTTTTCGCTCCCCGATCTCATTTTTCTCATCTTTTCTTACAAATCTTCTTTCATCTTCTGATTATTTCTCTTTTCCTATTTCTTTTTATCCACTTATCTTCCCTTCTTTCTTTCTTTCTTTATTTTTCTTTCTTTCTTTCTTTCCTTCTTTCCTTCTGTTCATTTATTGTTCGTCTTATTTTAACATAACTTATTTTCCTGTTATTCTTCTTATTTCTTTATTGTCTTTATTTCTTTTTATTCTGTTCATTTATTGTTCTTTTTATAAATTTTCTTTTTATTCGCTCTCTTCTTCATCATTCTTTACTGTTTCTTTTCTTTGTCGCTGTTGCGTTTCTTCTTCTTCTCCTCCTCCCCCTCTTCCTTTTATATCTTTGCTGTTCTTATTTCCTCTTCTTCCTTTTCTTTTTGTTCTTTATTTACAGTTCTTTCCATAAACTTGTTTCGTTTTTTCAGTCTATTCTTCATCATTCTTTACAGTTTAGTTCCTGTTGTTATTGTTATTGTTGTTGTTGTTGTTCTTCTTCTTCTTCTTCGTCGTCGTTGTGTGCTGCCTCTTCTTCTTCCTGTACTTTATATTTTCTTCCTATTTTTTTAATGTCTTTATTGCTATTTCTTCCTTTTCTTTTTCCTCTTTATTCTTTTCGTTTACCATTCTTTTTTATAAAATTTTCTTTTTTCACTCCTTCATCATCTGTTCTTCTACTGTTCTTTTCTGTCTTTCTTTCTTACCTTCTTTCTTTTTTCTTCTTCTTCTTCTTCTCTTTATTCTTCATTACATTTTCACCTGACTATAATTCGTATCGCCTTTCTTATCTTTGCTCATAGATTGTTTTTCACTCTCTTTCTTTGCGTAAAATGGTTCCATTATCGCTTCTCTTCGATTCTTTATTCTTTTTCTCCTTCACCTTCTTTTCAAACTTTTTTCTTTTCTTCAATCTTTTGTCTGTTCTTCCTATTTCCTTCTCTTCTGTCTTCATTTGCTTCATTTTCCTCACCCCCAAACCAGTCAGCGCCTGCAGCAATGCCTTCTATAAAGGCGACATCACCTCAGTAAAATATTCGAAAAGATGTAGAATAAATAAGTCGATGAAAAATTAACCACAAGAAAATCGCACACAAAAAGGAGAAGTATAAAATAGAAGTAAGAGAGAAACCAGAAAAAGAAACAAAAGATTGAAACACAAGAAGCCATTAAACGTAAATTCTAAAAAAAATAAAGAAAGAATGTAGCAAGTAGAAAACAAAGATTATTTTTAAAAAACAAAAAAAAAATGCTCGTACGCATAGAGACAAACGCATGGAAATACAGACACATGAATAGAACAACCAATTTGCTGAACAATACGAGTCTGAGCAGTTTTAAACAGAAGAGTCTCTTCTGTTAAAAGAACAAAAAAAAAACGTAAAACAAAATTACGCAGATATAAACAAGACTTGGGTTAGGTCCACGCATGTGCACACATACATCTCAGGGCTCACGCATGCGTGTAGAGAAAAATAACCAACAAACATATTTAAATTAGAAAAAGCAAGCAAGCAAACAAACAAACAAACGAGCGTTTAAAAGAATAAAAAAAATAACTTCAACTTGACGGTGGGAGGAATAGATTAAGTCAAGGCAGAAGGTTGCAAATCTGAACGGAGAGAAATGTTTGAAGAATGGCAATAGATAAAAATAAAATAAAACGAATAAGAAAATGAAAGATTTAAAAAATATTACTATTGAACAATTTAAAACATTCTTTCAGAGAAAGAAAATCAGAAGGAAATATAGTAACAGAGAAAAAAAATAATGTATCAATATATAATAATTCCACCCAGAGAAATATAGACACAGGGTTGATATCAAAACTCGTGTCTTACTGATAAACACATAGAACCCCCACCCAGCCCCCCAAAAAGCTCGACTAAATTTAAGAAATAGGACATTTATATTTCTTGAAAAAATTTTCTGATACCCTCTCCACCACGCTCGATCTTGTTAAAACTACTTTGTTTATCAAGTTCGCTCTTTTCAACAGAATTCAAGCAAGAAAATGTAATTATTATTATTATTTTTATAGTAAGGCTCATCCTGTAGAAAACCCGGGACTACTCTAATTAGAGGATTACGTTAAGGGGCAGTTTATATGGTTAAGGGCGGAAGATAATGGTTAACTCTAGTTAACAGGTTACGATTGTAGTGATCGAGGAAATATCCTCTTGGAAGTCTGTTCCACAGGGCAGGGATTCGCTATTTGAGTGAAACATACTTCTCGACGATGGAATACGGATGGGGTTGCCGTGAATATTAGTCCTGACGTAATCAAGGAATGTAGTTCGTTCGAGCACTTTCCATGGTAGTACCAAGAGAGCAGTGAGAGACTCGCCACATCCCGCCAGTGAGAGAGAGAGTAGAAGATGGAAAATAATTATACTTCAACAAGGACTCGGAGACGCTTTTAAGCTCTATCAACTCTGGAAAGCCGGGACTGGGCAGCTCCCGCCCAAACATGGCAACAGTCCTCCATTTTCAGTTTCATCCGGTTCTGATAAAGGTAGATTTTACATTAGAACTAGGACTATTATCTTCATTTTTGTTGTTTTCATCACAAACTCCAGGCTGTTTTTTCTTCGTCCTTCATCAAGTACTTGCCGATCCGGGTAATCTTCAAGGAATTTTGAATTTAACACTTTCTTTAAGCTACCGGGTAGATTCTTCTCGTTCCGCTGTTCATGATTATGTATATCTTGTATAGATCATATTTTGTACAGCTCATTTATTGCCCGCACTGTTTACACTGAGGGTAAGTTTACACTACCCGGCCCAGGGATCGAACACACAATTACTATATCTCTAATTTACGAACAATAGTGGATTAAAAAAAATAAGTGTAAAATCCCAAGTGTAAATAACAAAATTTTAACATAAATAGTTATTGTTTATTCAAGTTTTTACTTGCGGAATTTTATTAGTATTATTCCATATGCCATATCCGTACAGGATATAAGCGATTATGACTCTCCACAATTTCCTGTCCTCTGTAACTCTCAATAAATTTTGCCTTTTTGTTAACTCACCTAGAACTTGCTCGACAATGCATTTACTCAGCCTCGATAGGGGTAGGTCAGGTGTTCTTTTCCTCTGTCACTATTTCGTCTTGAGTATAACGATAAACTATATCGGGCAGCAAGAGCTTTGGTCAGAAGATTGGAGGTTTTGGGAAGTGTGGAACCACGTCCTAAATGTTATTATTCCCATGTTCACCATGACCCGGGCTGGTAGCACCTGTTAGGGTCACAGCTATGGGCAAATACTGAACACCCAAACAAAAAACAACAGTACGTTTTTATAGTAAAAATGCCCATAATAGATTTTTATAGTAAAATTGCAAAAAATACACTTGTATAGTAAAATGAACAGCAATAGATTTTTATAGAAAAATGACAATCAATACAAAAGTAAAAAATGTATAAATACATTTTTATATTAAAATTACCAGTAATACATTTTATAAATAATTACCAACAATACATTTTTGTAGCAAAATTACCAGCAACATATTTTTTTAAATTATTAGGTTGGTGCAAAAATAATGACGTAATAATGTCGTTTTTGACGTTAAAAAATACGTCAAAAAACGACATTATTACGTCATTATTTTTGCACCAACCTAATACCTACAATATATTTTATCATCTACAATCTATATATCTAAAAACTTCCGTTTACCCTGAAAGTGTAACATTATGAACAAAATATCTGTAGATGAAAACAATACTGCGTACAAAATGTTCAGATTTCGGCATTAAATAACCAACAGATGTTGATATAGCACTAAGCAAAATTAGCCAAACAATCTTTCCCTCTTGCCTTTCATCTGTTCTGTGAGCATCAAATTTTCCAGTCTTTCTTTCCCCATTACGTGCCCTAGAAAATTTCAACTATCTCTTCCTGACATTAAGTATAAGTGTCTTGTTTACATTTTCTCTAAAACTTTGTCGTTGCTCCCATGTTCGGTCTATTATATTCTCAGCATCCTTCTGTAGTACCACATTTCTGTGGCATCAAATCTCTTCTTCATCTATGAGGAGATTGTCCAGGATTTTCTGTCATATAAGGGAATCGATATTTCCTTACCATTCATTTTTTTTTTATTCATTTCTAACGAAATTTTTACATTGTTTAAAAAATATTAATCCATTGATCTTTTTCATTCTTTCGAGAATTGCCACTTTTCATTCTATGGTAAATTTAATTTATTTTTCTTTTAAAATGTCTTTGTTATTGATAAATTCACCATTATATCCTAAGTGTCAGTAAATAAAAAAAGTTGAGATAACTTTCCATGCTACATAGTTGACTTATAAGGATATAATGAGTAAAGATTGTTTTCTTGATTTAAACAAAACTGTTCTCTCTTATTTATTTGAGATAACCCTTTCTGCCTTCCATCAGTATGGCTGATGCTAACCTCCAAAAAATTGACTCGTTGTGCCTTCTCGTGATAACGTTCTCTGCTGACATGAAGTAAAAAGATTCTATTTAATCAATTGTCTTGTCTGCTTCTAGCAATATTAGTTTACTGAGTCGTGCTAGGCAATTTTTCCCTCCATAATCTATTTTACATATTTGTAAGTCTACCATTCGTTTAAACGTCGAATATTGTTGCCACATATAGTTTGGTGTTCCTGCTACATACTTAGAAATTCTTGATAAAATTCAAAGAAGAATCTGCAATGTTACTGGTCTTGACCTGGCATCCCGTCTTCATTCCTTTTCCCACCACAGTAATCTTGCTTCCCTGTGCCTTTTTCTACAGATACTTTCATGGTAATTGTTCAGATGAACTTTCCTCTAAGGTACCTAGATTTTATGAATTTAAGCGCGGCATGGTCCCATCATTTTACAGTCGAATTGGCTAAGTTCTTTGCTAACATTCTCTTTTCTCGCACTTCTCCCTTTTTGAACTCTTTTCCGGCTTCTTGCTTTCTGGTCAACTTTGATCTTTCAAAATTTAAAAGCAGTGTCAATCATTATCTCCTGTTTTCTTGATTTCTTTTCTTTTATTCTTCTCGCGCCTTAATAATATTTTTCTTTTTTATTCTTTCTTTTTCAGTAAGCCTCTGTGACTTAGTGGCTTTATTGCCTTGCTTGGCATGAAATAGACTTAAAAAAAAATAAGAATTTTGAAAGAAATATGACGTTGAGCAGTGATGAAGGTATTCTCTGGTATAAAAAAAAATCTGCTGTAAAATATCTATTGCCATGCATAAAACAGCTTTGTCTCGAATTTCTAGAAACCAGTTCTTCTTCATTTGCTACTATATATATATATATATATATATATATATAATTATGTCACACATTATGAAATGGACAAAGTCCGACAATTATTTTAAGACATTTTTATTTTTATACATTCTATTTATAGATACAAATATTTAAGTAAATGCTCTGTTTATAATAAACAGTATTAAATAATATTTACCAGCCTGAATGTCCGAGAAATTTTCATAGAAAATATTCGTCCTCCGACAGGATTCGAACCTCTATCCTATACGGAAAGCGTCATTAGCTCGACGTTCTTTTACCGATTTGGCCACAGAGGAGCGTTCGGTTAGCAAGGTCAAATTTACTGTATTTAAACTTCAATATTCCGTGAATCTCTCACGGACATTCATAACTGCTCATAGCGTATCAAATGTAAACAAATGACGTCACACATTATGAAATGGACAAAGTCCGACAATTATTTTAAGACATTTTTATAGATACAAATATTTAAGTAAATGCTCTGTTTATAATAAACATGAGCAGATATGAATATACGTGAGAGATTCATGGAAGATTGAAGTTTAAATACAGTAAATTCGACCTTGCTAACCGAGCGCTCCTCTGTGGCCAAATCGGTAAAAGCACGTCGTGCTAATGACGGTTCCATATAGGATACAGGTTCGCATCCTGTCGGAGGACGAATATTTTCTATGAAAATTTCTCGGACATTCAGGCCGGTAAATATTATTTAATACTGTTTATTATAAACAGAGCATTTACTTAAATATTTGTATCTATAAATAGAATGTATAAAAATGTCTTAAAATATATATTATATTATCAGAACGTAGAAGAAGTTCTGGGTACCGAGGTTGAGTGTTCCAGTAATTGTTTTTAAAAAACAGTTTCTTTACATAAATTCTAAATTTTTAACTCTTTAAATGATTTTCAAAGCTCCCTTTTAGTAAGACCCCCGTTTATTTCATACAAATGAAAATTTCCATCTTTTCAATTAAGAACTTCTTTGTATTAGGCCCATAAGAGTACATCGAAAAATGACTTTATTCACAAGTAAATATATATTTATTTAATTGTATGTCTATAGTGTGCGCCAAGTATTTAAGAACATGTGTTCAGCCTTCATGCACCAAATTGGAATATTGTTATCTCTATTTCAGACGTGTTGAGAGTGTTAACATGGCAGTTTACAATCTGATTCAAAATCTGACATGTAAAAATAAACGAATGTAATTTGTAAATGATATATCATTTAAGAAAAATACTCTTAGGTTATAACCAGTTATATCCCTTTATTCTTTTTTATATTTGGATTTTCGGTGAAGTGAACCATTCAATGAAATGAAAATTCAGCTTAACGTTTTCGGTGACGTTTTTGGACAAATGACATTTTGTTACATAGGAATAAAGTGTCGCTGCCGACACTTGAGTTTGAACATAGATCGCCAGAGAGCAAACAGAGGCGATACCATTATTGAATTAAGTATTCCACCTGACCATACAGGAAAGGTATATATGTAGGAAGCAGCCATCTATCGTCTATTACTATTCGGATCGCTATTTCTATTCTATCCAATATTACTATACGGAGCGCTATTCTCTACTCTACTCACCATACTATTTCTCTATTCATATCACTATACTGGTTACTTGTCGAGCGAGTATTATCGAGCTATTAGTGCGAGTACTATTCGAGGGCGTCTGTCACCAGTATTGTTCAACGGCGTATTATATTAAAGAGTCTCTACTACAACGAACATTGCGAAAGTGACATCGAGTATTCGCTGACATTACAAAAATGTCAACGAGTGTTCGTTGACAGCACAAAACATTCAATGTTATAAACCGGACACCCCACTTACTGTCCTAGACTCCACATCGTTGTACAGTAGACAACATCTGAAATCCTAGAGATACTCAGATCAAAGGGCCAATCAAAATCATTTATACGTACTTTTTAAAAATAGTCACATTTATACGTACTTTTTAAAAATAGTCACTCAATCGCTAGACACTTAGAGTATAGATGTATAGACTAACATCCCAAATTTTCCGAGATGAGGAATTGTCATTATTATATGTTTTGCTATTTATACCAGTAAGTTAATCTTGGTTCATATACTCACAACGTTCCTATCTTCGGTCTTCTTCAGGTAGTGCGTATCTTTGTACTAAGTAACCTTCTTGGAATTTCAAACTGAACTCTATTCAATCCGCAGGCGTATCTTGTTCTTTTTAGACTTTATGGTGGAACAAAGTTTAGGACAGGAAATTAGGGAGAGCCATGATCGCCAACGTCTTGAAGATATACTGCAAATAGAAGAAATAAGTTCATACTCACCTGTTTTATTCACCAGATATGTTTTAACCAACGCTTTAATTCACTATGTCTCTTGGACAATCTAGTGCTAAGAATTCTGGAGGCTTAATCCAGACATGGGCAACCTTTTACGAACAGTGGGCCATATAAGATATGGCTCATTACTAGGCGGGTCGCACAATGAATTCAGATTCAAGGTAATTTTTTCTTTGAAGGTGCTTCAGCTATACTCACTACGGAAGAACATATGTGTAATCATCTCCCTTAGAAACGAGGAAGAGTTGATTTTTTTCTATAGTTAAAAATTTGAATTTTTGAAAGAATATTAAGAGATAACAGTGTGATTAGGACACACCGCTTTGTGTGATTAATTCCTAATTTATTCACTTGAAAATACCCCAAAAATATTTTTAAATAAAAAATATATTTCTTCTCCAGAGAAAAAAATCATTATGAACGTTTGTTGTTTCTAAAGCACGTCTGATCTTCCTTAATGAAAACTGCCAATAGTTTAAATTGATAAAAACTTTACCTTCGACGAAAGTTTAAAAATTCAAGAAACAATACACTTAATCATTGTTTATATGTGTTTATATATGAGAGAGAGAGAGCGGGTGAGTGATCAAGTTAGAATGAAACGAAACGAAACGGGTCATAAGTTGTCCGCGATCCGCATGTTGTCCGCGGGCTATAGTTTGACAATGACTGCCTTAAACACAATGTCTGAAAATCTTAGGATGGTATGAGAGTCCTAACTCGAACGGTATAAGTGTCCTGATTTAATTGATGGAATTATCTTGAGTACTCAATCGAAGTAGATTATTGTCCTATCAGTTAATACTTACCAATCTTACGCATCTTTGTGTCGTATTTACTGAACCTTTCACTTAACATCTTTCACTGAATCTAAGTAGATAAATTTTCAACACTACCAGACACAGGCATTGGACTCACAGTTGCTAAGAAACCCTTATTATTTAGCAAAAGTCCACTAGGCCATGTGTGTCTTGTGCGGAAAATTATATTTCTTTTCTTTTTTTAGCTGAAGTTCCCCATTACAAGATTCAATAGATACTTAACGTATAACGTTACTGAATGAGCCAAGTTCTAATTCTAATCGGGTTCGTTACAGTTACTTACGCGCATATACCCTTGAGAAAGGTATGAATCCATTACCTCCCCTAAGCTATGGGTTAAATATTAGTGCCTGTATCTGAACAAATCATTATTCTCAAAAAAATTTTAATGTAATATTCACTCGCAATAAAAGAATAATTCTTACAATCTAAAATACGTTCTGGCTTTAAATAACACTCAAAGTGTTGATAAACCGTAAAGAACAAATCAATCGATGAATGAATCAACTGAATGAGTTAATTGGTATGGCGATGAGAGGAAGAATTAGGAAGAAGATTATGAGGATATGGAGGATAGATAACGATTGATTCTAGACTTGAAGAGGGTCTTGCAAAATGGTCGATGCATTCCTCGCCATTCTTCAGGCGTATATTCCATGTTAGAAGTGAAATAAACATAATGTAGTGCTGCGGTTTGCTGACGAATATACCTGCAACAGCTTACGGCCATATCACGTTGAAACACCGGCTCTCGTATGATCACTGAAGTTAAGCAACGTCGAGCCTAGTCATTACGTAGACGGGTGAGCGCTTGAAAATAAGGTTGGATGCGCGGGTGGTGAAAATGGATAACGGCTTGGAATTGGAAATCGGAGAGCCGAGTTCCAATTCCAGTAGGGGTTGTTATATTCGCTCATGAGCAACTACTCTTGGGAAAGGTATTAGGTTGGTGCAAAAATAATGACGGTTTTTGACGTTAAAAAATACGTCAACATGCCGTCATTATTTTTGCACCAACCTAATATAAACCCACCTCTTTCCCGCCCCCAACTATGAGTTAATTAGTAGAATTTGTAACAGTAAAATCTTTATTATTTCCAATATCTTGTTACGATATAAAAATATTTTCGGGCTTTAAATAACCGGCAAAATGTTGATAAGCCGAGCAAAATATGAAGCGGTTACAATATGTTGGCAATTTTCCGAATTTGAAAAGGGAAATGACCGCGAAAATAATTCATGTTAGATCTGTTATATCAAGCATAGTATGAACTTCGTTAATTTTAAATTTCCTCTTGCAAGTTAGTAGTGACGTTTACGGATTCTTTTAAAGTCAGCTCCTTTCAGGACGTAGGTGGTCATGACTCTCTACAGGTTCTTTTTCATTATTATCTATAAATTATTATATACTCTTGGGTAAGATAGTGGATTGGTCTCTAAGAATTCAGTTTACTTTCTTTTAAACTGGTTGCCACTCAAGGCTAGAGTGTCTAATCTACTTTGCTATTTAAAACATAGAGAGAAGATAATAAGAGGATTCATACTTGTCCTAAGAAATAGTGCCATACGAAAATGAATACAAAAGATTAACTCGGAAAACGGTTCGCCATTTCCACTTTGCATGCCGATAACCATTAATAAACTGCACACCGGAATTTTAAAATTACATTTACAATATAAACATAACCAAATATAGTACAGTACCGCTATGAGTATTTATTTATTTTACATTGATGTTCGGCCTGTACAAAAGGCGGGAGCCACTCGAGGTAGAGATTTACATAGTAAGAAGCAAAGTTTATGCGGATATGTGCGGAAGATAACGGTTAGCCGAAGACTTGAACAGGTTAAGAATGTAAGTGATCAGGGAGCCGATTCCACAGAACAGCGGTTCGTGAGAAGAAGCTGCCCGGGTATATCTGAATAATGGAATACGAAGGGAATGAGGGTGGTTTGCTACAATCTGGGTAGCATGGCTGGTTTTAGTCGTAAAGGTTAGAAGACTTTGCATGGAAATAGGGATAGGACAGCGAGAGGTCTGAGAAACGGAGAGGAACCAATTTGTCACCCACAAATAATGTAATTGCTAAATTCATGAAAAAATAATTTAGAAAATTCATGTTTCAAGACAAACTTAAAAAAAAAAAATAAAAATCTGAAAGAAATAATTTAAAAAACCACACTGTTCTTAATTCAACTGAAGTTGCTTTAAATCTCTCTCTCTCTCTTTCTCTTTCTCTCTCTCTTTCTCTTGCTCTTTCTTTCTTTCTCTCTCTCTTTCTCTTTCTCTCTTTCTCTCTCTCTTTCTCTTTCTCTCTTTCTCTCTCTTTCTCTTTCTTTCTCTCTCTTTCTTTCTTTCTTTCTCTCTCTTTCTCTCTCTATCTCTCTTTCTCTCTCTCTTTCTCTTTCTCCCTCTCTTTCTCTCTTTCTCTTGCTCTCTCTCTTTCTCTCTCTTTCTCTAGCTCTTTCTCTCTCTCTTTCTCTCTCTCTTTCTCTCTCTTTCTCTCTCTTACTCTTTATTCACCCACACTATTCATTTAAAAAAAAGGCATATTTAGCCAAGAGAATTGAAAAAGATCGTTTTTAAACGTCTCGAAATACTTTTTTATATCTAAAAAACAACAGGTCTCACTCTCTTGTTGGTAAAAATAGTAGTAAATGATTCTTAACTTACATTTTTATCTTAAATAAAGGCGGCATGGTTGGAACAATGGGAGGTGGTATGGCACTATTTCTTTATTTGGATTTTTAGTATTATTTTTTTTTACCTAGAAAATACCAAGTAACTTTTCTTAGCTAATTTTCTTAAAGAGTTATAGACACACATACACACACAAGATATGTGTATATGTACGTTCATATACACTTCCAAGCACACCTTCATTGTATGTACGAACGACACACACATGTTGTTTCGAAAACTCACACACATTTATTAAAATATATGAAATTTTATGAAGAAAAATGCTTTTTTATATACATATATATATATATATACAAAATAAAAAGGAGAACAAGAGTATTTTTCAATGTTTCTTTGCGTAAAGCACAGAGATAAGCAGTTGCGTAAAAACGAAGGATGTTTTCTCTACAAACTTAAAAAAAAAAAAATAGATACCCGTATTTATTTTTCATGCTTACTCGTTTTTGTTCTGTATTTTCTGGATATCGTTTTTGCTTATATACAAGGTGACCCGACATTGCTAGATAAAAACCGGCTTTTGTCTGCCTATCCGACGCTTTCTTACTCCATGCGTTCAGCCAAAATACGGCAGGGTAGAACGTCTTCATTTCCTGATTTAAATGAAAAACACAAAAATTCAACAAACGCTGAAATTTTGAGTCTAAATAATAAATACATAACTCTACTATTACGAACTATTGTCATCAATTTTTTTTTTTTTTTTTATAGATGTTATTATCGACAAAACTTTTCGGGCGAGTAGGTACGGATACAAAATGAGTTCAGCAGATATTTAAAAAAAAATAGAAAAGAGGCGTAAGGCAAGATGTGTCTTCTCACCGGATTTATCCAACCTATACAGCGAGGCAACTCTGAGAGAACTGGTAATCATACCAGGATTCCTCATTGGCGGACACAATCTTAACAACATAATATATGCAGATGACACAGCGCTGATAGCAGGCACGGAAAGAGAATTACAAAACCCCTACAGAAGGGTAGCAAAGGAGAGCGAGAAGAAGGGACTAAGCATAAACAAGAAGACAGAATGGTCATCTGTAAAAAGATGAACCCGAAATGCAATTTTCAGATCAGGGTCACTAAAGTGCGACGCTGAGATCCGAAGATGTATTGGGATGGCCAAAAACGCATTCCAAAAGGTAGACTACTGAACTACTACGTGATATCTGTCCTCCTTTACGGCAGCAAATGCTGGACGGTCTCCTCAATGATGAAGAAGAGACTCGAGGCAACATATGTATAGTTCAGCAGAAGGATGCTAAGATTATCATGGACTTAACATGTGAGCAACAACAGGTTTTTTAGAGGATGCAAACGAGAATGAGGCTTATACTTAACATCAGTAGAGGTAGCTGAAATTTCTGGGAACGTATAAGAAACGAAGGCTTGGAGAATCTGATACTCACTGGACAGATAAAGGGGAAGAGAGACAAGAGAAAGCAATGCGTGACATACTTAGCGGGCTTAAGCAAGTGAATAGCAGAACAAGTTCTGGGAGAAGTATCAAAAGGACAAAACATATTGAGAACTACAAGGGATAGGGAGAAATGGAGAGCCATGAACGCCTACGTAATGAAGGGACACGGTACATAAAAAAGAAGGTATTTACCCCAGTCTCCCCACTGAGACAGGATGTGACACAAGGTCGGTTTTAACGTGGGGAACCCGAGCACAGACCCCACAACCGTCGGTTGCGCTGGCCTACGTAGCAACTACCGAACCGCCTCTCTTTAGTGCAATGGTGGGGGGGAAGCCTCAGAAATTTGTTCCTCGGGACCGGGGAGTTCATAGTATTTATTTTCCTTTGCTGCGTCTTTGTCCGTGGATAGAGCTATAACTGAGTCGCACTTTGCCCGAAGACAGAGACGCAATTGAGAGATGATAAACTCTACTCAGGCCATCATCAGCATTCTTACAAGTTCAATGTAACACATTTTATACCAGTCTTATGTTATCAGTGATTATTTTTTTTTACGGTTTATCAAGATTTTACAGTTTATTTAAAGGCAGAAAATATTTTTAGATTGTAAGGATTATTTTTTTTAGATAATAATAATAATTTAGTGATATAAGTCTTAATAATTAACCCATAGTTGTCGGGAGAAGAGTTGGATTCCCAATGGTATTTGCGCGTAAATGAATATAACGAACCCAAATAGAATTGGAACACGTCCTTCCCATTAACAATTCCGACCCATTATCTATTACACCACCTGAACATCCAAGCTTATACCACCTGGTATTCCCAATCGATCACCCATATAGGTACAGACCAAGCTCGACGTTGCTTAACTTCGGTGATCATACGGGAACCGGTGTTTCAACGTCATATGACCATAAAACTTATGACAGAAGAGAAGTCTGTTAGAACCCGTGCCGAGGAAAACAATCACAATCGTTAGTTATAAGATACCCCATGACATAATTAGTAAGGTCAAATTTATTAGACTAATTCAGAATTTCAAAGTCGTCTTCCTCATTTGGACACAGAATTTTTGAAAGGAAATTTGATTTAAAATCGTTTTCCCAACAAATCAAACATTTAAAACAGGCCTTTAAAAGCTAACTGTCCAACGGGAATTGTCAACGCGAGCTTTGAAGAGTGAGAATTTAAATATGTCGCCTGCCCAGATTCTTGACACCATCAAAAATAAATAATATCAAGTTAAGAAAACGGAGACAGTTTTTATAGTAACGACAGAATAAACAAACAAAAAAAGTTTTCGTTTAAGTTTTTTTTTTTTTTTTTTTTTTTTTGTTCGCAACAAACACAATATCTTCTGGCTATTTCTTGCAGTTTTTCGGATTCCATTGCTCCAGGGTGAGAAAATTATTTGATCTTTTTTTAAGTCTGTAAAAAGATCTGCAACAAAACAAAAATGGAAAAGGAAGGGGGGGGGGCTTCTGTCAAATAAATTCTAACAAAAATGACAAAGAAAAAACGTTACATAAAAAGAGGGACATAAAAATATTAGAAATTGTATTAAATTATATTAAAATTAGATAAATAATTAAAAGTAAGCAATTCAAATTCAAATGATATATATATATATATATATATATATATATATATATATATATTCTCTCGGATTTATATCCTTTTATATTTGCTTACATATATATATATATATGTGTGTGTGTGTGTAAAAATATACATATAAAGAAATGAAAAATATATATATATATATATATATATATATATATATATATATAAAGTATCGCACAATGGGTTCCGATGATAATAAAACACTGCTCGATATATATATATATATATATATATATATATATATATATATATATATATATATATATATATATAAAGTATCGCACAATGGGTTCCGATGATAATAAAACACTGCTCGATATATATGCATATATATATATATATATATATATATATATATATAAAGTATCGCACAATGGGTTCCGATGATAATAAAACACTGCTCGATATATATATATATATATATATATATATATATATATATATATATATATATATATATATATATAAAGTATCGCACAATGGGTTCCGATGATAATAAAACACTGCTCGATATATATGCATATATATATATATATATATATATATATATATATATATATATATATAAAGTATCGCACAATGGGTTCCGATGATAATAAAACACAGCTCGACATATATATATATATATATATATTGAACAATAAAAAAAATTAAAAAATTAAAATCTTCAGACACACTGGGTTGTAGATTAATATTCTTTCGTTTTTTTTTATTATTATTCCATTTAGATTCCTCGACTAGTTTCGACCAAAATGGCCATCATCAGGAGAAGTAATATTTCTGCTTGCTGGTAGCAGTGAACTACAGAAATGAATGTCTTGATGGAGAAAATGAACTTTTGTCTGTAGTTTTCATTTGTTTTTTGTATTTTTTTTTTTTATCTTATATAGGTGTTGTTAGCCAGAAAATGTTTAGTTAAACAGAATCGAAATGAATTTTTTAAATCTATTTTTGTATATTTCCAATCATTTTCCTCGCTTCCTGTACATATTTAAATATAGTATTTTTAAGGTTTATTTTTATTTATTCATGTTATTTTATTTCATTTTTACTTTTCTTTATTTTTTATTTCTATTTTATTTTATTTATATTGTTTGTTTTATTTTAATATAGTATTTAAATATAACATAATGTATATTTATTTTATTTTTATTTTATTTATTTTTATTTTTACCTGCATTTTTATTTTTATTCATTTTATTTCTATTTATTTTAATGTAATATTTAAATATAACATTCTTAAACAGAACATATTTAAGTATAAATTTTCAATGTTTCTGTACTTTCGGTTTTCGTAAGCCATTGTCAAATATTTTTATTTTTTGTCCTATGTCGGTTTCATCATTTTGAATTATAGCCTCATCAAGTGACAGTGTCGTCTCTTTATCATTTATAATAAAAATAGTATGTTTGTTCCCAAATTTGGTAACAGTTTCAATTTTGTTTGTGTCAGTTGTCATGAGAACTGACCCCCAAAAAACTGAAAATACCAGAGTTTTTGGCATTGTGTCTTTTTTTCTCAATCTTTCACGAAGCTTTAATAAAACGTGAAACACGTTAGATTGATATCAGTCAGTTATGTGCTATGCGTGATACACGCTTGGGCGATCATGCATCTTTCGATACATGACTGACGAGGCAGATTTCTTTCCCTCATTAGGTTGTCATTTCTTTCTGCGATAGAGCAGTTGCCATCCAAGGCTATAGAACCCGGTCTGTCCTGCTATTTACCTATAGCTGGGAGGATAAAAAGAGGAGTCATACTTTTCCCAAAAGTATTAGCACATAAGTGAATGTAATGGATTCGACTGGAATTCGAACTCGGCTCTCCGATTCCTCAACCCGAGCCGCTATCCATTACTACGTTTCCTATTTGTTCTTTATTTTATCATGTCTATACGTATGTGTGTAGGTGTGTGTGTGTGTGTGTGTGTGTTAGTATCTTAATAAAGAGACGTACCTGTCGTTGGAATGCAAGTACGATCCCTGAAACGCCGCATTTCGTTATAAATCATTAAGGAGAATTATTAAATCTCCTTTCATATCTGTTGTGGATTCCGGGTTGAAATCCGATACCAATAAATAACAAACGCCAGGAATGAATATATGAAAATAATGTATTAACGTAATAATACAAACTGGTAAAGCAGGTTAGTAGTTCCAGGAATAAAGGTTAGTAGCAAAATATATATATATACAGTCTTTGGTATCGAAGTATCGCTGTATGACTTCTTACTGAGTCTACGTGCTCGCTCACTGTGACTCCTACAACACTGTTACCTCACCCTCACTCTTCCGGTTACCTACAACCGTTAACTCTGTCACTCTCGACTCGACTCGACTCGACTCGACTCGACTCTTCAGTCTTGCTCGCTATTTATCAATCTACCCACGAGGACCGAATGTTGCACAAGGCCGGTTTAATGTGGGTATCTCCGAGCCCGTAGTTTCGGCCAAAAATATAGCCCTTGAACCCGCCTAGACGGTTTCAGGCCCTGTCTACCTCCACAGACGAAACCTTGCCCTTCGGCAAAGCTTCGTCCGGGTTCCTCTCTGTTAACGCTGAGAGTCCGACAGCTGTCGCTAACAGTCAAAGACTGTATCACGACTCAGCTAGACTCGGAGGTCTTGCTCTCTATTTATCGATCCACCCACGAGGACCAAATGTGGCACAAGGCCGGTTTAATGTGGGTATCTCTGAGCCCGTAGGTTCGGCCAAAAATATAGCCCTTGAACCCGCCTAGACGGTTTCAGGCCCTGTCTACCTCCACGGATGAAACCTTGCCCTTCGGCAAAGCTTCGTCCAGGTTCCTCTCTGTTAACGCAGAGAGTCCGACTGCTGTCGCTTACAGTCAAAGACTGTATCACGACTCAGCTAGACTCGGAGTTCTTGCTCTGTCGGGTCTTCACGTAGCCGTAGTATATGTATATACTGAGTGAGTCCATTTGTGTAAAAAGCTGGTGGACCCCTCAACAATATCACAATTCATTTCTCTTAATCAGAAAGCGGGGTTTATAACATAACACTTTTTTGGGTTAAGATAATACTTAGATAAAGTGATATTAAAATAAATACTGGTTAAAAATCTTAATAAATTTCGTACTTTCCTCAAACCTATATCATAAACAATAATTTAAATATAAATATTTACTATTTTCTTTGACTATACATGCCTTATTTCCCTCACCTTAATTTCATTTTATTCGTTGTATTTCCTATCTCAAATCATCATATTTACATTTTATATTAACCTATTTCCTTTGAACAAATCTCATTGATTCGTTCCCAGATATATTTGTAAGTTTTATTAACTGTTAAAATTTGTCAAATTAACCAGAGTGTTTTTAATCAACAGGGTAGAGATATTTCCTAAGATTTCTTCAGTTGTGTTTTGATAATGCTCTCGTAAAAGAAACGAAATGTCAACAAGGGAATAAACATTTTGTAAACATAAACACTTTGTTGTACCCACGCATTCCATCTTACATATTTTATTCAGATATGGCACACAAATCATGGGGAGATGACGAGACAAAGTGTAAAATCTATAATCGATGCGTTTCGCCGAGAGTGTCTGCTGTCTCTGGCTCCTTTAGAATATAATGAAAGAAAGACAAAACTATATGTAAGACGATTCGTTTGAATACACACACCCATACATATATATAATTTAAACCAGCCTAAACAAATCATAATTCCATACACATAAACACACACCATACACACATAGTGGCAAAACACACTAGTCGGACTACACACGCACACAAACTCTATACACTATACAAAGGTTGTATTTATATATACTTGTATTAGAATAATATACATGTAATGAGAAGGAATATATATATATATATATATATATATATATATATATATATATATATATATATATATATGTATATATACGCATACAAGCAAAAACACACACACAATACATAAAAATGGAGAAAGTTTTAAAAAGATACAGAAGACTTAAATAAAATAGAAGAAACAAAGCCCTCATACCTTCCCCTTCCTCTGGCCAATCCTAATTGATTTATTACCCCTTAAGCAAATGAATATTTTTCCGCTAGTCCAAGCTGTGTTTGTATTACTATCACGCACAAAAGACAATGGTTAAACATTAGAAAAAAATAATTCCTTTAAATAATATGTGGAAATAGCCATTATTCGCCTGATGAAGGACAAAAGACCCGAAACTCGTGTAGCAAAAATAAGGAAGATAACGTATTAAAAAAAAGATAATTTTTATAAAAAAACAAAAAACAAAACAATCCACATTATAACTAAAAACGTTTGAGGCTTCTCTCTTAAAATATACCCTCTTACTCTCATTGGAATAACTATAATCTCTGCCTTATATGTATAGAAATATATAGAGAAATAGAAACCTACACGGTATGGTCATTGTCCGTTTCTCGCCTTAGGCAATCCTAAGACCATTGTGAGTTTAATAAGCATCTGACCTTGGCGAGGCTGACAGTTTCACACTTAAGAAGTGAAAATGAAAGTTACCATGCTGTGTTAAATTCTATGTCTGTTTCCTGTATGTCTACAAACGCTCTATTCCTTATAGCAACCACATCAAGCAATAAGCAGTAAATGGCAATTTAATTTTTTTTAACAGGCCAGCAGGGCCAGACAATAATGCTCTAAGAATGCAGCATTGAAAATTAAAGAATAGTGCTGTGACACAATATAATTGAAGATGAACTGAAAATACTTTGTACAAATTGATTGTTTTTTACAGCTTATCAACCCCTTTAGGATATTTTAAGCCAGAAAATGTTTTTTGATTGTAAGTGTTTTTGTAATTAATAATGATTTACTGATACAAGTCATACTATTTAATCTATAGATAGAGAGAGAATGTGTATTCATAACTTTGCCAAGGGTTTTTGTGTGTAAGGGAATATAACGAACCCGACTGGAATTGGAACTCTGCTCTCCGATTTCCACTTCCGAGCCGTTATCCATTACAACACAACCACATTCAAGCGTCCAGCACCTGGCATCTCCACTCCGTACGCAAGAACAAGCACAGCAGCTAACATTAACATTATCATAACTTCCCCACTTTCCACAAAAGCACACACACACTTAACAGTTTTTAATCGTAAGTACGCGTTACAAGACACTCTGACAGCAAATTAATGAATAAAAGTGGATTATCTCTTCAGAGTTTTATCGCTCGAGAGATCTTGACGATACCGAAAAACGTTCCAAGACAAAGACACAATTTCTAAAATAATTATCAGAGTGAATCTGAAAATAACTCTCCAAATATTGATGTCGGCAAATTTTTCGTCTCGTCTATCGCTAACAGAGGGAAAGATGACAAAAGACGTCGATGAAGACAATGGCCAAATATTAAAGAAATCGCATCCATGTATTCTGAATGGGTACGCACACATACGTATGTGTGCGTATGGACTAATGCTCTTTGTCATTTGAACAGCTTGATTATTAACATTTGGAACTATATTTTAGTATAAAGAACCGGTAACGCAGCCTTTCAGTTTATCGACTCGATTGATCAATTTCGTCCTAGACAATTTTACTCCCCCCGGAAACTGCCTTACACTTTCATAAATCAGCCTTCTGTCTATGAATTCAATATTTAGTGTGGTGCTTCTGCTATTAATCACCATACCTCGTGTAACAGCAAAATTGTCCAAATCGTGTGACAGCAAAATTGTCCAATAGTTAAATTAAGCTTTGAACCGTTGTATCTTAGAAATAATTAGTTATCTTACTGAAATTCTCCTATGTTTTTATAACACTATTGGACTCTATTTTGAACAATAATAATGTATTTAGATCTAAGTTGAAATGATGGCCCCTCTTTCTGTTGTGACATCCTGATCAAGTTTTCCTCTCTACTGTTCCTTCTTAATCACCGTTTTCTTGATGGACTTTGAAGAAGGAAGTCAGAGTATGAATGCTCGTACCGTTACTGAAGGCTGGAATGATCTTTTCCTCTCTCCATTGCTCAATTGAGAAGATATAGCGGCTGACACAAAACGATTTTAACCTGTTCTCTTTCTAGCTGAATAACTCAAAGGGTTTTTCAGTGATTCTTACAACAAATGGTGTCAAGATGATTAAACATTTTATCTCTGAAAACAAGAAACTCAATTCGTTTAGTGTTTTTTTTTTTTTTTTTTTTTTTTTTTTTTTTAGATATTAAACATTTTGTGGGATGGACAATTATCCCGTGTTATTACATAATTCAGACAATTTTGTTTGTTACACCTGGTATATAGAGATTTTCGACAAAATCCAAAGACGAATCTGCAATGTTATTGGTCCTGAATAGACATATCGGCTTTAACCGCCGTACCATAGTTTCCTTGTGTTTTTTCTATTAATATTTTCATGACAAATTTTCTGATCAGCTTTCCTCTTTGGTACCTGAACAATGAATTTAATGGCACTACTAGATTGGCAGCTAGGTCTCAGCATTTTACTGTTGAAATTGCAAGATTTAATCGTAAGTTCTATACTAATATTTCCGCATTTTTGCTTGTCATCTCCGATCTTCAAAAGTTTAAATGTAACGCCAATCGCCATCATCTGTCATTTTAAATTGTTATTTTAATGTTGTTTCTACTCAATAACGTTTTCTCAATTTCTTTCATGTACACCCATACGTCTTAGTGACTTTATCGCCTTCCTTGGGGTGAAATAACTTGACAATCTGTCAGATGAGACATTACTGCGCCTCATGAGCAGGCATTTTTTGTGGTGGGTATTCAATCCAACAGGAGATAATATTTTTTAAAGCCCATTTTTTTTAGGTTTACGGCCACATCGTGTTGAAAACACCTGTTCTCGTACGATCACTGAAGTTAAGCCAACGTTGAGCCATGTCAGTACCTAGAGGGGTGACCGTTTGTGAATATCAGGTGTTGTAAGTTTGGATGTGATGGTGGTATAATGGACACACGAAATGGTTCGCTATCTTATTGCTATATAAAACTCTGTGAACTTTGTATCTTGTGTGTTTGCCAGATGTCGTATATAGAGAGTTGGAAAAAGAAAGATGTAAACAAGTCATATATAGAGAGTTGTTGAAAAGAAAGATGTAAATTTATTGTCGTGTAGGAAGTGGGGGTGAAGCCGATTTTCTTACGAGAAAGTGTATAAAAGAAACGAAATCCGGCCCCAAACAGGGTACGCGGAGCTGTCATCAAGGTCCACGCCACTCTCGCTTGTGAACTTCACGACCTCATGCTAAAAGCGAGAGCGCTGACAAACTTCAAAGAGACCGCTTCAGACTACGGCAACACCGTCCACAGTAAGAAAAAAATTCACTTGTATCATCATACGTGTTGACTTTTTCGCACAATGACACATAAAACAACATTTCATTGTTATTGTGGGGCTCGCCCCTTGTACACAAGATAGACACGTCAAAAGTATACTTATACTACGGAGAGATAGCGTGACAAAAACGTCGAGACAGGGTGTTCAGCCAGAGTTATACAAGAGTCCAGAAAGAGAGATAATTGCGGCTTCACTTACAGAGACTTGTACATATACTTTTCTACTAACCCGCATTCCTGGACTACTAATCTTCATTTCAACTTTGTATTCTTACGTTTAATACACATATTTTTCTATTTCAATTACTGGCGGTGTTTATTTATTTGTGCAGGATTCCATACCCGGAATCCACAACAATTGTTTATCACATACGTACAGATAATTTATATACTATTTCATCATTTTATTAACCCAAACAAAATCCATTACTTTCCAATCTATGACTAAGTGCTTGTATCCTTCTCGTTATATTAAATTAATGTTCATTTGTTGAAACTACGTTGTCTTTTCTACTGAATCATTTGATTATTTTAACGGCTGAATTACGTGTAGTCTTGCAATAATATTGTATGTTATTGTATTAAATCCCAACACTCCGAATTTTAACATTCCACGCTCTTATTGTTCAACTTTCTTTAAACAGACATTTTTTTTAATGTTGAAATCAACTTCAATGACTGCAAATAAATGTATTTTTAAAATATCTCTACTTTCACAAAGTCTTAATGAAAATAAATGTAAACAGTAAACCCAAGGTTGACCCAACGAGTTACAGGTGGTCTAGTATACACTTACAAGCCATGAATCCACCTCTTCTCTCCCCAACTATGGGTTAATTAGTAAGTCTTGTATCCCTAAATCATTATTATCTCAGAAAAAATTCTAATAATCTAAAAATATTTTTTTCCTTTAAATAACCTGGAAAACAAATTAAATGATATTTATTGAGACATCCTGATTACGCGTTTCAACTGACAGTAAACGATCACTTATATGGATCGATATATGTACAGATCCCAAAATGAGAGATGTACAGTTGTACTGAAAGTCCGTATTAACAAATTGTATACCTTCTTGTGCTGAAGCCTTGTTAATTCTTTGTACTGTTCTTCCACTAATTGTTTATGAGGATGTGATCCTGTCGGGTCTTCGTGAAAATATCATGGATGAATGTCTGTTGTTTAGAGTCCTTCTTTTGAAATTTGGTAGTTAGACATACAAGATTATTTTCCTGTGTAAAGTTTTTAAGGAAGATTACGTTTTTTTTTTTTTTGTTAAAGGACGCAGGTTATAAAAATTTGTGTATGTCACCGTCACAAACCTGAGCATTTATATCCCCTCCAATAATCAGGAAATTATTGTTTGGGATTAGTCTGCCAAGAGAAGCGAGGCATTGATAGAAATGTCTACTCTTGCATGCACACAACTGCACAGATGGCGAATACAATCCTGCGGTCTATTATTCTACGACCTTTGGAAATTTAACGCAATACAACACGAATACAGTGAACTATTATAATTGAACGTGCCAGGTGTTGTCACGTCATATCATATATATATTTAACCGTGCAGAACTGGCGATCATTCCCGTCAGGTAAGTTGTCGAACATCTGGCATAGTTTGTTGAGGCGAGCATTATTCTGCTGAGAGAGCACATCGCCTTCCTTTTACAGGAATATCAACATTCAACGTTCCCTCTTCTTCTTCTGATTATGGCTCTCCACAATTGCCAGTCGTTTGTCTTTTTGCAATCTCTCCTGTTCTACCAGCCATCGTTATATGCCCTGTGAGTGTCAAATTTTCTAAGTCCTCTTTCCTCGTTATATGCCCTAGAAATATCAACAATCTCTTTCTGTCAATACCAAAAGTTAAAAGATATAATACCACAATACCAAAATGAACCTACGCGCGCAATACCAGCTATCAAGCATGAAAGATGTTTCTCTCCAGAGCAACATAGATCGGACTTGAATTCGCGCTGGGACATTTTTCTCTCCAGGACAACGGAGCTTATTACTTCCTTGCTGGCAACATCGAAGCACCGCCGATGTGTCACGTCTAACAGTCATCAGGAACATCCATCCAGCTTCTGAAAGTTCAATAATTATCTAGAAACGCTTTAATTTAAAAAAAAATGAACCACCTGCGCGACTCCATGACATAACATCTACTTACACTTTATTCATTCATCACACCGAACTTTATTGCAGCATCCATCAGAGTCTAAAACTCACAGACTTCACTATTTCTATTTCTGCTACCTCATTAGATAGGCGAAGACTTTGCATTTTTTCTAGAATTGTTCATGAAGACATGAAGATGGATAAATATATTAAATGAACTACCAGGTCGACTGCGAGGAAAGTTAGTTCACTGTTTCGTGTCAGGCAATTCTTCTTGTTAGAATCCTTAATTGCACATTTATAAATCTACCACTTGTCCGTAGATTGCATATTGCTACCATACTTGGTCTGGTACCCTTGCGTTATATCTCTAGATCCGCTACAAAATCCAAAGAATGGCCTGCAATGCTATCGGTCCTGACCTGGCATCTCCACTTCAGTCACATTTCCACCACCGTGACGTAGCTTCACGTTATAAATATTTTCATGGCAGTTTTTCTAATGAACTTTCATCCTTGGTATCTCAACCGCATGAATACACACACACACACACACACACACACATATATATATATAAACCTAGAGAGCCAGACAAGCCTACCAAGGTTTCATCTAAGCGGATCGTCAGGGAAGGCTGCAATTTCAACAGTAAAATCCTGAGACCTAGCTGGCAATCGAGTAGTGCCATTAAATTCATTGTACAGGTACCAAAGAGGAAAGCTGATCAGAAAATTTGCCATGAAAATATTAATAGAAAAAACACAAGGAAGCTATGTTACGGCGGTTAAAGCCGATATGTCTATTCAGGATCATATTTGATCAAATAAATAAACACCAGAACATTCTCAAAAGACATTTTCATGGGGCAGTAATATTTTCACGAATCCTTATAGATATATAGAAAGCAAAGTGCATACATACATATATATATATATATATATATATATATATATATATATATATATATATATATATATATATATATATATATATATATATATATATATTGTAGTTTTCAAATATTAATTTTCGGTAACATATATATATATATATATATATATATATATATATATATATATATATATATATATATATTATGTATATACAATATATGTATAATATATATATATTATATTATACACAAATACACTCACACATGCGCGCGCATATATATATATATATATATATATATATATATGCGCGCGCATGTGTGAGTGTATTTGTGTGTGGGGAGGGGTTAAAGCAGTTTAAAAGTACGCCGTCCTTGACGATGATCTCCCCTACAAGGGTGAGGCAGGTGCAGGTTCGGACCCAACCGGCATGTAGCGTTTCTTTACATTGTTTAAAAAATTCTTAACACTTAAAAAAAATCATTATATTATTTAAAACACGAAAACAGAAGAATCGCTTATGTCCACTAAACACGTACATCCAATTGATATAACATTGAAACTCATTAGAAAAAGAAAAATACACACACACACACACATATATACATGCATATATATATATATATATATATATATATATATATATATGAAGAAATATAGTTTTAAGTTGAGCTACATTTATGGGATAAAGTGCTCAGTATCAGAGATAGAGCGTGTGTAAATATAAAAGTGAACATAGAAGTCAACACTTAGAGGCGACAGTCTGTTTCCTGCTAGACTCGTGACCTCACGATTGCGTCTAGCATAAAACAGACTGTCGCCTTTGTGTTGACTTCTATGTTCACTTATATATATATATATATATATATATATATATATATATATATATATATATATATATTCGACTTAATCTGAATCCAAGAACGTAATTACTTCTTTTCTGATCGCTTCCTTTATGATGAGAAAGTAAATCAATTTTTGCATAGAACAGCTGTGGCACTGACTCCACAGTAATGTTCTGGTGGCTGAAGTTACTGGTTCCAATATATATATATATATATATATATATATATATATATATATATATATATATATATATATATATATATATATATATTGTATTATAGAGGTCTGACTGTGTTTTTTTATGTACTTGACCTACATCTTTCTTGCTAGTGAAAATGTTTATACATATAAAAATATATATAAATTTTTCTAAATTAATGGTTTTTCATTTATCCATCCGATCAATTTTTATCACTTTAAATAGGTACTCATATTTGAGTAGAGGTTCGGATTGTTTATTTAACAGCATATTTATGAGGTTGGTGCAAAAATAATGACGTAATAATGTCGTTTTTTGACGTTAAAAATACGTCAAAAAACGACATTATTTCGTCATTATTTTTGCACCAACCTAATATTTGTTTTCAACTAGCGGCCTGAATATTCGTGAAATCTTATTAAAGATTTGAACCTGCGCAGAGGGAAACTTTCATTATAGCCGAGGTGCCTTAAGCCACTCGGCCTTGGAACAGCCTTGTTGATCAATGAAAGTTTTAACATTCCCTTTGAGCGAAATCCTTCTCGTCATAAAATCCTCGAAATTTTCATATCTGTTCAGTAACTTTCAAAATTAATGGATATTTATTTATCAACCCGCCAGACTTTTATCACATTAAACGTTGTTATTAGTGGATACACATAATTGCGTTTATTTTAACAGTATATTTATTTATTTTCAGATGGGTAAATGAACATAAAGTAACATAAAGTCCCGTCTACTCAAATAGTAGCATCCACGATTAAAGTGATAAATACACACGCACGCACACACGTACACACACACACATATAAGAACAGACTGAGATAGATATATATATATAGATAGATAGATAGATAAATAGATAGATAGATAGACAGATATGACCGAACTGAGATCGATATGAAGAGATTTAAATAATTAGATATGAAGAGATATAGATAGCTAAATAGATAGATAGATAGATACAGTAACTTAATTTATCAAGCGAAAAATATATAATATATATAATAGTTTGTATTACATACATACATGTCTCTAGAGTATAGCTTTAATTCGCGCGAACATCCATAAGTGTGTGTGTGTGTGTGTGTGTGTGCTTGTGCTTTTATTTGCTTTGGTCTTTAAAGTTAATCGGCCGAAATGATATAGTTGACTGGTTTGTGTATTAGCGACGGGCGGTGTGTTTTGTTTCTTGCTCATTCTTCCACATCATAGCCATTTACACACCATGAAAGATTATAACTTAATCTGAAAGAGAACGACAAATAGTCTCAGTCAAACCGCTTGCCTCTCTCTCTCTCTATATGCACTCATCCACTCCGAGATACTTACCTAGTTTAGATAAGTCTGACACAAGATCAAATAGAGCGGAGAGAAACGAATTAGGAAGACTATATTTCGCTTATTTTACAAAATGATATAGCTTGGCTTCCTTCAAAATGCTGGTTTCTCCCAAGTCTCGAATACTGACGACTGACGACAAATACAAATATGCAATTGTCTTAGACACAAGGCAAGCGATTATTCACTTTTATGTAAGGTAAAATGTGAAACTTCATTTATAAACAGACAGAATGTATGGTTGTTAGCAAAAGGGTTCATCCCAAGATGTGAAATATGAAATGGAGATGTCAAAATCAATCAAGCAAGCACGAAAATTGAAATATCCGAGATGTGTTTAACAGACGACGGAAAGTGTGGCACAGAAATCTGAAGGTGTATTGGAACATCCGAAGATGCCTTCCAAAATCTAAGCAATAAAACCGGAAAAGAAAAGAAACAGGAAATTTTCATTAGAAACAGAAAAATGTGTTGAACTGTTATGTAATATCGGTCCTCCTACAGGGAAATGAATATTGAACAATCTTCTAACATATGAAGAAGACTTGAGGCAACAGAAATGTAGATCTACAGAAGGATGCTGAGAATGCCATGGACTGAAAATGTGAGCAACGACGAAATTCTGGGGAAATTGGAAACGAAACAGACACCTAAATTCAGAAGACCGTTGAAATTTCTAGGAGGCAAAATAAAGTTAGAGGGCTTGGAGAATAGGGCACAGCTAGACATATGGAAGGCAAGAAGG